>OU015502.1:60919342-60959342 GCA_907164885.2 Dolomedes plantarius
GAAAAAACGACGCGGCAGGTTACAGCATTATACTAGTTTTTATTTCGTCGGCGAATACGTCTTCTCAATACAGCTACAAAATCCGAAAAGCGTACAGGTTTCCGTTCATGTGGTTTATATAAACTTTGTCATGTGATCAGGATAACGATTCGGGATTTGCTGTTGTCGATAAGTCACATGTGGTTTTATGTAATCTGCGCAGAGCTTATCTAAAATATGGGGGACGCCGCGCCTATTTGAAAAAAGGAAGCCATTTAATATTTTCTCTCGAGGTTATTAGAGTTTAGAATCAAAAGCGAAATTTAGCTCGTACGCCCAAGGGAATTTAGAATAATGTTAGATTTTAAAATGGTATGGGGTTTTTAATGTTATAGAATATGTGATATAAGAAAAGAAAAATTAATTTTGGTTTATCGATTTCATGATTAACTTAATAAAACTGAGATGGCTATTGGTAAAAGAATTTTGATTATTTGTGTCAACTGATAGAATAATAGTTTGAAATTTGAACATTAACATTAAATTATGGCAATTGATAGAGAATATTAAGGTATTATTATTATTATTGGTATTAGAAATATTTTATTAGTGTGTGTTTAATACTTTCATATGTTGTATATTTTTGATTCTATTTAATATAAAATTGATAGACCAAACTTTCACACTAAACGAGATTCTGAAATTGTCCATGCTTGCAGATTGAGATATTATAATGCACCAGAGAACTTAAAACTACACCACGAATAATGACAAACATTAGATCCATTTTTCTTTCTTTTCTATGTGATGCTTAACATCATTATATATTTTTTTAATTGATATAATTAATTATGTGTTGTCCTACTAAAGATATATAAAAAAAAAACTATCTAACTTAAACTTTCTTCTTAAGAATATTATTATATGTGAATTTTTTTGGATCTCAATTTAAACACCGACTATGACAACTCTACTTCTTTAACCTTTCAGTAAATTTCCTATTTCTTGAATACACTTTCCTATCACCCAACTCTACAAGCGCGTTGGATTTCGTCCCAACTGTTTAAGATCTTTTTTAATTTTTTTTGCTATTTGTTTTTAATTCATCAACCCAGTCACTTAAAGTGCTGAAGATCATATGCTTGAGTAATGACTAAAACAGGACTGGGATGGCCACTCCTTTTGTCCTCCCATTTCTATATATTATACTCCCACAGGTATGACAACTGCACCTTTTCCTTTTGTTCCATCTTTGTACTATACAAGATGCTGTTTTTCAACGCAGTCATATTCTGTCGGAGATTTACGGTTAGTCCACTGTACGGCTAAAAAGACTCTTCCTCCTTATTAGTCAGAGAACAATATGGAGAAAGAAAACCCACTTGTTACACAAACATAAACACAACCCTCACTGCTTAGAGGTAGAATTAAAGAATTTGAGACTAAGAGTTGGGGAACACACATACAACAAGGTACCTTCAAAACAAGGAAATGGATCCACATAAATTTATAATAAATGTACAAAAATGAATAGTAAATAAATAATTTGAAAATAAAGTGAAAAGTATTGAGAATAAATAAATAAAGTTAGAATAAATATGAATAAGTATAATTAAAGAATATTGAATAGAATTTTGGAATGAATAAATGTTGTCGAAATAAAATGAATATAAGAAATGATGAAATGAGAATAATAAGAAATAAAAATGATATTGAAAAGAGATTTTTTTTTGATAATAAGTAATATTGAAATAAAGGAGATAAGAGATATTAAGAAAAAATAATGAGATAAATAAAGATACGAAAACTAGATAATGAGTGATATGTTTTGTAATTTTTATATACAATTGATATATTTGAAGTGTGATTTTATTAAATCTTGTGATTTTTATTGAAAGTGTGATTTTTATTATAAACTGTGATTTTTATTATATAACTAAAGAACTAATTTTCTTTATATGTAAACAAGTCGAGATAATGTGATGTTTATGTATTCTACGTTTGTGAAGCAGAAATAACACAGCACTAAAAAGACTGTGATTTTTTTTCTTGTACCCAACTACAAAGAGACGCCAGGATTTACTTCACCTGCTGCGACCACATCCCACTGGATTTTCCAAGGCATTTCGGCGTTTTCGTTTCAGCGTCACCGCGTGTTTAATTTTCGCTTTCGCTGGGTGCATTAGTGCGCATTTCTGCCTTACGATGGTGAATCAGCTCCATGTGCGACCTTCGATTGGAGGCCAGCGTGAACAGTCCCATTTCGGTGCTAGTGTGATTGTCAATAAGTGCTTCGGCTTGCTGTGAGATTCATCCTGGATCAGTTTCAACGTGTGGGCGTCCAAGTCCGGTGTTTCTTCAAAAATTGTGTATTTTCCTTTTCAGAAATCTTGTGCCGGAATGTGTATACTTACGATTTGTGTTCCCCATTGCTTCGTGTGATCACCATTTAAATTCTTCGCGAGTGTCATCATGTAAAAAGTGCGTAATCCCACCATTTAAAAATCATCAGTGAAAGTATTAGGTCATCGAAATTGTGTGCATAACAGAAAAATGTGTTCGCGATACAACTTCGTTCCAGCAGTTCAACGCAATAGTGCCTTCTTAAAATGTTACCTAAAGGAAAGGTTCTACAACTTCCGAAAAAGAAAAAAAAAATTTCTTTTAAAGTGCTCTTTCATAGTGTTCCAATTGGGATACTGTGTACTGGGACTAACTAAGCCAAGAACCTCACCAAGATAAATTCAGAACCGAGCTACAAATGTTAAAATTATGAAGATATGTAATAGTGAAAATTAATAAGGATAATGGTAAAAAGTGTGAATAACACTTCAATTGGTAAGCTAAAATTTACAAATTATTGTGAAAAATTTTAATATTAATAGATTCTGATAAAAATTTATTATAAATGTGTTTCGGTGAAAGTATTTTCAAATTATTGATTTAATTAAGTACCTATGATAAAAATTAAATCGATAAAAAGTAAAACGAAAGTAAAAATCATTGGTTTAAAACGTGTATTTTGTTTTTGATTTTAAAATGTTTCATTTTGATTTGCATTTTGATAGAATTTTAAGAGTATATTTTTCATATTATAAGATATTTGAATTTAAAGAAATTTTTGAGACTTATATGTGATAAATTTATTATAAGTGTGTGTTTTTAGTGTAATTTTATAATATTTCCATGTTCTTTTTCTGATAATGAATATTTTAGTGTTTTAAGATAATTAATGATCCTTGGTTACGTTAAACTGAAATATTAAATGAGTAAAGTAATGTTATGAGTATCTAATTTTGCACGCAGTTCTGAATCGTCGCGGAAGAAAAGAAAAAAAAATAACGTAAATCATTTCCGTTTTCGAGCGCGTTGTATTACATTTCGAAGGTCGCCTCCGCAATAAATTTAAATGCTCAGCATTAGTTTTGTAAACACAATCATGAAAAGAGCCAAACTTGTTTTGATTCATTTTACCTATAAATATTACGGTTTTCAAATTGAGCTTTTCTAAAACTAACATCAGATGCTTGTGGTTTTGATTTTGGAAAATATCTGCAGGGATAACATAGTAATTTTCAGACATCAAGAAAATTTTATAATTTAAGTACTTTGACATATTACATTTGATGTTGAGACCTCGTAAATTGTTCTAGGATTTTAAGTAAAGGAGATTTCTGGAGGTTCAGTCGACGTTAAAATTCGTGTTACGATTTTCATAAACGGAGCGTCTTTATAACATGACTTAGGGTGCCAAAAAACCACAATTGGAGAATTGAAAAACCATTGTATGTTATATTTGGTTCATCCGCCCCAGAAAATTCTCGAAATAGAAATAATGAAGAAAAATAAATAAATAGAAAAGAGAATTTTATAATGAGTAATATGTTGTGAGATATTGAATACAAATGATGAATATTTAGGAACTACAGCGAGGATTCATACCAAAATGTTATATAAGAAAGAAAGAATAATTTAAGAGTTAGAGATGGATATTTTTGTGGATAGTATCTTGTATTCAAATTTGAACATTAAATTTAAATTACTGAAAGTAATGGATAAATTTGACATTTAAATATAATAGATTGGTGGTGATAATTTATATTTTATACTTTTAAAAACCAAGGTATTTTATTATTGTGTGTTTAATAATTTCATATGTTGTGTATTTTTGATTCTATTGATTAAGGAAACCAGAGATCCACTTTCATTTTTTTTGCTGCTTTTCTGTGTTTTTTTTCCAGGATCTCGTAATTACATTTGTATAATTATGTTGTTATTCTACAAGAATGGGAGATTTTTTTTTCTGTGTTTTGTGTTTACATTTAAATAGGGATTTTTTTTTCGTTGTTTTGTCAGTTGTCCAAGTGGATCACTACTATATTTTAAAGTGTATTTTTACAATGTGTATTTACAATATATTTTTCAAGTAAATTCTTTTTGTAATTTAAAAAAATTTTTACAGTAGACTTAATTGATTTTCTGCTGGGATTTTTGTTGTGTGGGGACTGCAGACCTACACCTCATTCTTTTCAGCTGGTTATGTAGATTTTTAAATTTAAATTTAAATTTAGTTTTTTCCTCTCTTCAAGATATTGATTCTTTTTATGGTTTCAGAGAAATATGTTATTTGGTGGACCGACGTTTTATCACGTGATCTTTAAAAATTTTTTTGCAATTTAACTTTAATTGAAAATTATTCGTCAACTTATTCCAAATTTTTTAACGCCCTGTTCAGCAATTTTCAGTTGATGATGGGTACATTTTTAAATTTAATTTTTTTTTTCACAGCAACAATATAAGAAATTTATATAATTTACAATTTTCTATAGTTGATCATTAATTACTATAATTTTTTTGTTTTTATTGTGTTCATAAATTAATAAATCATTAGTGTATTTTTGTGTATTCAATATTGAAATGTGCAATGTCTTGTCATGTGATCATCATACTAAATTAACTTAAAACATATGTTCCTTTTAAAACTTTTCCAAATTTGTGGTCGACGCCCATTTTCCTCACATGGCCGGGTGAGTCTGTCCTCCAATGCAGGCATTGTTGGTCAGCCTCTTCTCGGACGGGGGGGATATTCTATAACATAAAAACCCCTATATTCAATTCAAATTCTAAATTGCCTTGGGCGTTGTCGCGATTGAGCTATTTTCGCTTCTGATTCCAAGAACAAAGCATGGGCAGCGTCCCCTCAAAAAATATAATGTCTAACGCATCTTTACGTAATAATAATACGTCACCTCTGACATCAGAGTCATAGTTTCAGCCAATGGCTACAGACTTGTGATCACATGGCAAGACGTTCAAAAAGTTTATATAAGTTCCAGTATAACTCGGAGAGCAGATTTTTTGGGTGTCTGCTCACGGCCAGAAAACATGTAGTTTTCGCTCCTGGCAAATTTGTACGGGCGGGGCCGCGTCCCCGTCCCGGCCAGCGTCGCGCGATCTGTTCGAGTAAATTTAGTTGATGTTCTACGAAACAATTTCGGAAAATAAAGACTTTGTATGAACCAACTGCCTTTTTCCTGATGTGTTCCGAGGTGTTTATTGGCCTCTCAGTTTACCTCGCCACTCGCGATTTCGATTGCACGTTATGGATACAAAATGTTTGAAGATCCCGGCCATTGTTTCACCCCGCCACAGTTTCCATTTGCCTTCGCTACGACTACAAAACTGATGATTTCAATGGTCATGTTATGTGCCCGGCTACAACCATTACTATTGTTATAATTCATTACATATATATATATATATAATATATATATATATATTATATATATATATATATATATATATATATATATATATATATATATATATATATATATATAATATATATAATATATATATATATTATATATATATATATATGTAATGAATAGCGAGGTCTTGTGAGTAGGGAGGTTACGGGACTTGAATGGTGCCATGCTTGGTTAAAAAAATTTGAACCACATGTGAGGAGTGAGCAGGGGCATTATCGTGGTGAAGCATCCATTTCCCAGATTTCCACTTTGCTGGTCGTTTCCTCCTCACGGAATCACGAAGTCACCTGAGCACATCACGGTAGAACTCTTTATTAATGGTTTGTCCATCTCCCGATGGTCTGTCCACCTCCCGAAATCTCTCGAACTGTCATTCGTCGATCTGATCGCACCACAGTACGAACCTGTTCCACTTTGACATCATTTCTCGATGTTGATGGACGCCCTGATCGTGCATCACTTTCCACAGATTCCCTTGCGTCTTTAAAACGTCTAAACCATTGAAATACTTGAGTTCTGCCCATAACATCATCACCGTATGCTTTCTTAAGCAAATCGAACGTTTCGGTTACCGTTTTTCCAATTTTATTACAAAATTTGATCCAAACACGTTGCTCAGTAGATTCCGTCATGATCCAACCCGACACGAGACTTCCACTGCGTTCACTTTTCGTTATTGCTACAAGAGAACCGCGCTTCGCAGTGCTTGGATAATTGCCACCATAACAAGTTTACATATGTTTAAACATGCTAATTAGTGTGCGCACGCAGAGCGGTGTCTGTATTATGTTTTATACATTCAGTTCGGATACTTTACGGACAGCCCTCGTATATATATATATATATATATATATATATATATATATATATATATATATATATATATATATATATGCCTCTGGGAATACTGCATGCAGATCTAAAGTACATCCAATCCAAAATTTAATAATAAATTTATCAATTGAATAATTGAAGATATATATTATATACATATAACAATAAATATATTATATAAATTTTAAAATATTTATCAATAATTAAACTTTAAAAAAAATTATTCGTATATTTAGTTTATTAATTTGTAATAAAATACCTATTCCAGTTGAATATCGAAATTATTAATAGTCATATAGGACTAACACTACTAATATCCTTAAATATGTGATTCATAAGTCATAAATCATGAGACCATTGAGCTACATGGAAAAACACTAAAGTAACATAAATAAATCATAAACACACCATACTCAGCGAACCCACTGTAGACAAGCACTTTGAAATTCTGCGGCTGACTTTTTACATTCTTTCATGGAAAATCCTATTTTAAATTCAGATTTAAGATCCGAATACTTCAATTGCGCAGTGTCAGAGTATCAAAATTATTTTCCATAAATGTTTAAATAAATATAGTGCATCAATATGTGCACAATAAAAGGTTCATGCGATAAAACATGGTGTAAAAAGTGAAAATTTAGAAAACCCAAGTAAAAATTTAAGCATCGCTTATTAAATTAATTTTCTTCAAGGAAACTTCAAATTTACAACATAAGCCAGCCGCTCCCTGATGAATTAATAGTGGAAATGGCAGATTGCTGATGTTAAAAGAAATTTAAAAAACAAAACGAAGAGAAAAGGGATGTTAAATCAAATGAAGTCACAACGCTATGTGTGCAATGTAAATTAAATTTCTACGGGAAACGTCACACAAGCTGTATTCATTTATAAGTGATAAATGGTAAAATTGGCATGAGGCAAAAAATAAATTAAGTACTAATGATGAAAATAAATATGTCGAAAGTAAAATTTTCCTTTTAAAACTAGATTTTTCATTTTAAAACATTCAATATTTTTCAGGACGAGTGAATTGAATAGTTATATTGTTAATTAATCACTTTTAAGTTTCTCTTTATCAATGCAGTTCTTAAATCTTATACTAATTAACATAATTATTGAAACAAGGTATTGTTGAGTTAAACGTATTAGTTAAAGATTTAATTACTGCTAATAGCGCATAATTCTATGGCCGTATTCTATGCCCTTTCGATGCTAATGAAATTGTTTTATTAAAACTTTGGCATAGAAAGTCTTTCGTTTAGTTGATGGAATTTGAAAAGGAATATTAAAAAATCCTACGCCCGTGA
The DNA here is from genome assembly GCA_907164885.2 of Dolomedes plantarius. Classification (NCBI taxonomy): domain Eukaryota; kingdom Metazoa; phylum Arthropoda; class Arachnida; order Araneae; family Dolomedidae; genus Dolomedes; species Dolomedes plantarius. The sequence goes on from OU015502.1 coordinate 60,927,234, forward strand.
AATTACATACAGCGGTGGGTCCGAATGGCAGTGGTTCCAAGAATATATAGTAATTATTAATATTTACTAATGCTTGTAGTATAGATATCAGATTAATTTGCAATAAAAGATTTCTTCCGATACAATGCCAAATTTATCGGTATTCATATATGGCCAATAATACTTATATATATATATATATATATATATATGTTTGAAAGTACTTATATTTTCTTCTTTCGCCCCTAGATGTCAGTCCAATTAATGTAATCGTAATGTATATAGAATTTGATAGTTTTGTATTCATGGAACGGCAACTCGTAGTATGTTTTCTCTTTCTGTAGGATTAAGTGTGGAATCGAATAAGATGCCAGTGTGTGTTTAGCATCGTGCTAAGGAGTTACGACACAATAACCTTGCTTATTGAGTCATCACGCCTTTGATGATTACTTACAGCCATTGTTTATGAATTTCCATCAACGTTAATCTGAAGATAAGAAGTATTGGCTTCCACCAATATACATATAAATATATTCATATATCACGAATATTACTAATATTAACAAATATGTGCTCCGTATGCCTTTTAAGTCATAAGTCATGAGACCATAGAGCTACATGGAAAATCCTTAAAGTCACATAAATATGGCATAAACACGTCATAAACTGTGAACCCACTGTAGACACAAAGTTTAAAATTCTGCGGCAGACTGTTGGTACGCGTACCACTGGATCTCGCGTAAAACCAGCGGTACGCGAGGTCATTAGAGGTGGCACGCAGAAGGGGTCATCAATAGTAAGCACTAATAAGAAATAAGTAAAGCAACACCAAGTTTCTCAGTAAGCTTTCTCGTAAAGACATTTTATTTTCGCGAAATAGCATTTGCCATTTGTTCATAACAATTACGGCTTTATCTAGTTTTATGAATTTAGTTTCAGTATTTTGTTTTATTTGTACTTAAAACCAGTTTATAAATTTATTCATATATGTATAGAATTTATTTGACCCCCGTAAAAGTTATAACATAATCAGTAGTAGACATGACTCTACATACTTCTCAGATGTTTCTTAGGTATTAAAAGGTTGGGAATTTCTGACATACGGATTTTGTAGGTCTCATTTTTTCAGTATTTTTCACCGAAAGGCAGGTACATTGTCTTTCAACATTTACCCATTGAGCACCTCGAAAGTTGTTTGCCTCTTGTAATGGGAACACCGTAAAAGTGAGCCAACAACTCTCCTTGGCTGCATTTCTTCAGCTTAGACCAAGCATGGCCAGGGCACCATCTATCCCCTGTGCCTCCATCCACACCGTACATATGAAGTGCTGTTTCAGGTCAAGAACGCTACCTGTTTTACAGTGTATTGTTTGTCTGTAGCGAATTTACCTGTTTTGGGTATTCCACTTTTATTTCTTAAACATGCATCCCTACCATTCTAGTCATACTAATATACCTAAAACAGCATTCCATTTCTATTGTGTACCTCAACAAACCACATTCAGTCCCCATTTCTACAGTATGAGTAGATTAACTAAGCAAATCCATATTTCTTACATAGAACAATCAAAATACCATATTAAACTATAGTGCCTAAAAATAGCTATAGTAACCTATAGTAACCTATACTAACTATAGTAACAGTATACTATAGTTACTATACTATAGTTACTATAGTATAGTAGCTATAGTAAATTATAGTAACTATAAGAGCAATAAATTGTTCTTGAAATCAAAGAGTGAATTTCTGGAAACCAACATTCGACGCGTGATGACACCATGAATCCATTTATAAGCGATAAATGGTAAAATTGGCATGTGGCACAAAATAAATTAAATACTAATGTTGAAAATAAATATGTCGAAAATAAAACTTTCCTTTTAAAACAAGCTTTTTCATTTTAAAACTTTCAATATTTTTCAGGACGAGTGGATTGAATAGTTATATTGTAAATTAATCACTTTAAACCCTTTGAGGGTCGCCGTTTGCACAGTGCAAACGTCTAAAACTTGTCTTTTTTTCACTTGCATTAAATGTATTCCAGTTAAATGAGCAGAAAAAATGGTTAGTACTGCCATCTGTTATCAGTTTAAAGAAGTAAAAACATTTTGCAACCTTTAATTGGAAATTTTTTCAAGATTCTTTAGGTTAAAAAAAATCGGGAAAAATTTGCATCGTACAAACAGGGTTGCCCGTGAAAGGGTTAAGTTTGTCTTTGTCAATGCAGTTCTTAAATATTTTACTAATTCATGACCTCAACACCAAAAGCCGACGCGCTACCATTAGAATAACTTGGGACCCACAACCATTGTGAATTGTTAGAAAGCATAAAAAAAATATTTTTGAAGATCATGAGTAGTTGATTCTTTGTCTGGCCATTATCCTGAAAATGGAGGGAGGAAAAGAGGGATGATATTCAAAAAATGAGACTTCGTTTGATCAAAAATATTGTTCAAGTGGTCGATTATGAACCTCGAGGTTTGGAGCCAAAGTAAGAGAACTGGTAATGACAGACTGTCGTTACACAAATTTACCTTGAGAATACAATTTTTATAAGTTTTACTTTCTATCTAAAATATGAGTAAATTTATAGGTCACAGTATGAAATTCTGAATGTTCCATGCCTTGAACGAATATGTCATTTATGATTATAAACATTATCACAACCGCTTCAAGTGAAACTAGTAGGTTTTACCCGTTATATTACAGCATCAAAATGAATACCAATTGTCTCATATTATGACATTGCAGCGTCATCTGACGGGCAACAACAGTTAGCAACGACACATTGCACGAAGAAATAAATCCTACAAGACACTGTGTGTTTATGTATAATGTATTTCGCACGCAAAAAATAAAAGTAAAAGGCTGTAGTCCAGAGTGCGGCATTATGGACTCCCACGTTTCTGAACGTCACTGGTAAGGGAGTGCTAGGGGTATGATGGAACATGAGGTGACAACAGATCGGACAGATTAGCTAGTTGTCATCGTTTTCGTACGATGTTCACGTCACCCGCGTTGGTCACGTGAACATCGTATTGTCAATATCGAGGCTTTCTTTTCAAAACAACGATACTGTGACCGAAACAGAGAGTCACTCTCTAACTGATGCCGATCCTGAGAGAAAAACAATCCTGCGATGGGTTTGAAACGTGAGAGTAAATTTGTCTGCATTACCAAGGAAAGCAAGTAGCAGTTCTCGGAACATTATAACACCTGAAAATATGCAAAGAGTCCGTGAATTCACCATCCCCCAGAGATGATCAACAGAGTGATGGAAAGCTTCAGAGAACGGTTTCGGAAGTGCGTCGCTATTAACTGGTGCCACCTGAGTGATGTTATTTTCAAAACATTAGATTTTACGTATTTTTCGCATATATAAAGCTATTTTTTCTGTAACTTGCTTCATTCGTTACGTTATGGAATGGAGTCCATTCTGCTGCCGGCTCGACATTTTAATGATATGGAAAAGGGAAAAAAAAAGTTGTGCGGTCGGGGGACCCCCGTCAGGAACGAAGTTCCTTATGTTATTTTGTCAACTCTAAACGTGATTTAATATGTAGATTTCTACTGATTATATATATATATATATATATATAATCAGTAGAACACACACATATATATATATATATATATACACACACACACATATATATATATATATATATACTGCGCTATACCAAGAATGAGTGGGAATAGAAACGGCCAGCGATTGAGCGGGGATTTGAACCAGGGACCTCTCGCTCCATAGTGCGATAGTCCGATACTACGATGCGATAACCACTCAGCCACACAGTCCTTGAGAAAAAGCTCTTATGAAGGGGGCATGACGCTTTTTCGTTACGTGACGATTCCTGCCAGTTCACTCTACTGTAAGCCGCGTTAAAGAACTTCGTTCGAATAACAAGAAATTCGGGAAAAAGTACTATTGAAAATTTTTCTAAAATAAATTTCAAATATATCATACATATCTATATATATATAACAGTTCCGTAACTGACTGACTGACAGCTAACGCACAGACCAAACCGCTGGAACTAAAGGGCTGAAATTTTGCATGGCGAATCTTCTTATAGTGTAGGGGTGCACTAAGAAATATTTTTGGGAAACTCTTCTTAGATTTTTTTAAATAAAATTTTTAATCTGTTTTAGTAACTTTTTTTTAAGTATGCATTTAAAATGATAATCTGAAGGTTATAAAATTTATATTACGAGAAAGATCATAAAAATTCCTTTAAAATGAAATTTTTTTTCGAATCTTTACTTCCATTTTCTGATTTTGTGTGAGTTTTTAAATATTAATTTTTAGAATTTAATTTATTAAATGCTGATCACGTGGTTCCTTTTCTTTTTGTGATACCATGAATTCATTTTGCATCATGTGCATAACAACAAAATAAATTGACAAAAAATTGACGATTGGGCATTATCCAAAAAAAATATTAAAATACAGTAAAAGAAATGCACCTCAAACTGTACTATATTAACTGTACGATAATATTCTTTAGTATGTTCTTTTAGATTCAATTTCAATATTTTCTTCTACATTATTTTGTCTTTTAAAATATCCGTTGCGATTTTCTTATAAATATATATTTTTGTTTTCTTTTGTCATTAATTGCATACATTTTCCGTTGTATTTAATTTAAATGTACTCCGTATCGAAGAACGGGTATTCAGCTAGTTTAAAAATATTTGATTTGTTTTTTCTTAAATTTATACAATTTTTTTGCGTAACAGAGCGTAGACAGTTTCAAATTTTTTCTGGTAATGTAAAAAGATAAGAAGTATCCTTTATTTATAACATTATAATAAGGAGAGAAGTGACTAAAATAGAAATAATAAATGGGAAAAAAAATGAAATTTATTTCGAAATGCGATATTACGCTTGAATTTTAATTTTTTATCCAATTTTCCTTTCTTGCGTGCAAAATCGAGATAACAGATATGAAAATGTGATAAATGCAACACAGTTCTTGCCCGTTTCTCTACACAAATTGGATAAAGGATTTTTTTTTTCGAAATGAAAGCTCAGCATGAAAACAACAAAAAAGGAAAACTATTGTTTTTTCCTCGAAATCTCTGAGAGAAACGTTTGTAGAAAAGCCTTTTGTAACAACGTAAAAATAAATTCTACTTCAAAAAGGAAACAAAAAGTTGATGTCAACATAAGGATCACCTGGCCGTTACATTTTTTCTCTCTCGTTAAAGGTGCATCATTTTTTATCTACATCTTTTCTTGATAATTTGAGAGATGTTCAGGAAAATATTTTCATTTTTCCAAAAAGTGCGCGCAAGAAGTGCCAAACCGTCGAAGTTTTAATTAAACAAGACTTTTTTTGGGTATTTTTACGTATAGTTTTACTATTTTTTGCGTACAGTTTTACCAATGAGCTAATAAAATAAAAATGAACACAAAAATATCAAAGAAGGTATAAAATTTTAGACAGAGCTTATTACAACCTCTGTACTCCCCTTTTAAAGAATGCTTTAGAATTTTGCTATAAAACCACAATTTTTTTTGTCCTTTTATGTGCCTATTTTACTTAAATTTTACGGTTCTTGTGGTGGTCGCATAATAATAAAAGCACTCATAAGGTGGTTGATTTACAGCGAAGGCTCATTAATGGTTCGGTACCAATGTAATATTTATGTCCAGGTTAACACTGCACTGGTCGCACGACTTCTCACAGACGCCAATAGCAGTTTGTTTACATTTTGCGTATTGATGGATTGCTGTTTATGCCCAGCGGATGTTAGTACCTTCGAAGTGTTTATAACAAGAAAATTCACTATAGTTAAAAAACAAAACCCATACAGTTGCTATCATTCTTTCATAGTAAACGTATAGATACCAAAACATCTGATTGCCATGTCACAAAATTTGTAAAAAAAATTAATTATAATTATTTTTAATTTCATTTACTTTTATTTATTTTATTGTAAAACTTGCTTACAGATTTTTTTTTCCTATTTGATTGGTTCTCATTTGTAAAAATTACTCATAGAAAAACATTTTTTTTTCCATTTGCTTTGATTTATTTTATTAAAGTGCATATAAAATTACATTTTTTTAACAAATTTCATATGTAACCATATAAATGTAACCATTTAAATCCACGATGGATATAAATGGTTACATTTATATTCATCGTGTCTTTCACCTACTGTTTTAATAAAAAATACAAATTATTTTTTTACAAACAGAATAACTGAAATCTAAATCAGATAATGTGGTGTCTATCAGGCGCCACGCTACCATGCCTGCAATTATTATATACGCCGCCAGTGCATGGCAACGAACGCATAGTATTCACATCCCAATATCCTTATCAGGTAAGAGATTATACTTTTTTTTGTAACGTGACAGACGCATTTGTCTATCCGCAAAGCAAATATTCACTAGTTCTTCTATTATGAGGACAACATATAGGTGAACCAACATTTATCTCTAAGAGAGGACAGCACAGAAACGTCGAAGCCTTTGTCGGATTTAGATCTAAAACCCACTCCATGGAAGTTGCTGACGATAAACACTGCACGATACCGGGGCCTAGAAATTCTTGATAAAACCCAGAAAAGACAAATGTACATTATTCGCATGTTTTCCACCTGGAAAACATACGCAGCGGGTTTCTCATTCAGGAATCACATTTGAATGATTGTCGCTTGTGAGAAGACCGTACTATGCCTCATATAAGGAGAAAAAACGACTACCTACACGTGTGAAAAATTTGATAGCTGCAGGAACATGGCCTATCGATAGAGATATTTGTCGCAACGCGATATTGCTACTCGTGTTAGTCCATATCCAACGTCTGTCATAGAAATACCGGATGTTCATAGGCCTACCGGAACACAGAGGGTGTTCGACTATTGCCCTGACCAGCACATTCTCCAGATCTCTCACCCATTGAAAAATCTGGTCATGGGTTGCTGAGAGATTGAGCCGCCACCGCCTTCTAGCCACTACGATTATGGAAGTGGGACAGAGATTTGAAGTAGCATGGAATGACGCCCCGTTCGACAAAATGCCTAGTCGGATCTGAGCCGTTTTAGATGCCAGAGACGACAGCTGTGTGTACTAATTTCGGACCCTGTATACCGCCAAATTACCTACAAATTTAACCATGTTTTCTTCCTACTTTGCTGTATACGTACAATACATAAAGTATTGCTATTTTATTTTCTTACTGGTGTTGCATTTTTAATGGCCAGCATTGTAGATGCTTACAGTTGTGCCAAAATGTAAGATATTATTTTTTCAAAATTAAGCACGAAATATAAGCAAGTCTTACTTAGGTGCATAATTTAACAATTTGACACACTAATTATTTGTTTTTATAAGATCATTTAAAAAAAAAATGTTTAACAAAGGAATAGCTCATGAGTGCATTTCTTTAACTCAGGAACTGCAATTGCACATTCGCTTCCAGAATATTTGCACGAATAAAAGCGCATATCTGCTTCATGAAAAATATTTTCCATGTCATGAGAGCATATTTTCCTTTTACGAGAACTAAAAGACTAACTATAGAGTTAGATCTCAATTTTACTGTCCATCCTAAACGTGTGTTTACACATATACCAACAAAGAGACAAATTTTTGTTGACCATCTCCATATATTCTTTTGCCATTCAACTTATTTTAGGTGTCAATTAAACAGAGTTCCTAACTGTCACAAAAATGATACTTTCATTTTTAAATAGTAAGAATATTGCTACAAGAATAATCTTTATGTTAATGATTGAAAAGTTCATCTTTTTTATCAATTTAGACTTCCATATTACAAATTGTAAATGCTTTCACGAAAACTCTTTCTTATCATAAAGAAAAGTAAAAAAAAAATATCATCTACTATAATTATTTCCTACACTTTGCAAAACAGTATAAAAATAAAATTTTCAAGTACATATTTTACTAGACAGTCAATTATTTACTGTTTTTTCCAGATTTTCCAGCATAAAAAAATTTACTTTACATCATCATATATATTTTTTCTTCTGTTATGCCTTATTATAAAATAAACTTTCAATTCTGGACCCCACTCCAAACATTTTTCCTGGCATTTTCATTTTTCAAATAAGCGTGTTCAAATAGGCTGAAATGAAAATATCTAATTTCTACATTATTTAATTTCTTCATATTTTTGTACAGTATAATACGTGTTTACTTTTCGGCTCGATTTATATATATATATATATATATATATATATATATATATATATATATATATGAGACAATAATGTTTAATGCGACTGACGCTACGACTTCCGCGTTCAGTTGTCAGTACAAAGTTGTCAAGCTTGCTTATTATTACTTACACTTACACACACACACACATATATATATATATATCTATATATATATATATATAATATTTATTTATTTATTCATTTGAATGTGTACATAAAGAGTTTCTTTCGCCAAAATCGGCTTATGTACACAAAACTGCGAGTGTTTTTAGGTTTGTAGGGTTTTCAGCTCTGTGGTCAACTCTTTGCTATATGAGGACTACATTCCCCGGGGCATACAATTTAAAATCGATACCGAATGACCAGAAACATTCATGCCAATAGTAGGACTCAAATCCATAGGATCTGACCCGAATGCCAAAGCCTTAGCCATTCGACCTTCACCTGGCTATGTTTGTGTAGGGTATCTCTCTCTATATCTATCTATCTATCTATCTATCTATCTATATATATATATATATATATATATATATATATATATATATATATATCTATTTATTTGAATGTGTACATAAAGAGTTTCTTTCGCCAAAATCGGTTTATGTACACACAATTGTGTGTGTTTTTAGGTTTGTGTGGGTTTTGAGAGCTGCGGTCAACTCTTTGCCATACGAGGGCTACTTTAACTGGGGCATACAGTTTAAAATCGATACCGAAAGACCAGACACATCCATGCCAGTAGTAGGACTCAAATGCATAGCCAACCGAATGCCAAAGCATTAGCCATTCGACCATTACCTGGCTATGTTTCTGTTGATATATATATATATATATATATATATATATATATATATATATATATATATATATATCCCTTTCTTTATTTATTACACTCGCATTACAGTTGAATAAGATTTTTTGTTGCTTTACATAACAGAACCCTTCCAGAATCCGAATATGTGCTGAAACTTCTAAAAACAATAATAAATCTTTCCCAACTTGAATCCGGAAAATAAATAACGTGCTCGCGAAAAACCACACTTCTTCCAAGAAAAATCACCTCTCCATGGCAGTGAACAAATAGCGGACTTTCGTATGGATACAGAAAAATTATTACTCGCAACAAATGTTTATTCTTGTGAGATATGGTACCAGAAAAAATAAGAAGACAAAAAATGAAAAAGAATGTGTAACTGGACCGTATTTACCCCTTGCATTTCTCTTTCGGAACGGATGCTGACGTGAAAAACTGCTTCGATCTAATATTTCATATGTTATCTGTGCAGTTGTTGGCTTTAAGTTTAGTAATTATTAGGCCATTTGTAACTGGTGGTTCCCACTGGTTCCTAATGTTTAGGTGACAAGGTAATTTTAACCTCGAATTTTTTAATCTTCAATCTTTAACTGTATATACAGAATGAGAATAATTGTGTTCTTTTTTACTTACATCGAAGATCTCTAGAATTCAAAATAAGGATATTTTGGTAGAATAATGCCTATATATATATATATATATATATATATATATATATATATATATATATATATATATATATAAATGATAAAAATGAACCGATGGCCAACTGCGCCATTGAAAAGTCGAACATAGAACTGTAAGATCTCATCCCTATAAGTCGTAGACTGGGAACTCTGTATTAAAACATTCTACTTAATTTCATTATTCTGGATCATTCTTTTTTAACCGATGGTCCGGGAGAAGTCGAGAAGTGCTCCACAAAGTTAGCAGTGATTAAAAAAAATGGTTACATCGTTATAAGTTATCCGCGAAATTCAACAATTTTCTAAAACCAGGAGAGAAAAATTTTTTTTATCTGAATTTTATAGGTCTCAATTTTTGACAGATCCTCTATTTCTTGTGTTTCCTAACGTTTCGAATTTAAAAAAAACCTCTGTTCTGAATGTTTATCCCTAATATATTTTCTGTGACTCGGGGTCGCAACATCAAAGCGATTTCACAGCAATTTTACAGCTATTGAACAAAAGACAAATACAAACAAAATCTCACTCATATTTAAGTTGTCATAGGCTTTTATATGGTCATTACTTAGTTTACTTTTGCGTTAAATTTGTCGTTGTTATTAAGTATATTTCTAACATTTTATTAAAGTTGCTTAGCTGAAGGGTTGACACACACACGCACACACACACACCCTGATGAATTAAAGGTTAAGAACTCCTTTTCTAGATTATTTCAGTTGTAAGAATACCCACCTAAATATTATAGGAACGGAAAATAAACTTTGGGGACAAATCCAGCCTGAAAAGTATGTGAATTATATTATTATAAGGCTGTATTATAAGGCTGTCAATAAAGAGAAAGATACAACAAATGTCGTAATTCCAAAAACTAATCCGAAAAAAAATTAGCGATTTAAATCATCCATTTCTTATAGTTGAGGATTGCTGTGTCTGATTCAAATTAATAGAAAAAAAATTAAAATATCGAAATTCCTGGGTGGCTCATGGTTGGTTTTTCATCGCTGTAACATTTTAATCTTAAAGCATGACATGATTCATATAGGAAAGAAGTTCAAACTGCACATCTTATGCGATTGTATTGAGTATATACTACAACTATAACTTCAGTTTAAAACATTTAAGCTAGATTTCCAACGCTCCCATGAAGCAGATATTTTTTAGCGAAACGGCCCAGTTATTCTTCCAGAACCATAGTTCGAGGAGTTCTTAAACACTTAACTCTGAAATTTATACTTCTCGGCAGAAAAAACTCCATAAATTCTTTTCAGATGCAGGCAGGCATTTAGAGTGTTTTTATTTGCATTCTTTTATTTACAAGCACCCTTGAGTAATAAATATTTATATTTTTTTTCCGTCTGGAGGACTTTCCACAATTGAAAAGTTTTAAATGAAATAACGTTTTCGGCACAAAAGAACTGTGAATTCAACAACGCTCTCTTTTTTTTCTTCCAGATTTATGCCAGTCGTGTTTAAGGCCAGTAAACACAATTTGTGTATTTAAGAACCATGTGTCTGGTAGGGAAAAAAGGAACCGATGATTAGCATAAACAGTGTTTCTGCAGAAATGTTCCCATTTATTTGTATGAAGTCGAAATTTTGAATGAAGTTTTATAAAATAAATGCTGGATGTTTATTTTGACAATTCAATGGGTAAATATATTTTTTTTTCAGTTTCATAGAAGAAGTTATACAATCTCAAAAATAACAAACAATCTGCTTTTCATTAAATGATGTGAATGAAAATTTTTACAGTCCATTTCTATAAATTTATACTTTAAATAAAGGTTTGAAAGTTGTGAGTGTTTAACATTAGTTTTGAAAATTGATGGGGAAAAACATTTATCACACTTAAATTCATCTTGAAACAAACAATTGAATACGTGTTGTATTTATTCTCTTTTATTTACGAAGCGATGCATAATACAAATTCAAACAATTTCAGGAAAACATTTGCATGATTATTTTTACATTTTTAACTTATTATTCTGAACATGTCAACAGTTTCCCTTCATGAATTTTAAATGAAAATACATTATCATTTCTTATGTTAGCAATCAATATATATATATATATATATATATATATATATATATATATATATATATATATATATATATATATATATATATAACTTTATATATATTTATATAGATATATGGCGGGCTTATTTGAATAGTGGTCCATTTCCATTGTTGTTCATTTAAAGTTACAGTACTTTTAAGTCTAATGAATTCTGAGAAAGGACAGCTGAAGTCTGATTTTTAATGCCCTCTATTGACAGCAAAAATGAGTCCGAGGTGTACTAGTTTAAATATACGATAGAAATAACATGTATGAACATGAAAGTGAGGCTAACTCCATTTTTCTAAAAAAGTGGAGTTGGACCACTATTCAAATAAGGCCTTCATATATATATATATATATATATATATATATATATATATATATATATATATATATATATATATATATATTCTAAATGGCAGATATTTAATTCAAAATATTATCACGTGTTTGACAGTTTCAAATAATGAAACTAATACTTATGTATTTTAAATTTCTGTCCTATTCCGATGGGCCTAGACGTATATAGATAGAAAAAAACCTTCATGGTGATTTTAAACATATCACCACCAGGAATAGCAGATCTCATGTGCTCACTGGAATTCTTTTAAGGCACCAGACCGGGCCCAACGTATTAAATAGGGTCTTGCAGGGTGGTGAATTAGCTGTCACCAGAATTCAAGCCGAACATCCTCAGTCGGACGCGCCTATACCCGACGCCTACACGAGAACATGCAGTCGTTATTCTTGGGACTTCAGCGATGTAACACTTAGTACCGAATCTTGACTTGGGTGCTCCGTACCCATTAAAACCCTCCCGAAGGGAACAAAACCACAATCATTTCGGTCAACTTTCGAAAAATCAGTACTGCCTACATTGCAATGAACAATCCATAAACTGGTTCTCAAAATAAAGGTGCTGAATTTTTACTACGAAATAAGCAAGCTAAAAACCTGAACGTTATCGTCCATGATATCTCAGAATATCACAGCTAGCATTACTACAATATTGACTCTTTAATGCAGACATAGTTTTGTGTTTAGGAATCGGCCATACTACTTTCGCACTTCTGAAGGGATGAACACCCCTCTACCGACTTAAGTACACTTACCTTTTCGTAAGATAACTATAGGTCATCAGCAACTTATCACATTCTTTCAAACGCGTCAGCTAAATATAGGTCATTAACACTAGCCATAGAACTTCTATGCTGGAAATGTATTGGAGGAATGAATTTTTGTATAAATAAGCTAGAAAAATATGTTCCTCCAATATCCTCTTTGACACGTGCGAAATCCACTGGGATATTTTTGCAACCAAGGTCCATATTCGGATGGGACATGGTATTCTCTCAGCTCGTGCGAGTTTTATGGCTTCCAATTTTCTTAGGCATGTTATGTTACAATGCCTTGGTGCTTACTTGATTTTATAAATTATGGTACTTGGGCACATATATATATATATATATATATATATATATATATGTGTGTGTGTGTGTGTGTGTGTGTGTGTGTGTGTGTGTGTAAGTAAGTGAAGAATAATTTTTAGAGAAAGAATAATAGTTAAATAATTTAAGGGGGGGGCTTAAATTTAAGTCTAATTTCTAGCGTTAAATGTCACTGTTTTTGTACTTCGAGACGCGCTACGGTAAAAGGGGAATCCCCATTTAGAAAGTTGGACTTAATTCACGAGGTGTTTGAGATGAATCAACGGGGAAAATCTATTAATAATATCGCGCTTAGCCACGCCCCTTCCCCATCTTCGGTGTAAGCGTCACGAATTGCGTCACGCGTGCCTTAAGTCAAAGAGTAGGTTAGTTTTTAGACTGGGAATTAAGATTGGATGATGACAGACACGCGTTAGGATTGCTCCGCGTTTTGAGAAGGAAGAGCGCTAAGATGTGCGTCTTCTACTTTGAATAGAACTAATAAAGAAGTCGAAATGATTACTGTGTGTTTTTGAGTCTTGAACTTCCTTCCATTAAACTGCAAAAGAACTAAAGGATTATTTATGAGAGCAACAGCTTACGTTATAACGGGTGTAATACACCGCTCGCCATATATATATATATATATATATATATATATATATATATATATATATATATATATATATATATATATGTGTGTGTGTGTGTGTGTGTGTCTATACGTATGCAAGCAGAAAAAAAGAAATAAATTAAGAAGAAAATCAATGTAATATATGTATGACAGTTTAAAAGATTTATTTTAATTAACATTGATTTAAACACTGAATTCAAATATTCATTAACCTTTTGTACAAATAACATGAATAGCCTTCCTTAGGTGCATTCTTTTTCTCCCTTGAAAATGAAATCAATTACAGTAAAATAATTTGGAATATACAACACAGTATCACTGTTTTTGACTATGCGGATGGAATTCGTTTAAGATTGAATTAAGCAAAGTACCTTTTGTGTTGACTCTTATACAAATTAAAATAAACAGAAAATAACCTTTTGTCATCTATTTAAAATTGAATATTTGTATTTGTTTCCACAAATTCACAGAATGCAGACATAAATATGACACTCATAAATATAAATTTGATTAATTCAAATGTCGTCCAGAATAAAAGTAAATATTTCAATGAACGTCAAGAGTTTATATTATAAAATTTGATAGAGTTTTTCTAAAACTGTAAGTTATAAGAACAAATGTTAGTTGATTTTGTATTTAACGTTCATATTTGTACCATTGGAAATAGCTTCATCTATGAAAACTTCTATTATCTTTAAGTGAAAATAGTACAGAAAATTCCCTTTCCACAAGAAAATATTAGAACTGACATAAAACTGATAAAAATAGAAGTTACAATGCTCAAAATTTAAACTAACAAATTCCATTAAATCTTTTCCTTAAAAAGACGTGAGACTAAAAAAAGAAACAGCTTGAAAATAACACAAAGGACATAATGGAAACTAAACACAATATACATTTAAATATTCAAGTATAATGGTGGTTTTATTGATTTCAAAATCTATTCTGTGGGTGTCAAGATATCAGTAATTTGGGATATCAGAGTTGATTAAATAGCTGATACAAATGGAACAGTTGAAAGGCCCAAGATATAAACTAAGCAAATAAGTTAAATTTATATATTAACGTGGCTTAGGAGCAACACAGAAACGGTTGTAAAATAACAGAAAGGACATATAGGTTACTTAATGTAAAGAAAATTGGAATTTTTAAGCATAATGTTGGTTTGGGTAATTTCAGACTCTATTCCTCAGCTGTTAAATCATTAGTAATGTTACACCTTTTAGCCTTTTCATAAAATAACGTTTCGCGTAGGACGAAACACAAACAAAAACATTTGTAATACCTAAAAATTATGCTCGGATAGAATCCCATTAAGGGGGGCTCACAAGCTTTAAAACTTCAAAAAATCGATTTTTTGTTTTTGCTATATTCTGATTTTTAGGACATTTCTGAACAATATGCAAAAAACCGCATAAAAAAATTTGCATTATTTCTCGAGTTATGAGAGTTTATGTAAAGCTCACTCTGTTGCCATAGCCATGTTATTCCAACTTTAACTTCAGTTTTCTTAAATATGTGAATTTTTGGATTGCGCGCACTGTTACTCCCAAACTATGTGTGCTAGAAACACAAAATGTTTATCAGATTTATATTATAAGCTTCTTTACACACTAAAACCAGAAAAGTAAAAAAAAAAATGAAAAAAACGTTTTTCACTTGAAAATGTTTTAAAAAATTGCTAAATTTTAATTTTTTTTTAATTTTATGTAAGTTTTTCAATTTTAATTATATTTTTTGTACACTTTTTGGTTTTACATTAAACTTGAGTATATTATTAATTTGTTGGACCAAAAAATAGTTTCTGTATGCATATTTCTTAATTTTATGATGCGCGAAACATCCAAAGATTTTTTTTCCCTTTTTAGTAATGTGTACATTTAAAAATAAAATCTAAAAATTATTTATGCGTTACAGGTTCTTTTTTTGTATAAAATATAACTGAAGACTTGTAATTTTGATATAAAACAAAAAAATTATATATATATATATATATACATATATTAATATTATTGGAGTTTCAGTAGCTCGAATTTGATCATGTTTAGGGTCCTTTCCCAGTAGGCCAGATAAGGTCTAGGCCAGATAAGGTCTAGGCCAGATAAGGGCTCGTTAAATTTTTAGACCGGAAAGTCCTTCTGTGAGGTAAGTGGATGGGGAAGGTACGATCCCCCCCCCCCCAGATGTCGCCCCTTGGGATGCACGGTGAAAGTTGTGGTGGCACCAAGTCAAACTCCAGCCCTTGTGGTGCTGTTATAAACCGGAGTATGATCCTGGTCTGGAATACGCAAGCCCAGGGGGCATTAGGAATAACAATAAAAACAAGCATTTGCAATTTATATAAAATATACGGCAAGGACGTTGTCTGGATAAAAAAAAAAAACACTTGTAAATGATTCCAGAGTCTGTGGGCTCGAGTCCCACTGTTGGCTTGGAGGTTTATTCACTTCCGGAATCGGCTTTACGCAGTGGCTCCCGGTCTAATTAGTAGTTTTCTCATTCAATTAATCTACAAAATTCCCTATCGAATTATAATCGAATGTGTAAATTTCGTTATATCGCATTTTTTTTCGTATTATTTAAATTTATTTGGTTATTAACGGGACAAGGGACCTTAAATCTCGAATTTTTCAAGTTTCATTTTTTAATTCTATATAAAGGCTGAGAATAATTAGTATTCTTTTTGACTACACTAAAGACCCTTAGAATTCAGAATAACGATTTTTTGGCAGAATATTGCCTGTTAAGAAAAAATCCAGCATTTTTTTAAATGGACCATGGGATACATATCGTTCAAAAAATTTATTATTTTAATATAAGTTTACCATATATATATATATATATATATATATATATATATATATATATATGTGTGTGTTAAGAATTAATTAGAAAATAATAGTAACTAGGAAATTTACAGGGGGCCTCAGAATAATCAAATTTAACATTAAAATCATTGGCAAAACGTGTCGAGAAAAAGGGTTTTTCACGTTTCTGGAAGATGACCTCGATTTGCGAAATTTAAGTTCCATGGGAGGAATTTATTTTTAGATAGATGTACAGGGTTTTGGCAAAGAAATTACGCTTAGATAAACAGAAAAAGATTCTAGATTATTCCAGGTGGTTCTTTGCGCATGTGCCATAAAGGGGGTGCGCTGATGAAAACAGAGAATTACGCAGATTAAATTGGGAGCTTGTTGCTTGCGGGCATTTGGCTCGGCGCCGCGGCAGTTTCTTAAAAATGGCGAGCGCTAAGATGTGCACTTGGATCAGTGGTCGTAATTAAATGAACAATAAACCCGATTTACTGGAATTATAACGTGTGCTTCCTGTATTGATTACATTACTTAGGATTTCAAGGAGTTTTCATGAGTTCTGTGCTACGAACTGATTTTAGTAAACGGGCGTAAGTCAAGCGGCATTTCATATATATATATATATATATATATATATATATATATATATATATATATATATATATATATATATATATATATATAATTTATTTATATATATATATATATATATATATATATATATATATATATATATATATATATATATATGTGTGTGTGTGTGTGTGTGTGTATAAATATAACTGTGCACTAAATTCGTATGAATCTAAAACCATTACATAATCTGCCTGCTATTTCTTAATGTTTTTGTATGCTTTTTCTTAATTTCCTCGTCTATAAATTTTAAAAATATTTGTGGTTTCAAACAATGATGCACATTTTTTGTGAAAAGCACTTTAATTAACAATCCTAAAAAAATTGGGGAAAAGCAGAAAAAAAATTAATGGACATGGAGAATTTTGAAAAATTCTAGCATGTTTTAAGATTTTTTTGAAAAACTATCCTATTCTTCAACAAAATACTCACTTGTGATTGCTAAGTATCCTTATTGGAGTGAAAAAGAATATTACGTATTACCATTTTGTATATAGAGGAAAATATTGAAAATAAAAAAATTACCTAAAAAAAACCCTTGTCCCCTGAACATCATACAAAGTCGAGATGCGATGTTAACTGGAAGTTCTCTATAAGAATACTCTTCTGGATCAATATTTAAAAACTATTTAGCTCATCATTATGTATACTAAATACATTTCACAGAGATAGAAACACTTAGTGAGACACTAGCTGCGAAAGGACATGACAACTTTCTATTACAATTTCGTCAAAAAAGCTATCACTAAGAGCACTGCTAGATTCAATCCCCTCCCATATAGAGAAAAAAGAGGACAGAATTCAATTAAATTGTAACTTCTTTCAACAGATGTTGGAGTTCCCGTCATACTCTTTGACTCTCCTGACTTTCCCTTTTAAGCAAAGACATGTAAACATTCAGTTCAGTGCACTTTAAACTTCAAAGAATGTTAAATGAAGAGAAAAAGTTAAGTCTTTCAAACTTGAGAATTATTTCCTAGAATAGAAGTGTTAAATTGTAGACTGAATTCTGTATATATTATGAGGAAAGTTTCGAAGATTTTATTCTTATTGGGCATTGAAATGAGGTTCAATAATTTCTAAAGGTTGTTGCTCTATCAGACTTCGAAATGAGGCAATCGTTTTCAAAGATTGCAACTTTATGATGTGCAAAATTATTCAAAAATATTCCTTTTTAATTTGTTCTCTATTCGATCAATGGCTTTGCAATGAAAGAAAACAAGTTCTGGAAGTTACATACCCCACATACAAAAAAAAAAACATTCAATATAATTTATTTAATTTTTTTAATGATGCATCAAGGCTTTTAATAGACAACTTATTTTAATTTGCTTACAGATAGGTCATTCTTCTTTCCTTTCATTACTTCGACG
The DNA here is from genome assembly GCA_907164885.2 of Dolomedes plantarius. Taxonomy (NCBI): domain Eukaryota; kingdom Metazoa; phylum Arthropoda; class Arachnida; order Araneae; family Dolomedidae; genus Dolomedes; species Dolomedes plantarius. Next base: position 60,945,857 of record OU015502.1, read on the forward strand.
TTACGAAAAATGATTTAGGTGACTTCCGACTAGAGGGAACATTCTGGTATGTAAATATAGAAAGAAAGAGCCCTTTCGTAATGCATGGAATTAACAAAAGTTATCGAGATAATTTCAGAGATTGAATATTAAGTGCTAAATAGGTCGGCCAGGTGATGGCCGAATAGCTAGGGTGCTGGCTTTCGGTTCAGATCCTGTGGGCTCGAGTCCCACTGTGGGCATGGATGTTTGTAACCATTCGGAATCGGCATTAAACTGTAGGTCCCGGTCTAATTAGCCCTCGTGTAGCAAAAAGTTGACCTAGCGCTTTAAACTAAACCAAACCAAACCACTAAATAGGAAGGGGTATTTTCCATCTTTTTTTCTGAGATATACTGCATAGTACAGTTTAACAAAAGTCTGTCTTCTATGAGGTCAGTAGGTGGGGAAAGTACTATACCCCAGATGTTGACTTGGGGGAGTCCTGGCACCTAGTCAAATTGGACTCCGCCCCTAGTGGTACTATTATAAAATCGGAGCAGCACTACTCATCCCGCAAACCTATATGGACCTGGTCTGGGGTTATTAGGAACAACAACAACAAAGTTTGTCTGCGACAACAAAGTTTGAGACACCTCTTTGTGGTTAATCCTCTTTGGAATAATAAATAATAAGCCCCTATTTATCCAGGTTTACCATTGATTCAAGGTTCACCCAGTAATTCTGACAAACGAAGTGATGAGTAGAGTGTAATCTCTAAACTTGCCACTCCCTTAACATTGTATTTGACGTGGTTTATCCTTTATCTTCAATATATATTCGTCGAATTATCGCTTTTAACTATGCAAAGATACGCATTCACCGATTTGTACTTTCTTTACATGTTAACCGAAAGACTTTATTCTTCTATAGAGCAAAGGGAGATGTATGCGAACTGCCTAAACAAGGAAAGGAAATTAAAAACAAAAGAAAATGAAAATTCAGAGCGATTATGCGTTAGTTATATTATAGATGTATTAATAAATAAACAAAAACTTTTAAAAAATATAAAAAAGGAAAACCCTGACAAATTACATAATGTCCCGAACAAGTCTTTCCATCTACCGTCGCCATCTTCTGGACGCAATATTTTATAAATCTAGCACATCCCTCATTTAGAGATGGAAGAGTAAAGAGATAACTGATACAGTTATTAGGAAGTAACTAGGCTAAGGAATGGATGAAAGGGAATATCTCCTCGCCTGCTAACAACAGAGATCGTCGTCAATGTTTTCAAAGCAGAAAGGAGGGTAAAGAAGTCAATGTCCACACCAGTGTATCGACGCCGAAGTATTGCATAGTATTATGAATTAGATTCGATGGTTAATAGATGCTTTTGAGGGGTTGGTTAATAGATGCTTTCGAGGGGTAAGAGTGTTTGGGGAGGGGATTTTGAGTTTATTTTCGTAGTTTATTTTCGTGAAGTTATTTTCGTAGGAGAATTTCTGGTTACAAAATTTCTACCATAAAGTTGTTAACGGATATTTGTTTGCCTTGCAACAAAGATCTTCTCGATGAAGGTTTCAAAACAGACAAAAAACTAGAAATTTCTATGGCCATACCAGTGACTTGAAGTATTATATAGAATTATGGGTTATAAGTATTATTATATAGAATTATGGGTTAACAAGTTGCTTTTGGTGATTAGAGAGTTGGAGGTAGGGTATTTTGGGACTTATCGATAATTTCCGTAGTTTCGTAGAAAATTTTCCAGTTCGTGTTAACCAATATTTGCTTATCTAAGTAATAGCTGAATACTCAAACAGAGGGGAGTTAAAGGATTCAGACTAAATTACAAATTTAAGTTCTACGTACTTAAGGATGTCATTTAATTACATATAGAGTATAAATATCTATATAACCTCGTTGTTTACACCTGGTTAAAAGATAATATAAAGTGTAACCGTCATTCCTTGGCGCCTATGGTTTGGCGGCAACGAGCGTGTAATGCGCAATTGAATTTCCTCTCTCGTTCTGGATGGAAGCTTAATTCGGAAGCATGCATAAACAAATGAGCCATATCGATGGATGATGATAATATATCTTTATTAATTGAAATTTTCAAAATTATTCGAAATTTCATCATGCAATCTGTCATGAACACTCCTAAAAGAAAACGATATTATTCATAGAAAGATATGTGTGATAATATGTTTTAGAACAACATTCTTCTCAAATTCAATTTTTGCTGTCACTGTCTTTTACACGTGTTACATAATATGATGTGATCCTGTTATAAGTCAGCTGTTTCAGCTTGAACATTCCCGAGAAAGTGACATCTATTTGTCAGGCTTGACTGGCAACGTTCTTTACTGAATAACAATAATATTTAAGGATGAAATATTCTGAACCACATGTGAATAATGTGTGTGTTAAATTACTCCTAATATTTATATTTTATTGTATCCAGTTATATTTAATAACAATTATGCAAAAATTATATCAAATGATATCTCAGAGCAAAGATCAGACGGCAAATAGTTTTTTCAAGGGATCCGACGCTACATATAATATAATGTCCAATAAAAGCAAGGATATTTAACCGATTGGTTGCTTCGTGACGCGTGTTAACACTTGATTACGATTTACAACATACAAATTATATCGATTCTTTTTTTCTTGGGAGAAAAGAAAAAAAAATACTTAAGTGCTTCGCTATTTTTCAGGAAATTCATTTCAAAGAGAAATTGGATTTAACGTGCAAAAGTGTCGGCCACTTTATGCTCATTATTAGTGAATATGACTGCATTAAAAGGAAATTTAATGGTATGCACTTTAAAAATTCATATTTCTGATGCATTTGTTGTGGTTAAGTAAGTGTTTATGTTTGTCATTGTAGCATAGCGAACTTTATATTCTAATTCTTCCATATTCATTAAAATTATAATTTTCTCATTGTAACGAAAATTTGTAAGACCTTAGTAGAGACAAGCAACATGGGGAGTCTGGGACAAGCAACACGGTGACCTCGAAAGAAACATTTCTATATTTGTACCTGCTTTCATTTTAAATTTCTTATTATGCATTATATTCTTTTAAAACGTCTGCCGCTTGAAATCACAAGTCATGTCTATGGGTATCAAATGATAGCATACAATAAACAGATTAAATAATTAAACTTTTCCAGTATCTAATAATTTTGGCTTGGTTTTCCATGTAGATCGATACTGGTTCAATTTAGATAATCATGTTTAAAAGATACCAATATCGGGTACCTAGTTTTTAACTTGTACAGTGTTGTTAGAAATTCAAATGGTTTCAAAACGAGTAAGAGATCAATTCGACAGCATTCAACTTATTCACAGTCTATAACAGGATAGTTATATTAGTATATTTTGTAGTGGTGCCAGAAGTTTCATGTCCTTGATTTTTTTTTTTCTGAGCATCCAATAAATTATTTTAAGGTAAAGTAACATAATATGCCTTAGCGCATGAAGTGACAATCTAAAATTTAAGTTGCTGTTATAAACTTGTCACAATTTGTTTTTTCATTGATACTTTATACAACAATAAAATGTTTCGAAATTAAGTTGTACGTCATATAAAGGTAATCTAGTACTTAAAACTTACGATTAGAACGTAAACACATGAAGAAATTAGTGGATATGAACGTGTGGGCTTAGGAGTACATCCGCAGATACGCAGTAATTTTTTATTTAAAGTTAAGTTTCTGTTATAAACATGTCATTTGGTTTTTAATTAATACTTTGTACAACAATAAAATGTTATGAAATTAAATTGTACGTCATATAAAGGTAATCTAGCACTTAAAAATGAAGATGAGAACGCAAACACATGAATAAATTAGTGGATATGAATGTGTATGCTTGGAAGTACATCAGATACGCATAAATTTTTATGTCTTGCTGTACACCTACTTTTAACAAATGAACTATGTCATCTAATGGAAAATAGCTGAAACTAACTGAAATTGTATTGTAACAGAATTTTGCATTGTTTGCAGAATTTGAAAGTTAATCTCATTGGAGGTGAAGAAAAGGATTTAATGCGGTGCAACAACATGTCACGTACATTAAATAAGCTGAAGGCGTGAGATAACTACTTCTTGTGGTAACATAATTTATCCGCAAGGTATTATCGTTAAAGATATTTTTTTGTGAAAATCCGTTTAAGTATTCAACATTGCATAGGGAACATAGAAATGTAGAAATTTATATTTCACACACAGAAAGGAAATAGAAGGTATGGCTTACATATTGAAAAAAGCAATATTTTATACAACAGCGATATGTTTCTAGAAAAAATATAAGATCAATAACTATGAATGACATTTCATGATATCTCATATGAACTTGAAGTATTAAGGTCAACTTCAAATGTTTCAAATGTATCTAGTTCAAATTTATTATCCGGAAGTATAATTTAAGTATACTTTTATTTGCAATTTTGCAGGAAATTAGATATTATATGTGTGTACTTAGAAAACTGACAAGATATGTATTAGCTTATTATTTTCTCCAACACACTCGTTTTCATTCCAAAACTTCTAAGTTGTTTAAAAATTTTAAAACTCCTTTGATCGAAATCTTTAATCCAAACTTACACCTGACGGCATCGATTTCCTTAATCGCAAGTCCCTGATGAGTTTTGGACGTTGATACAAAAGTTAAACACGATCGCCAAACAATGAAACTTTTAACGTGAAGTGATTTAAAGTTACCGTTTCGTGAGCAATACCTTCAGTTTAAGGTAATGGTGAGTATCTCTTCTATGAAGCCTTGAATATACCGTATAAAGATTTAACCATACAGTTGAATGATTTATAAAAACACTTTATTAAATCACACCATTTCTGTAGATGTGATAAAGCCATTGCGTTCCATTAGACATGGAGAGTCGTAATCCATTAGAATTATCTAGAAAATTTACTGAAATACTTCTGAAACTACATCTTATTTGAAGCCGTAACGTATACGTTTGCTTGGAATGGTGTTTTCTTGAATTGGCAGATTCCCAGAACTTTTTATGTAAATGTAATAATGTAATCCATATTGCATGCTAAATATTTAATACCATAATACCTAATTACGTTTGATGTTAGACAGTGTTTTTCAAAATGTTATGTCTAGACTCCACTTTGTATGATTAGCAAACCCCGTGGCCCCTCAGGACTACCATTCGTAACTAACACTAGTAAAAGACGTTGCACACATAGTTTTTGCTAACTATTCACGACCCAACCCCCTAAATATCATTCAAGTGTCCCCAGGGGGCGCGCCTCCGAGGTTTAAAACAACTGATCTCAGAAAATTCAGTATGTGAAAAATCATTGTGCATTTATGCGTAAAATATGTTTAATTTCATTTGTTAGAAATAATGGAACAGAGAAAAATTCGTGGAACATTTCTAATTCCTAAAATATCGTCTTAGGAAAATAAAATTGAAAAGAAAAGAAAGGTGATTTGTTTGGCCTTTAATTTCATCAAATACACTGGTGTAAGAAATTAAGAGAATTTGCAGACTTGGTCGATTATCTCTAGAACTACTCTATCAATTTTAATGAAATTCATATGTACATACATTGATACAATACAAAACAAATAACCATTCAATAATTGTAATACACACGCATGATCGTACGTAACACTCGTTGGAGTCGGAAGGTATACAACAGCGGTTGCAGAATAAACAAAAAATGGGTTAATAGATGGGTGAATAGATGGGTTAATAGGGGGTATGGTCCACTCTTACAGATATGCAGGTCTCGCAGCGTGATTTATTACGAATTTGGATGAAATAAGGCAGTTTATCATTTCCTGTGGCAATTGGTCCCACTCGTTCAGCAACACTGTTTTCATTCCCTGGAAGGTTCTCGGAGGGGGGTTGCGAGTTGCAATTGCCCTCCCCAGAGCGTCCCAGACAAGCTGTATAGGGTTAAGGACTGGAGATCTGACTGGACAATCCATCCGGCGAATATCCTCAGTCTCTAGAAATTCGTCGGCCAGAAGAGCTCTATATGGCCTCACGTTATCGTCCATTAAAAATGAACTCAGGGCCAACTACACCCCTCAATAGGCGAACATAGGGCTCCAAGACCTCATCCCTATACCTCACACCAGTCACAGTGCCTCTTTCGAAGACATGGAGAGGTGTGCGGCCATCCAAATTGATGCTTCCGCAGACCATTAAACCTCCTCCGCTATAATAGTCGATTTCGCGGTCATTGAAGGGTAGGTAGCGGGTCCCTGGTTCTTTGAATATGAACGTACGGCGGGAATCGGTGTTTAGGCTGATCCGGGACACATCAGTGAAGACAACGGTCGCCCATTGATCCATATTCCAATCTCTATGCTCTCTGCACCATGATAAACGGCTTATCCTGTTCGTAGAAATGAGCGGGACGCAAACAGCAGGTCTTCTTGCAAACAACGCTCTCTCATGAAGTCTTTTGGAAACAGTCACTCTTGATACACTGGTTCCTGTGGCTGCATACAAGTAACGGGAGAGCTGAGAAGCTGTAGCACTCCTGTTACGCCTCGCTATAATCGAGAAATGGCGATCTTCTCTGGCCGTCGTGGCTCTTGGACGACCTTGCCCAGGCTTTCTCTCGATGGATCCGGTATCCCGGAACTGTTTCCATAAGTTACACACGACGCTGGGCGTTAAATTGAACTCTCTACAAATTTGGACTTGAGATTGGCCTGCTTCTAGCCTCCCCAAAATTCGCCACCTCATTCCATCGTCTAAACGTCGGTGGTTACTCATCTTTACTGCTACAATTTAAAATTAACCGATTGCTTTAAAATAACACCATGTATTTACCCATATTTTTGTTTATTCCGCAACTGCTGTTTCATACGTTCCGACTCCAACGTGTGTTATGCACGATCATTCGTGTGTATTACAATTATTGAAGGGTTATTTGTTTTGTAATGTAATAATGTATGTACATATCAAATTTCATTAAAATCGGTACAGTAGTTCTAGAGATAATCTACTAAGTCTGCAAATTCTCTTAATTGTTTACACCAGTGTACATCGCGAACCAGTTTAATATATATCTTGAAAATAAATTTTGTATAACATTTCCTAGGAAACAAAATGAATAAAATTATACTGATAGAGATGGAATTTAAAGAAATATATTGAAATACATATGGGTTATTTTAATGAATTTATTTCAAGTAATTTTAACATTTTACATACATAAAGAAATTCATATATAGAGAGATTTCATTGTTAATAAGTATCACAAATTGTGTTTAAATAAAGGAGTATTAACTCTTTGTAATGCATTTGTTCTCCTGTGAGGACAATGATATTATATTCCATAACTCCATGGGCTCAGCTACGATGACAATAATAATCCATAATTTACTGGCTTCTCTATGAAGGCAATCATAACATATTCCTTTACTCCCCTGAATCTCCAAAGAAGTCCCCTGTCGAATATTCCATAAGTCCATTGGATATCATCTACGAGTACAATCGTACTATATTCCCCAACTCAGTTATTCTATGGGGACAATCATAATCTATTCCATAATCCCATTACATCCGCTACATGTCCGGAATATGTTGTAGGAGCCCCATATTCTCAACATCATTCCATAACTCACTGGCTCCTTTATGAGGGCATTCATAATGTATTCCTTAACTTCACTGGCTCTGCTACCAGGACATTCATAATGTACTTCATAACATTATTTGATCACCTAAGAAGACAATCAGAATATATTCCTGAACTTCATTGGTTCTGTGCCATGAAGACACTCATAATATATTCCATAACCCCATTGTAACTTCTACGAGGACGATCATAATATATTGCATAAGCCCATTGTATCTTCTACAGTGACGATCATAATATATTTTTAACCCCATTGGACTATCATAATATATTCGAGGACTGTCATAATATATTCCATAACCCCACTGTATCTTCTACGATGGTGATCGTAATATATTCCTTAACCCCACTGTATGTGCTACGAGGACTATCATAATATATTCCCTAACCCCAATGTATCTTCTACGATGACGATCATAATATATTACGTAACCCCATTTTATCTTCTACGAGAACGATCATATTATATTCCATAACCATTTTATCTTCAACGAGGACGATCATAATATATTCCATAACCCCATTGTATATACCCCGAGGACTATATTAATATATTCCATAACCCCATTGTACCCTGAACGAGGACGAACATAATGTATTCTACAACTCTAATGGACCCACTTTTCGTATCCCAATAATATGTTTCATAACTCCACTGATATTTATATGCCACAACTCTTTGGATCAAATAGGGAGGGGGGGGGGGGGGGGGGGGGTCTTGACTCCAATTTCTTGACTCCAATTGGTTACGATACAAGGAGAACCCTAGTATATTCCATAATACAATTGGATCCACAATTAGTCCATTTAATGAGTGCTCAAAAGAGTGATATAGAGTGCATGGAATATGCGAGAATTTTTGACTTCAGGACTTTGTTAGGAGTAGTTAGTAGGTAAACTTACAAAAGGTCCCCGCCCCGGGGGGGTGAACTAAAGAAGGGAGTGGAGTGGAAAGGTCCCATTTTTTGGTTTTTCACTTATATCTCGGAAACGGTGCACAGTAGAAAAAAATGTTAAAAGTAAATATAAAAACCAATTGAATCTCCTATAAAATTGTCAAAGTACCTATTTGACCAATTCCCAACGATTTTCAAGCTATACGTTATTGAAAATCGATAATTTTCGAAAAAATTATTTTTACCTCTCTCTTTTTGTCAAACATTTGCTTCTAGTGCCTCCCACGATCATTTCTCAGAAAAATTGTCACAGACGAAGTTGTAGAGCATTAAATTTCCTTAAATTTGATATCGACTTTTGCTTTTTTATCTTCAACCAATCAAAAGTTATAGTATATCTAACATGTACGCTCAATTTCGATGTTCCTCTAGAAATGAGTATTTTGAGAGCGAATGATACCCATTTTCACGCTGCTGGACACTACCCGTATGTCAAGTCTTGCCACTTATACAATGGTGAAATAAATTAAGATAATTTGCATATTTTATCGAATTTCACGAAAAGAACTGAACTGAATGTAAAACCACTGCTTCTAGACAAAAATGCAAATCTTGTACGTCAAAAACGTAAGCGTACACGTGTGTGTATGCGGGGACAGTAGAGAAACATTCTTTATAAGCGCACGTAAGATAAGACGCATTTCGTTCGCTAGCACACTTCGGCGAATTTTTTGGTGTTATTTTGCAGCAATCGGTTAATTTCAAATTGTAACAGTAAAAATGAGTAACCACCAACGTTTAGATGATGGAATCAGGTGGCGAATTGTGGGGAGGCTAGAAGCAGACCAATCTCAAGTCCAAATTTGTAGAGAGTTCAATTAAACATAGGAACAAGAGGGGGCATTTTACTGGTTAGTTCGTCTATCTCGGCACTGAAGGGGACCGGTTCGAAACGTTAGTTAATGATCTAGTGTCTAATTGGTGTATGGGTATGTTATAACTATAGGCCGGAAATCCCTCTGTAAGTTCTCTGGGGGGAAGGGGGTACGAGCCCACATGATGCCATCCTTGGGGGTGATAGGTAGAGATACGTAAATTTCGCATAAAAATATTGAAATTTCGCAAACATAAATTTACAATATATAACACTTCGCATCTATTCGTAATTACTATATACATATTGTCACAGGAAAATATTATAATTGAAGAATAGGAGGAATGATAGTCGTGGAAGCAGGAATATTCTGTTCTCAAACATGGCCACGTAAAGTCACTAGCGTAGTGAAGAATAGTATGGTATACAAAGTTCACAGTACACCTGAATAAGTTCGTTACTGCAAAAGTTCAGTGCATTTCGGTGGCACGAAGAAATAGTTCAGATTAGATAACTGTTCAACAGACACTTACCCGTAAAGAAGAATTATTACCCGGTAGAAAAATCACTTGTTGCACAGTTGATGTAGATGGCCGGAAGATCTAAATCAATCATTCGTCTCTTCTATTCAAAGGAATACTACGAGTCTGAAGTATGAACGTGATGAGAGACATCTACGATGGGACACAGCTGAATACTGCCGCGATAAAAATGGGTTATAGTAAACCGGGAACATACTATTGTTCTTCGTTGTGCCGCAATAACTACAGTTCGATTGCTGCTCATAATGGCTTGATAAAAACAATTGGGGAGCTTCTCACGGATTAAATACAAACTATCTTTTAAAAAAAATACTTCGAAGTTTATTTTTTAATAAAACATAAATCAAAAGAATGTTGGTTAACACAAAGAAGAGTAAATATTACTATTTGTTGGCTAGCTCACAACATGTTAAGAGCTCCAGGTCAACACGACCATTTAGGTCTGCAGCCAACATATAAATATTCAGAAGAATAGCACAAATCATTGCAATCTCCCCTCACCAAGTTTTGGCTCAGAGCCGACCCTCGGTTCGGGGGTGTAGAAAAATATTTTACCAACAGGTAGCAAAATTCAAATCTCTCTCGGAATATTTTTTTCAGGCCCTGGACAGCGCGAGGAAAGAAGGGTTGCAATACATTACAATCACGCCAAACGCGTAGAGAGAAAATGGAGCAACACAATTAAAACCGCGCCAACCACTTTGTGTCCACAAAATAAGCGCGCGTAACATCGCCAAAAGGGGAAACCCTACGAAACCACATTCCTTCTGTCTGCGTAGAAGTCTTTCAGGGATGTGATTGGTTGATCCTGACGAATCAGAGGATAGCTTACCAGGAGCGAACTTCAACCAAGAGGAGAATTCTCAGAGTTCTTGGTAAAACTAAATTCCCTGTAAATAAATATTCTCACGCAGCAGGGGAGAAAATGTGAAAAATGCCCTTTATCTCGAAAACAGAAGTTCATCTGAGCTAAATCCCAGCAATTATAACAGCGGACAAAAGACGGACGGGGAAGATAAGATTTGTTATTTTCTGGACACAGGAGCTGGCAATTACACTAAGCACAGAAAAAGAGAGAGGCATTTTTGCGACGGATAAGTGTTCCTTCCAGATGTTCACATCAAAAGCAATAGGAATTTAAGAAGAGACGCCGGTAAGCAATTTAAGACCTCCCATGAAAGTGAGGGCAGATGTAAAAATTAAACTGCTACCGGCGAAAGAATTAGGAGTTAACCTGAAGGACATAAATTAGTTGGAGAATTAAAATTAATATTAAAATTACTATTAAAGTTTTTATTATAGAATCAAAATAAGTAAGGTTAATATAATTAAAAAAACATGTAACGAAATTCCTCGTTACTTACACTTACACACACACACACACACACACACATATATATATATATATATATATATATATATATATAATTCAAAAATTTTGCATTTGTTAAAATAGTCACAATTTTACTTATTTGGTTAGGTAAGTATCAAAACTCTTAGTTAAAAGCGAACATTGTAGTAGTCTCCACATTCTCCTAATTAAATCTTTATCAATAAGTAATAAACAAATTTTGAGAGTGAGATTTCTCAGTTAAAGACCGTGGATGGGCTTACATAAGCAATTATATTGATAAATTTTTATTATTATTTACCATTTTCGCTTAAAAAGACGTTTATTACCGAGTTTTCCCCGAAAAATAGTAAAAAAATAACTTTCGCATTTATTCGCTCATATCAGCAAATTTCACATTTATTCGCATCTATTTCATAAGTACGAAAATTACGTATCCCTACTGATAGGTAAAAATAGTGGTAGCACCGGGCAAAATGTCGGCATCTGATCCTTATTGTACTTCATAGCCAAGAACTAAATAGGAGCTGCAGGTCTACGTTCTGCATACGTCAATGAAGTAAGTTCGGATTTATCCGGTTAGGGCATTACTAACAATAATGAAGAAATATGAGAAAAAAAAACTGAAATTGTTATTGAAAATATCTGCTACTTTAATATTTATTTCTTTTGCAGTACAAAACATACTTTTTTACATTATTTTTTACACTAGAATTCATCAAAGGATTTCGTTTGAGAGCTGTAACTTAGACGGAGTTCGTGTAAAAAATAACTTTTTGGCCAAGCTCAAAGAAAGAAAGTTGCAATGTTTCAGGCGAAACACGTGACAATTCTTCTGTATTTCTTTTCAGATATTGATTAGAAATCAAGACACATAAACAACATTTCTATGTCACAACGCGAGAAGCGTTCTTTTTACTGAAGAACTGGATGATTTGAACTGCGTCTAAACTGATTTCCTTGCTTTATTTCTCAGTTAATACTGTTTTCATCACATTTCCACGACGAAAAAAAATTCTAATAAATATTAATGGAATATAAGAGGCATGGAACTCATTTCGAATTCGGTTAGGAATAAAACAAAGCACAGCGAAGATTTATTTTAGGAAAAATATAATCTGAAGACGACTGTTTCTTTAAGAACCAGTTTTAACTCTTTTCTTTTGAATCTTTTTCAAGCTATTGTTTATCCCCGAAAGAAATGAACTTTTCTTTTTAGAATAAAGAATATATAAATTTAAAGTCAGCCGTTTCAAAACGTGTTTATATTCCACAGTTGAAGAGCATGGTTGAATGTTTTCAGCTCGAAAAACATTGCTTTGTTTCGGTAGAATAGAAATCAACAAACCACTTTTTTAAAAATAAATATAAGTTGTAAGTAAAATTTCTTCTGGTTTCAGATGAACAGTTACATTGCTGTGTAACCAAATTAATCCTTCCAAATGAATTCTCCCTTATAAATAAAATTTGTTAAATAGAAATTCACCTCATGTACTGTACATGTCATGTATTGAAATAAAAAAATATAAAAAGTTTGAGAAGCTAAGTCACTGTGATGTGATAAGAAAATAAAATTGATTAGATATCGAATTTTGTTCGTGAAAATAAATCTCGTGTAATGTCCAGATTGCTTTATTAAAAAAATATGAAAAATTTTACTCTCTTGTTTAAATTTCGGTTTCCTTAAATTATAAATCACTTTTTATACTATAATGGAACACCAGTTTCTAAAGTGAGATTTTGCATATGTGCAAGCGAATTTTAATTAGAACATGTAAAATGGAAAGTGCAACAAAATAATCCTTTTAAAAATAATTTTTTATACTGTCAATATATATTTCTGTGAAACATATGAATATTGATCATAAAAATTTTATAATTAATTTTGTAAAGTCCACCTGAATGATAAAATATGAAATTCGAGACTTTACATCTTATAAATAGTAAAGAGTCGTTTTAAATTTCCACCAGTGATATATTTACTACACTCCGTCGTCCGGATGTGCAGTAAATATATCACTGATTTTTACACGTATATTTGAAAAAAAATTTCAGATAAATTCTGATTAAAAAAATGCAAACCCCATCTACAAATACAGTGGAGTCCCGATAATCTGAACTTCGGTAATCCGAAAGTCCGCTTAATCCGAAACCAAAAGTTAAAAAAAACTAAGGTTACAGTAAAGCCACAGTGATACTAAGTAATACAAAGTA
>OU015502.1:60964342-61419342 GCA_907164885.2 Dolomedes plantarius
TTGGATCCACGTCATGTGTTTTTCTTTGTTGTTGTTTTTCCCTCTTTTGCTAGAGAGAGTACATTCTTATATTTCCACAATAATATTTTATTTTACTGATATAATTGATATATTTATGCAAAACATTGAAATGGAACTGTTTATAATATTGAGTTGCGAGTGAACTAAAATGTAAAGACTGAAATTAACTTACCACTCAAGAATTGATAAGACACAAATGATAAAGCATGGACTTTTCTATATTTTCTGAACTCTAGCTAACAGTACTACGATTTTTACAGTAAATAACTTTTCTACCATCTATGTTTTCATCTTCATTTAATGGGATTTGACCTTCTATCACTGAGATCTCAGCGAGTTTTTCTATTGCATCTATTTATCTTCAATTTGTATGACTTCTGTGATTTTATAGCTATATTTGATGATTGGTAATAATTAATGTTTTGATTGATTTTAATATTTCCTTAGGGATTTGTGAAAAATATTGTGTTTTCTTTTAGTACTTTAGCAAATTGATTTTAAAACATTTTGATAACCTTGTTGACACAATTGACTTTTTAATATTTTGAAGTGATATTTCTATAGGTAGTATTTTGATGTCTTTCTTATTGTTTTGCTAGCAATTGATAAGGTATATCTTACTGTAAGAATTCAAGATTATTTTGATGTAACCTGCGGTGATAAATGTAAATTGTATTTTTGAAACCACTGCTCCAATGTTTAATGCGCGAAGAAAAATTAAGGGTTTCAGGGTTATCTTTTATGATGTCTTATGTAAGCTTAATTGATTCTCATCTGGAGACTTGCCACATGGAACTGGCCATTCTGATTGTGCACGCTTTCAGAGGGACGGGGGGAAAGATGTAAAGGATTTTTTTAGAGAGAGGAGAATAGTTTAAAAAATTTAAGGGGTGCTTTTAGAACATATCTGATTTTAAGGCGTCAAACGTCAGTTTTATTCCCAAATAATACGACAAGCGCAAGAGAGTCGAAACGGAAAACGTGAAAAGCTATATATAGAATGAGTAGCCTTGACGAAATTGACCAGAGGGTTGCTCTCGATCATCCGAAATGCATACCTAAGCAATATCCTGGCGCGTTATGGAATGAGCGGGAAAAGAAAAAGATTAGACCGGGGATTAAATTCACTGATGACAGACCTGCGGTGACGAGCTCCGTGTTTTTGAGATGGCGAGCGCTAGACTATGTTAGAGAGAGAGAGAGAGAGAGAGAGAGAGAGACAGAGAGAGAGAGAGAGAGAGAGAGAGAGAGAGAGTGCGTGCGTGCGTGTGTGTGTATATATATATATATATATATATATATATATATATATATATATAGTGTGTAGTGTGTGTGTGTGTAGTGTCACGGCCAGGGGAAAGAGAATTGAAAGAGTTACAGAACCGATGATGAAAGTGCCCAAGTGTCCCGTGTAGAGTGTCTGCCATGATTGACAGAGGTTTAAACCAGGCGAAGAATGTGCCCTAGTTCCGTGCGATGATAAATACAACGAAGTTTGTCATTATGAGTGCCAGCTGCCCATAGTGATTCAACAGTTATCTTCCGAGGTACCGACTTTGGGTTTCCTTTTTATATTGCTATCATTGCTTCTCAGTGTGTAGCCGTAATAATTAATATAAAGCGCGACGAGTATATTGTTTGATTATAAGATGGTAAGGAGATGACAGATAATTCGTAAAAAACAATTTAATTAATATGAGGTTATGCTTATATATGTGAATTAATTTAGTAGTAACGGAGTTGAGAGTAATATGTGTAGATGAAGTACGAAATATTGTCATAAAAATTGAATGAGTTAAATATATGTGTCGTAGAGAATTAATTTAGTAGTAAAGACGTTGTGAATAATGTGTAAATGCCGAAAGAAATATTTAGTAACCTGTAGCGTATTATTTATGTGTTTTAATAATCAATAAATTATTTTGTCAGTATAAACCAGAGTTGTTTCCATTATTTGGGAATCACAATCAATCAATGTACTAACCAAAATCATTAAGCAATGAATTCAAAAAATCATAATCATATTAGTAAGTAAAATTAATATAATAATAACCTCAATTAAACAATTTAATTTCTCACTGCCACATGTGTGTGTGTGTTTTCTATAAAACTGTCACTAGTCAGATGTAGAGCGATCTATCATCCGGGATTCCATCAAAATTGATAAAGGGACATGGGGAAGGATGACATGGGACAGAGTTTCGTGCGAAAAAAAACTAATTACAGTAATTTAAAAAATTCATTTGCTAGAGAGACTTCGCTGTGAATAGCAAAAGGCAAATGTCTCACAACAATTGACTCCGCATTAATATATATATATATATATATATATATATATATATATATATATATATATATTAATGACAGCAAATTCAAGGAAAATCTCCTTTATACCTTTTTAATATCTTTACAAATTAAATCCTGTTTATACAACATATACTCTGGAAAATGTATCAAGAGAAAATTCTTTTATTGAGTCGTCTGTAGTGTAGAGCCCAATAGAATATTCAAGCTCTAAAAAACATGTTCAACACAAAACACTTAATAAAATATAAACTGTCATAGATACATAAATTATTAAGTGATGTGAAATGCCATAACTCCTCCCTCTTCATCTAAGCCTTTAAAGGGAAAAAAGGGCGATATCAGTTTAAAAATTCATTTTTCTGGACATATATTTCAGAAACTTCAATGAAATATGGAACAGACGGGCGCATGTATCAACTTTCGGCAAATATTTCAAGCATGAAAAATTCTGAAAGATTATTTCAAGGAAACATGCAAAAAAAGTTAAAGAATATATGAAGTTTCTCTTCACTCTTTTATACCTGAAGAAAGATATACATCTGCATTCCTCATAATTCTGTTCAATTCTGATAAAACGTATAAGATGTAACAAAATGGTTAAAGCTGCTTTACATGAAAGATTAAATCTCAAATCTGTATTATATACTGAACCTGTTATTTTCTATACATTATTTAATATGAAGAATATAGGTATTTTTATAAAAATACGTAGATTTTAAGAAAAAAAAAATTAAAGTGGGTGTTTCAAAACCTTATCCAAATTATATATATATATATATATATATATATATATATATATATATATATATATATATATATATATATATATATATATATATATATATATATATATATATATATATATATATATATATACTAGCTGAATTCCCGCACTTCGCTACGGAGTACATTCAAATTAAATTCAACGGTCAATGTATGCAATTGATGTAAATTGATAAATAAATAAATAAATAAATAAATAAATAAATAAAAATTTATATATATTTATATATATATATATATATATATATATATATATATATATATATTTCTAAAAAAATCGTAAGGGATATTTTTATAGACCAAATAATGTAAAAGAAAATATTCAAATTAAATCTAATAGAACTTACTAAAGAATATAGTACAGTTTATACAGTACAGTTTGAGGAACATATATTTTACTGTATTTTAATATTTTTTTGGATAATGTCCAATCGTCTGCCGCATTAGCAAGAAAAAATTTTTTGGGGTCTATTTCGTTGTATGCACGTGACGATAAATTAATTTAAAGTACCATAAAAAGAAATCACGTGATCATCATTTAGTAGATTAAAGTCTAAAAATTTATCTTTAAAAATTCATCAAAAATCAGAAAATAGAGGTAAAGATTCGAAAAAGATTTCATTTTAAAGGAAATTTTATGATCTTTCTTGTGATATAAATTTTATAACACTCAAATTATTATTTTAAATGCAAACTTAAAAAAAGTTACTAAAACAGCTTAAAAATTTAATTTAAAAAAATCTAAGAAGAATTATTCAAAAATCTTTCTTAGTGCACCCCTACACTATGAGAAGAATCACCACGCAAAATTTCAGCCCTTTAGGTCCAGCGGTTTGGTCTGTGCGTTTTATGTCAGTCAGTCAGTCAGTGAATGAATGAGTCAGTTACGGAACTGTTTTATATATATAGATAGATATAGATTAAACGTTTGTCACTTGGAGAAACGTTTAATTGACAAAACGTTTACAATATAGACGTTTACAATATAAACGTTTACAATTGACAAACGTTTATAGATACACATTGGTATCTCAAAATTAGAGTAAGAGATGAAATAAAAATAAAAAAATAAAAAAAGGATTTTAAGTAAAGAATGTTTTTTTAGTTATTTTAAGCACCTAAAATAATATTCAAATTAATATTACGTTACTTAATAATTGTGTGCACGTCCGCCATCTTGGATTTTTTTGCGCCAACTTGGCGATTTTACCGTGTTTTGAGGAGTGGAAAAATTCTCGCCAATGTGTTTTAAGCGGTGTTTTCAAAACGCTGGACTTTGAATTTTTTTACCTTTTTTAATAAAAACCACCTGTTTAAATTATGAAACTTAGAAAATTTTTTGAAAAATCATTTAAACGTTTGACTTAGATTTATTTTTGGGTTTTTGATAAAAACCACTTTTTTCTGAAAAAATCATTCTCAAATATTGGAAATTTTGGGTTTTTCTTTTAGGTTTTTTAATAAAAACGACCTTTTTAAATTGTGACACTTAGAAATATTTTTGAAAAATCATTTAATCGTTGGACTGAGATTTTTTTTTGTCATTTTTAATTAAAAACTACCTTTTCAAATTATGATCCATATGAAAAATTTGGTCAAATGAATTTTACTTACAGATAAAACTTCAATGCCATCTTTTCAGTTTGCCCTAACTCTTTGACTAATAGCAATGAATGACCAAAATATTATGCCAATATATTGTTAATTAGAAAAAAAATACAGCATTTTCGTACCACCTAAATAACTTGCAATTTAAAAATTATCTAAAATTCAGCTTTGAAAAATGCAAAATAATTATGAACCCATTAATTTATGGTGAGTAACCAGATCCTCTTTTTTTTTTTTTTTTTTTTTTTTTGGTTAGGGCATTGTGGTAATGAAATTTTACTTCAGATTTGACCTTAACCAAATATTTGGTGCATACAATAAAATCGGGACAAGGATTATTTGACCATTTATCCTGCTGTGTTGGAAATAAGAAAAAAAAAACCTTTTCCTAAACCAATAACTTAACCTTAACTAACTTTTTAACTTAGGTTCCTGGGGAGAGAGAAGTTGAACTTCAGTTATTTAAATTTATTTGTAATCCACTACAACTTGGAATTATAAAATATTTTAAAATATATTGTATTTAAAATGTAAACTGTATTTTACATTTTACGAAAAAATGATGGCAGATAATTTTTACTTCAAATAAATGAAATGGTGTATCATTATAGTATACTAATTGACAATCGATAAACAAAATTAAAAGCAACTTAAATTTAATAAGTTAACGAAAAACTGATAATGGATTCAAAAATTTTCAACAAAAAGACTCTTAGTTTTAAAAATAATTTACTCTTTTGAGTATAGTCAATTTGACTCAGATTTCCAGGTCAAGGCCAAGGTCTGACCTAAAATTATTATACTCTAATTAAAAGATCACATCAGAAATAACTGTTTGATCTTAAAATTAGAGAATTTGACATTGGGTTATTTTTACCAGAACGCAATAATTATCGCCATGCGAAATGCGCCAAACCCTGGCGGGAAAATCTAAGATGGCGGCCGTGCACACAAATCTAGAGTATCCCCCCTAACTTTATTTCTACTGATCAGATATACATAATATATAGCCTATGTCCATCTGGAATAATGTACCTTTCAAACAGTGAAAGAATTTTTCAAATAGGTGCAGTGGTTCCGGAGATTACCCTCCACGTACAAAATCTGCTCTCTCTTTATATATTAGTATAGATATATATATATATATATATATATATATATATATATATATATATGTGTGTGTGTGTGTGTGTGTGTGTGTGTGTGAGAATAATGGCCACCATTATATATCTAAAGCGTATTTAAAATTATCCTGTTAATAAAGCACGACCCCTTTTCTACAATTGCAACCTAAAAGTAAAATAAGAAAATTTATATTAGCCCTGCAGATCATTATACAGGCATGTGAAGTAGCTGAACTCAATAACATCCCCAGATATGAGTGAAGGAATTTTATGAGATTCCGAATGTCAGTGTAATGTCAAAATTCTTGAAGAGCCCTCGAACCACTCTGGATTTATGGATTCTGTAATGTCAAAACCACACTTTACAAGAACTTTATGGGCACTTATCCTGCACCCAGGTCAATAGTTCTCGGTTCTAACAAGCGCGGGATCTAGCAGTAAAGTCCCCGGGTGAACTTAAGTGAACACGTGAACTCCACGAATGTAAAGACGCCCGATTGAAATATTAAGCAGTTTAGGCCCTCTGGCGTCAATATCGCAAAACACCCATTTAATATTGCATGAACAGAAGATTTTTCTCTCTGCGTGTCTAAATGTCGTTGGTGTCGGACCTGCTGTCCACTTTTGTCTTGTAATGTAATCCGCGCCCGGCAGGTCAAGTCATGTGGCCACTTCAGCTAATGCCTTCTGATAAATAAAGCACGTCTTGGAATTTGTGTATTTCATCAATGGCTCCATATTTGTGTTCTCTCCTAAATTTCGTAAGTGCTTCCCTGGATCTACACTACACCCGACGGCATCTCTCCAAGTTGTGCGCAGCGACTTACTGGATGATCTACACTTCTCCCGACTGCATCACACCCTCGTGGCGGCTACACCTCCGATTAGTGTTACGCCTCTCCTCCACGGCGTGACGTGATGTACGGAGCATCACACACACACATACACACACACACATATATATATATATATATATACTATCTACAAATAAGTATTTGGACACCCATGCAAATGACGATATCTACGGTCCTGATATACGTCACGATCTCCGCCATTAAATATCATGTAGGAAACCATATTGGCATTAGTCGCATGCAAGAAGCGTATGCTTGAGAAACGTGAATCACAGAAATGGCCGATCCTTAAGGGACATTTCTAGCTAGCTGAATTACCCCAAAACGACAGTGCCTGTGTGATTCAGAAGTGGAAGGTGAGCGGTAATTGTCAGAATGTGCCAGGAGTCGGTAGACCCATGAAATTCGGTGATAGAGACCGACAAATGATGTCCTGGGAAATTAGGAAGGACCTACCGAACCTACGGCCCTCATACTCCAGGAGTTTTATGAGGTATTCGGAAGTGTTGTTTCGATGAATAAAATTCTTATGGAAGCATATATGTTTGGTTTCCGAAATCTACTTGGCTTCCAAACAGTTTCCAAAAATCGACATAAAGGATCTTAGCGCAGAACATCCCTACCTTTGGGATATTTGTCTAGCTGTCATAAATGGTAACTTCTTATCAAGTTTGTCATGCACGTTGGCTAACAACTGCAAATCGAATAATGCACTTATACATTAGCTCTTCAGAGCCTTCAAACCAACTTCAAACTCAGACAGAGTTCGTCATGAAAGTGTATGAACCTATGTGGTTTACAGTCAAATTAAATCCGTATTTACGGATAGTCCACGAAATTTGTGGAAGACAATAAACGTCTCGCGCTATGTTAAAAACGAATTAAAGACTGTGGTCGATTCCATTATCGAGATAAATAGCTATTTTGGCCATCCGGAAGCAATAAAGTTGTCAATGATCATAGAAGACAGACAGCCCATTCGAGAATTTGGACTAAGTAGGAATTTACGAATTAGAAAAGAAAAAAAGTCAGAAATCAGACACTACAACATATCGTCACTCAACTTCGAGGCAGTTTCATATATAGACCTTACTGATTGGCAGAAATGTAATTTAATGGAACCTCGAAAACATCTCACTTGACAGAAGATAATTTGAGACATTTGATTTCCAGTTTCAGAGTCTGTAGCTCAACACATGGGAAGCCTAAAATGTCCTTGCCACACCCATAGTGTTGAACGTTTCGTGAAACTAGTAACAGAGGTTTCTGCGGCTGTGTGCGCAGAAAATGAGCGTGACGGTTTAGTTAGAACCCGAACAGGGTCGAGAAAAGCTATGTCATCATTTGAAACCAAATGCGAGTACCGAGTAAAACCGGAATAACTGCTAGAGTAAAGGAATTAAGTGCCCTTATGGTTGGTGGATGGATGGACACGGGTGGAATTAGCAATGCAGCCACCTCCCCGTGGTAAGTTCTGGTTTTTTCTGAATTTTATTTCAGAAAAAAGCGAAGAGTTGCATGCAAAACAATGAAAATACACATTTTTAACTATATGGTAATAACCTGCTAAAAGTCCCTGACGAAATGGAAACGAAAATATGTTTTGTTTTTCCCAAAATTCTGCATATGTGACCTACCCACCAGTACCAAACTTTTCTGCACTAGGGCAAAAACAAAATCGAAAACTCTTTTTTTTTTACTCTCCACCCTAATGAATAACTCATAATATTTATTTGCTTTTTTATTTATACTCCGTTGAGATTTCTTCAGGATTCATCTGAGAAATATTTATATAAGAATTTAATTGTATGAACAATGCGGTATATCTTAATGTAAATATTTAAATAATTGTATTTCCTAGGAAAATATTCACAGATTTTTTTATATTTTAACAAAAGAGAACTGAAATAACATGCTTCGATCTACCAATATCTAAGAAATATTTCATGGACATATGTATAATTATCAGGGAATTTAAATATATAATATCCCTTTTTATATGGTATCGGGATGAAGTTAAATGAACAGAATCTAAAAATCAGTAGTTTTTAATAATTATTTATTTATTTTATTTATTTATTACTGTTCATAGCAATGTCTTCAGTATCCATCAACGAAATATTTACATTAATATTTATCTTATGAACACTGTAAATACGTTAATGTAAATATTTAAATAATGGTATTTCCCAGATAATTATTCATACTTTTATTATATTTTGGCAAAACCGAAATACAATAACATATCTGGATTTACGACAGTCTAAGATATAAATCATGGATTTTAAGTATAATTATCATGAATTTAAATATATAAATTCACTTTTTATATGCTATCGGGTTCTAGTAAAATGCACAGGGTCTAAAATGCGTAAATTTAATATATATATTGTATATAATTTATTTATTTACTCTCCGTTGCAAATTTCCTTAGTATTCATCAACTAAATATTTACAGAAATATTTAATCGTAGGAACACTGCGAAATATTTTATGTAAATATTTAAATAATTATACTTCCTAGATAATTCTTCATGTTTTTTATTATATTTTCGCAGATGCTGAATGAAATAACATATCTCGATCTACGAATGTCTAAGAAATATATCATAGAATAGAGGAGAATAAAGCTTTGGCTACAAGTATAATGACGAGGGGGGAAAAATAAAAAAGGAAAGTCTCAAATATTTATTGTGTGCTTAGCTCAAACCTTTATCTTGCTTTAGCAATGTAAATAAGAGATAGAAGCTGAAACAAATGAAACTGAACTCGTAAAGATTTAACGTTTCTTGTTTTATTATATGTCTGGGAAGACAGTATCTGGCTTTATAGTATTATGTCTTTATAGTTTTAAAGATAATGAAAAAATATGGTAAATATTCTGCTAATGATACTTTATGTTCGTTAGTGCGTGATAAAGTATCCTAAGATTGTAAATAACATATATGGGCTAAAAATGTTTAAAGGGACTTTTATAATGAATTAAATTTTTAAAAAAATGTCTAAAGGGGAAAAATGATATTTACTTCCTACTGTAGAGGACGAGGGAGCACAATTTATATATACTTATCTGTGCGCGCGTGTATATGTATACATGCGTGCATGTATATATATATATATATATATATATATATATATATATATATATATATATATATATATATATATATATATATAAATATATATAAATATATATATATATATATATATATATATATATATATATATATATATATATATATATATATATATAAATATATATATATATATATATATATATATATATAATATATATATATATATATATATATATATATATATATATATAATATATATATATATATATATATATATATATATAATATATATATATATATATATATATATATTATATATATATATATATATATATATATATATATATATATATATATATATATATATATATATATATATATATATATATATATATCTATATATATATATATATATATATATATATATATATATATATATATATATATATATATATAAATATATATATATATATATATATATATATATATATATATATATATCTATATATATATATATATATATATATATATATATATATATATATATATATATATATATATATATATATATATATATATATATATATATATACTAGCTGAAAACCCGCGCTTCGCTACGGAGTACATTTAAATTAAATACAACGGTCAATGTATGCAATTAATGCCAAAATATGCATATATATATATATATATATATTTATAATAAGTGCAACGATCTATGTATACAATTGATGTAATATATATATATATATATATAAATCGTAAGGGATATTAATTTTTTTGGATAATATCCAATCGACTGCTGCATTAGAAAGAAAAGGAATATTTTTTGTCTATTTAGTTGTTATGCACGTGACGATAAATTTATTTAAAGTACCCGAAAAAGAAATCGCGTGATCAGCATTTAATAAATTAAATTCTAAAAATTGATCTTTAAAATTTAACCAAAAATCAAACAATCGAGGTAAAGATTCTAAAAAGATTTCATTTTAAAGGAAATTTTAGGATCTTTCTCGTGATATAAATTTTATAACCCTCAAATCATTATTTTAAATGCAAACTTAAAAAAGTTACAAAAACAGCTTAAAAATTTAATTTTAAAAAATCTAAGAGGAATTTTTCAACAATCTCGCTTAGTGCACCCCTACATCATAAGAAAAATCGCCATGCAAAATTTCAGCCCTTTAGGTCCAGCGGTTTGGTCTGTGCGTTGTATGTTTTTTTTTTTTTAAACCTATGGCTTTATTTGGAAAATTAATCCATATTTACAAGCAACACAAACAGCAAATAACTAAGCATTGAACAGATGCATAAAGCACAACAGTAAACAAAGTCAGATAAATGGTGTTAAAAGTTCATAGAAAGTTCATCATATCTCTAGCGTCCCAGTATAATTTGGTAAAGTTCTCACTTTTCTGGGCTTCCGTATCAAGTCCTGGGCATGTAAGTAAATGATCTGCATTCATATTGCCAGCCCTGCAGACCTGGCATTCACTTTTGGTTAGGATGCCAATTCGGTTTAAATGTTCTGCTAGACAGTCGTGGCCTGTTTTAAGTCTGAAATGTGCCACTGCTTCTGTACGGGATTTATGACTATAGTCTTTCCAGCTGTCCTGGATCTCTTCCCAAAGTTTCCCCTTAGATAGCAAGTTCTGCTCTGTCTTAAGTTTTAAAGAGATTTTGTTGTAGATGTTTTTCTTTATTGAGCCTGTAGAGATTGGATGAGTTAATTGTTGTTCTAGGGTTCCCTTCTTTGCTAACGAGTCGGCTCTTTCGTTACCTTCAATGCCAACGTGCGATGGGATCCATTGAAACACTATCACTTTATTATTGCTTTCAAGGAGTTTCATATTTTGTTTTATTTGGGAGATACCAGGCAATTCAGTGCGACGATTCGTCGTAACAGCATGTATTGCAGCCATTGAGTCCACCAAAATTACAGCTTTAGTAAATAGGTTGGTATTCAATATGAGGCTGTTCATTGCCAATGAAATTGCTTGGATTTCAGCATCATAGCTAGACATGTAAGTGCGTTGTATGCAAGTGAGTCAGTTATGGAACTGTTTTATATATATAGACTAGCTGAAAACCCGCGGTTTGCTACGGAGTACATTCAAATTAAATACAACGGTCAATGCATGCAATTAATGCCAAATATATATATATATATATATATATATATATATATATATATATATTTATAAAAAAATCGTAAGGGATATTAATTTTTTTTGGATAATATCCAATCGTCTGCTGCATTAGAAAGAAAAATAATATTTTTTGTCTATTTAGTTGTTATGCACGTGACGATAAATTTATTTAAAGTACCCGAAAAAGAAATCGCGTGATCACCATTTAATAAATTAAATTCTAAAAGTTAATCTTTAAAAATTCACCAAAAATCAGAAAATCGAGGTAAAAGTTCGAAAAAGATTTCATTTTAAAGGAATTTTTATGATCTTTCTCTTGATATAAATTTTATACCCATCAATTTATTATTTTAAATGCAACCTTAAAAAACGTTACAAAAACAGATTAAAAATTTAATTTAAAAAAATCTAAGAGGAATTTTTCAAAAATCTCTCTTAGTGCACCCCTACACCATAAGAAAAATCGCCATGCAAAATTTCAGCCCTTTAGTTCCAGCGGTTTGGTCTGTGCGTTGTATGTCAGTGAGTCAGTTACGGAACTGTTTTATATATATATTTGCTGAAAACCCACACTTCGCTACGGAGTACATTCAAATTATATACAACGGTCAATGCATGCAATTAATGCCAAATATATATATATATATATATATATATATATATATATATATATATATATATATATAATAAATACGATGATCAATGTATACAATTGATGTAAAAAAAAATATATATTTATAAAAAAATCGTAAGGGATATTTTTATAGTCAAAATAATGTAGAAGAAAATATTCAAATTAAATCTAATAGACATACTAAAGAATACAGTACAAGTAATATAGTACAGTTTAAGGAACATAATATATTTTACTGTATTTTAATACTCTTTTGGATAATGTCCAATCGTCAGCCGCATTAGCAAGAAAAGAGATATTTTTTTGTCTGTTTAGTTGTTATACACGTGACGATAAATTTATTTAAAGTACCAGAAAAAGAAATCACGTGATCAGCATTTAATAAATTAAATTCCAAAAATTAATCTTTAAAAATTCACCAAAAATCAGAAAATGGTGGTAAAGATTCGAAAAAGATTGCATTTTAAAGGAATTGTTATGATCTTTCTCGTGATATAAATTTTATAACCCTCAAATTATTATTTTAAATGCAAACTTAAAAAAAGTTACTAAAACAGCTTAAAAATTTAATTTTAAAAGATCTAAGATGAATTTTTAAAAAATCTTTCTTAGTGCATCCCTAGACTATAAGAATCGCCATGCAAAATTTCAGTCCTTTAGGTCCAGCGGTTTGGTCTGTGCGTTGTATGTTAGTCAGTCAGACAGTTACGGAACTGTTTTATATATATAGAAGATTATTATTTTAAATGCAAACTTTAAAAAAGTTACAAAATCAGTTTAAAAATTTAATTTAAAAAATCTAAGAAGAATTTTTCAAAAATCTTTCTTAGTGCACCCCTACACAATAAGAAGAATCGCCATGCAAAATTTCAGCCCTTTAGGTCCAGCGGTTTGGTCTGTGCGTTGTATGTCAGTCAGTCAGTCAGTGAATGAATGAGTCAGTTACGGAACTGTTATATATATATATATATATATATATATATATATATATATATATATATATATATATATATATATATATATATATATATATATAGTGGTACCTCGGTACTCATCATTAATAATTTTTAGGAGGCACGCCGAATAATGAAAACCTGAAAACGAGTACCATAAGCAAATTTTCCCATAAGAATTAATGTAAATGGAATTAATTCGTTTCTGAAACCAGAAATTTCTGATTTTGCTGCGCAATTTATTGAATTGACAGTGCTGTTTTTTGAAGAAAATCCCCGAATTAGACAGACATAATTTTAAACTATAATTATGCGAGTTATTGAATCAAAATTAACCCCCTCTGGTTTAAATTAGTGGCTGTTTGAAGAATAAAGAAGCGAATGCCATTGAGCGGAACTATTGTACTAGATGGAAATCCCTTTGGATAGCGTACACGCGCGGCAGTGCGAGGCAGAACGTCACGAGGCGAGGTCTGACGGAGGTGAGTGGCCAACGAAAAACAATTGAAGACGTGAAGATCGCTTTTCCAGTATAGCAGCCGGAAATTATCAAGCTCATCGAAGGCGTTTTGAAATTACCTATCGTTCCAGAGACCTGGTGATAAAGTGAAGACAGAAATGTTAGTGATGCGCATGTACAAGCAGTGGCGTGGCTGAATTCTGGCTGAGTCTTCGTACTATACCTATCGCGATTAATACGCGTTGTAAATTCCGGATTGCCTGCTAGCATTGAGTATTGTATTTATGCAGTCTAATTATTGTTGTAATAAATGTAGTTTAGTGTAGTAAACCTCGTCGCATCTCGTTAATGGTGAGTTCGTGGTTTTAATATATACTTTACCACAAACTAATGTAATGAAAACATAGAACTTCGCAATTAGATAAAATAAAATAAAATCTATCTTCCCTAAACCTGTACTGAAAGAAGCTGATGACCTAATGTGATAGTGGTGAAGTAGACTAGAAGAGGGGTTATTGCTAAGAAGGCCAGTCTGCTTCCAGTAAAACATCAGGGGATCGCACAGGGATTCTCTCTATTTTCTCTCTCCGAACAACGCCGATCCCTGTTCTAGACTTAGATGGAGGGAGATTTACTACAAAACTATCAAGAGAAACTCACTTCAAAATTTTTAAAACTATTCAAAATGTTTATGAAGTGAGACATTGATCTATTTAGAACTCTACATTTCGGCTTCGTAGAGCTTTGTAAGGACTTACCGCTTATTTTCGGATGGGCCGGTAAAATTTTAGGATTAACCCATTCCAAAAACATTTCAGCATGTGTAAAGAGCAAACGGCGTTTACGGATACATTCTTTTTTTCACGTCGAAATACGGAAGCAGCTGACTACCAAAGTAGCGAATACTGAGGTATCGATGCATATGTAATCAGGTAGGCGGCAGATACACAGACTGACTGGGAGACAGATAGGTAAAAATGCATTTCAATATATAAGTAAGTATGGTTCAGACAGCGAATTAATAAAATAAATGATTACATAAGATCTGTAGTATGCTGAATAATATAATAAACACTATCATATTAAACAAGTTTGGATAATTCGGAATACTGAAATTTTAAATGGTTTTCTCTTCGTTTCTCTACTCCCTTATGGAATGATATGATTTTTCAAAACATACACCTGCAATAAAAATACATATAGTCAGTTTCTTTACAATTCCACATAAGTTCTCATGAATAAATTTAGCATGTTATACCAAAAAACATAAAATATTATATCATGCGAAATTACCATATAATTCATTCGAAAAAAGTCTCTTCTAACGAAACTACTGCGGGTTCTTAATATATATATATATATATATATATATATATATATATATATATATATATGTGTGTGTGTGTGTGTGTGTGTGTGTGTGTGTGTGTGTGTGTGTGTGTGCCCTCGCGCGTTTGTGTGGATGTATGTGTGTATGTCAGAATTTGGTGCTTTTCTGTTTAACCATTTTCTGCTTGCGCAAGAGATACAGACTGGGTATGGCGTGCTGCCAAAATCATAACTCGCGACGACGGACGGTTTTAACGTCTGAAATTTTGCTTTCCGGAGGACGGTTATTGAGGAACGCAATCCTACGTGAAAATTTTCTATTTAGCCCAGTCAAAAAAAAAAAAAATTAAGAATGTGTGAAGAACTGTGGCGTTGAATTTTTGTGTTAGGGGGGTTATTTTAAAGTTTATTATTTTATATTAATTACTAATTAATGCATTAATGAATTGAAGGTAGGAATAACTCTTACTAATTAATGTGGGCCTCAGTTAAATTTAAATACAACAATATTTGCCATTTGGCCATTAGTGGTTAGTACATTTTAAGATGGATGGTAAAGTTGCGTTGTGTTTAGCAATAACCCATAAACATATAATAATTATAAATTACCCTAGGTTCATTACTGTCTGCATCACTGTGGTGATTAATGAGCCAAAAGAAAAATTAAATTAAATCTAATAAAATTACTTAACCTTGGAGAGCACCTAGAAAATAAAATTATTTCACCTAAAAGAAAAAGCTTCAATTCTGCTGAAATAAAAAATAAAACCTAAAGCTGAAAATCAGAAAATTTACTAAAAAGGCAAGGACCGACATGACACCACTTTACAAACTAACATAACAATTTATTTAAGAATTTCCCTGACATTATAACAAACAAACTCATTAACTCCAGATCTTCTTAACATTATTCTGACAACCAAATTCAATTGAATAAATACAATTTCGTTTAAATGAGTTCTACTCTCCATAATACAAATAATTATCAATAAAACAATGCAAATAAGTGAAGTGGCTGGCGAATAAAAAAAAAACTTCTAAATGAAAAAGTGATGAGAAAAAAACAAAAGTAAAACTATAGAAAAATTCAGTAAACCAAAAAAAAGGAAATTAAAACTATATTACCCAATTAAAATGCTGCAGCACAAAAAAAAACTATTATTTTAAAAAATCATGAGGGGAGCCTTAACGCCATTTTCTAAAGCGTGCACGACGCCAAGACATGAACGTCGTCGGACCTTTCCGTACAGCCATCATCTTTTTTATCAAGGCACTGGGGTCAGCTCCCAGCCTCTTCGCTCGCCTCTCCCCCTCTGTCCACTTGCACCCTCCGCCCCCGAGTTGACGCTCCTTTTTTCACTTTGTATTCCGCGGAAAGTAAGAAGGTCCAATCCGCTCCGTCAATCCTGGACGAGGAAAACGCTGAAATTCGGAATTAGCCGAAGGAATCTCCTCTCCGACTCATTGTTGATTTTTTCATTTTCTTATTTCACATAATTGTTGGTGACTTATTTCCTCCTTGAAAACTTACAGGGCCTCTACGAATCACTGTATTCAACCGCGTAGGGAGCGCCTTCGTATCTGCTTGGCTCATCAACATTCCAAACGTCCCGAAGGGGAGGGTGTCCGTGACCAGTCGTTATCGGATGTCTCAGTTTACGATCAACTGACAAAAAGGGGTTCTCAAAAGGAAGGATTTAACTTTAAAAGAAAAGACACACTATAATTTTGTATTCATTCATTTAATAAAAAACCCAAAATTCACCAGCGTACCAGCCACTTCACAATTATTTCAAAATAAGGCTTATTAATTTATCAATATTAACAATAAGGTATAACCTGTGATGATCTATTTCAAACTTAATTCTTCTCAATGTCAAAACATTTAGAGAAACTTGCGCACACTTCTCTAAATGCCATGACATTAATAAAATCAATTAATATCTGATCACCACAAGTATAACCCTTACATATATTTAGCAGAGGCTTAATAAATTGATTAAAGCAAAGCACAATCGTTACTAAAATTTACTTACTTTACTAATTTACTTTACTAATTTATTTATCTGAATACCCGATATTAATATTAACTTTAATCACTTCCAAAACTATTAATTATCATCACAACAAATACCTCCTTTTCCGCGAGAAAAAAAATTTGGCACAAATTTTTTTTTTAATAAAAAAAAACACAGATCACCGTGGAAAAATTTCACGAATTAAAGGAATTGACTAAAGTATAAAATTTCATTACACAATGTGATATATTGTTCCCATTCGACCCGGGTCACATAACAAAACACATATACATGAGAGATTACTTATTAAAGAAAAATATAAACCATGGAATATCTAGCATAATACCCGAAAAAAATTTCATTACCACAATTGTATATAAAACAAGCAAAAATGAAACATTGAACACCTAACATATATCTAAAACAATTCATTACCACAACTGTATGCTCAATTTACAATTAAACCATATACACTAAAAAAACTGCATAGTAAAATAATCATCCTCGGTTAAAACAATCAGTTCAAAAACATTACATCCTGTCCACAGTTTACTTCTATAATTTGAAATTGACAGTGCGACCATAGCATACAATCCGAAACAAATTTTAAAAAAAAAGTATGCTTAACACAAATAAACAAAACCTCTTCGAACAAAACTCAATACAAAATTCTCTCTTACGAAATTCATTATCACTGTTCAAACAAAATTAACATGTTTACTGTTCAACCTCAAAAAAATGTATATGAAACATGTGAGACAGGTGTACAAAAATTACAACTTTAACCGTACATATAACAAAAAAATTTTAACCTCCCGTACACCCTAGTATACATTACAAAACCAGGTAAATGATAGAAATTTGAGCCCTATCGTTAACTACACTATTTACTCCTACCAAACCAAATTTAATTCCAGCCTGCGAAGAGAGACTCTTCGTCCCTCGCGGCAATGAAATTCTAGTATGCTTAGTAAAAATTAATGATTAAAATCTGAAGCCATGTCTAACGTTCATTAACCTCCTGGACACCTTAGTACACATTACAAAACCAAGTAAATGATAAAATTTTGAAACCAATATTTAACTACTCCACCATTTACTCCTACCAAACCAAAAGTAATTCCAGCCTGCGAAGAGAGACTCTTCGTCCCTCGCGGCGATGAAATTCTAATATGCTTAGTAAAAATAATGATTAACACAAGAAGCCCTGTCTAACGTTCATTTACATAATCCGAACTGAACAGACCAACGCAAGCATACCTACTAAAATAATATAACCAAAACTTTATTCAAAAACTGTATGCCCTACTTAAATAAACAAAAACCGGGCGAATCGAACCGCAGTCGATCCCCAAAAGTCGTGCTGACCCGTTCAAAACAGAATATGCACCTGAAACATTGTAGACAAGATCACCAAAAAAATTTAACATTAATCCTACACATAAACAATAAAATTTTCGGACGCCTTAGTATGCCTTACAAAAGACATTAAAGAATATTAAATTAAGCTAAAACTTCGTAAAAAAACTAAACTGGTATTAAATCCAACAAATCTCTGACATGAGAAACTGAACTTATTAGGTACTGAAAGACCACAACATTCAAAATTTCGCAGCCTGTGACATTGAAGTTGAATATTAACCCCAATCTTAATTAAATTTCTAACCAAACCCAACTGGTATTAAGTCCAAACATATACCCGACATGAGAAATTGAATTTATTAGGTACTGAAATGACCGCAGCATTCAAATTTCTCAGTCTGTGACATTGAAGTTTGAATCTTAAACCCAATTGTAACCAAATTCGTGTGAAAAACAATATCATTAACTATTATATGAAAAATATTTAATGTAATTTTCAATCTGTCCAAGAACCGAAACCAATTTTACTTCCCGTCTGACCATGAGACCAGCTCTAAATGGCAAGAGGAAAGTAGAAAAAACCTAGCACCTAGCAAGACAAAAAAAAACTCGTGATATGAAGCCCAAAATAACCAAAAAAAATTATCTGACATGTAGAATTGCAATTAAAAATTTATCAATACTTAGTATGAAAATATACTATGGGAGACATTGTAAAACCTACACAATTTACCACCTCAAATCAAATATTATACTTAAAACCACTAGCATAGCAATAGAAAACGTTAAAGCAACAAAATACCAATAAAAATATTCAATAAAAATATCTATCAATGTTTAAAGATGTTAAAAAAATATTCAATATTCAAAATAAATGTAAAATATATAGGAATGTAAAAATAACTTTCAAATCAAAATGTATCCTTAAATGCACTAACAGAACAATACTCTTAAGTAAAACACCAAAAAAACATTTATATCGTTCAATAATTCAAAATGAAAAAAAAATCAATATTCAAAATAATTGCACAAAATATAGGAATGTAAGAAAAATTTCAACTTAAAATCTACATCGTTTAAAATATCAAAAATAATAATAACCATAAATACATAAAAATCATATGAACCAAAAAAATCCGTGCCAAAATAAGATTAAGCCTCTACTATACCAAAATTTAATATGTCATGCCGTCTCACCGAAAGAAAGGATAATGGAAAAAAAATGGCTCATTTGCAAACAGTCTTCACAACTGGTACCATTTGAAGAAAAAAAAATTGGCACAGCGTGGATAGGTCACAGGCGCCATTTGTGGCGTTGAATTTTTGTGTTAGGGGGGTTATTTTAAAGTTTATTATTTTATATTAATTACTAATTAATGCATTAATGAATTGAAGGTAGGAATAACTCTTACTAATTAATGTGGGCCTCAGTTAAATTTAAATACAACAATATTTGCCATTTGGCCATTAGTGGTTAGTACATTTTAAGATGGATGGTAAAGTTGCGTTGTGTTTAGCAATAACCCATAAACATATAATAATTATAAATTACCCTAGGTTCATTACTGTCTGCATCACTGTGGTGATTAATGAGCCAAAAGAAAAATTAAATTAAATCTAATAAAATTACTTAACCTTGGAGAGCACCTAGAAAATAAAATTATTTCACCTAAAAGAAAAAGCTTCAATTCTGCTGAAATAAAAAATAAAACCTAAAGCTGAAAATCAGAAAATTTACTAAAAAGGCAAGGACCGACATGACACCACTTTACAAACTAACATAACAATTTATTTAAGAATTTCCCTGACATTATAACAAACAAACTCATTAACTCCAGATCTTCTTAACATTATTCTGACAACCAAATTCAATTGAATAAATACAATTTCGTTTAAATGAGTTCTACTCTCCATAATACAAATAATTATCAATAAAACAATGCAAATAAGTGAAGTGGCTGGCGAATAAAAAAAAAACTTCTAAATGAAAAAGTGATGAGAAAAAAACAAAAGTAAAACTATAGAAAAATTCAGTAAACCAAAAAAAAGGAAATTAAAACTATATTACCCAATTAAAATGCTGCAGCACAAAAAAAAACTATTATTTTAAAAAATCATGAGGGGAGCCTTAACGCCATTTTCTTAAGCGTGCACGACGCCAAGACATGAACGTCGTCGGACCTTTCCGTACAGCCATCATCTTTTTTATCAAGACACTGGGGTCAGCTCCCAGCCTCTTCGCTCGCCTCTCCCCCTCTGTCCACTTGCACCCTCCGCCCCCGAGTTGACGCTCCTTTTTTCACTTTGTATTCCGCGGAAAGTAAGAAGGTCCAATCCGCTCCGTCAATCCTGGACGAGGAAAACGCTGAAATTCGGAATTAGCCGAAGGAATCTCCTCTCCGACTCATTGTTGATTTTTTCATTTTCTTATTTCACATAATTGTTGGTGACTTATTTCCTCCTTGAAAACTTACAGGGCCTCTACGAATCACTGTATTCAACCGCGTAGGGAGCGCCTTCGTATCTGCTTGGCTCATCAACATTCCAAACGTCCCGAAGGGGAGGGTGTCCGTGACCAGTCGTTATCGGATGTCTCAGTTTACGATCAACTGACAAAAAGGGGTTCTCAAAAGGAAGGATTTAACTTTAAAAGAAAAGACACACTATAATTTTGTATTCATTCATTTAATAAAAAACCCAAAATTCACCAGCGTACCAGCCACTTCACAATTATTTCAAAATAAGGCTTATTAATTTATCAATATTAACAATAAGGTATAACCTGTGATGATCTATTTCAAACTTAATTCTTCTCAATGTCAAAACATTTAGAGAAACTTGCGCACACTTCTCTAAATGCCATGACATTAATAAAATCAATTAATATCTGATCACCACAAGTATAACCCTTACATATATTTAGCAGAGGCTTAATAAATTGATTAAAACAAAGCACAATCGTTACTAAAATTTACTTACTTTACTAATTTACTTATCTGAATACCCGATATTAATATTAACTTTAATCACTTCCAAAACTATTAATTATCATCACAACAGAACAAACGTCGAGTACCGAACCATTTTTTTTTCACGTCGAAATGCGTAAGCAGCCGAGCGCTGAAGTAGACGAATATCGAAGTATCGCTGTATATGTAATCAGGAAGACAGCAGATACACAGACTGACTGGTAGACAGATAGGTAAAAATACATATCAATATATAAGTAAGTATGGTTCAGACAGCGAATTAATAAAATAAATGATTGCACAAGGCCTGCAGTATGCTGAATAATATAATAAACACTACCAAATTAATTAAGTTTGTATAATTAGGAATGCTGACATTTTAATTTATTTTCTTCTCATTTCTCTACTCCCTTATGGAATGATATGGTCTTTCAAAGCATACACCTGCATTAAAAATTCATGTAGTCAGTTTCCTTACCATTCCACATGCATTCTCATGAATAAATCAAGCCTGTTATTGCAAACAACATAAAATATTATAGCATGAGAAATTACCATATAATTAGGATATTCATAAATTCTTATGTGATTGTATTTATCAAAACACAATCTGGGTCTCTATAAATCTGCTGCAGGATTTTGTACTGCTCCCAGGTGACTTGTTTGATATTAAGCATCGTTCACAGCAAATTGCTGAATTTTAAATGAATGCAATAACTTTCATTCTCTATTAGAATATATCTAGTGAATAAGCTAATCAGTTGATTGCATTCAGAGTTTTTAAAACTAAATCAGTTTCACTTTATGTAAAATACATGATTCATAAACAAAACCCTGTTTTCTTTGGCATTTGAAAGTATGTATCCATATTCATACTACTCTGTAGTACATTTGCCTTATCCTGAATGACATTTTTACATTTTTCACCGTTTTTCTGCACTAAAAGTTGAATTATTACCTGACTACCCCATTAAGATAATTAGTTTACTTCTCTTTTTACGTTCATTCTTCTGAAGAAAGAAAACATTTCAGACAATCTTATAAATCATTTTATTGTAAGACGTTATTCTACGAAACATGCATTTTCTTACGCTTAATAAAATACATACCCTGAAGAAAATGAAACATATATCCTAGAATATGAAATGTGTAAGGTACCAAATAACCAGGAAGAGTCCTTCATGGTCGTTTTATAATTTTATTTAACACCACACATAATAAAACATAAAACAATAAAATTAGACTGCAATTAATACCCAGTATAAATAATGAAAACTGGGAAGCACTGCCAAGACGTGCTCCATTCATATCAAACATAGGAAGCCAAGTAAATACATAAACAAATTTTTGCATCGTTCTCGGGGATCACGTGGTATCGATGAGTGTCAGTTGAACTCCACCCACACAGTCCATTCGATTCATTCGATTCGGAACATATCCTGATATGAAGCAAAATCTTTTTCTTAATCTATGTACTGATTTCATCTAAAGTCATTTTACGACATTAACAAGACTTTATGCATAATTGAATAATATATTTTTCTTCCCTAAAGATGGGGGGGGGTCTATTCATTAATTTAAAACGTGTTTCCAATCCAACATTTATAAGTAATATAGTGTGAAATTATATTTTATTAATAAATTACATGCTTTAATATATATATATATATATATATATATATATATATATATATATATATATATATATATATATATATATATATATATATGAAACGATAACTTTTTATAACCATTATAGGAAACACCTATCTAAAATTCTTGTATATCATCGCAATATAATAACTCCCCTAATCTTGATTTTGACCTGGGAATAAACAAAATAACCCATGAGCTTTCCCCCTAAAGCCGCACGCAGCCAGAGTTACATAACGAAGGAAGTTCTAGAAAGTCTGACGAAATCATCACCTCATGGCGTATTAAGTCAGGTGTCATGATCTGTCAAATTAGATGTTCAATGCACCCCTAGTCCGGGCGTGGGTCGAGGTCTTTCGCGCTTTTTTGTCTGTTCGCATCCGACTTATTCAGTCGCAGCCCCTTTGAGCTGCGTCCTTTTGGCTTGTATATGTGGTACGGCAAACTCCGGAATAAGCCATTGTGCCCTGATTAATGCACAGATATGACTATGTGTAATTAATGTAAAGAACACATGATGTTCCCCGGAAGCTCCAAGAAATAAAAATTCTTCGAGATGAGACGGCCTATTCTTTCTTGGCGTCGGATCTTAATTTCTCTCCACTCCTGCATCCATTTGCCAACCACTCCTTTTGCTAATAAGAACGACAACTACCATGCTCAGACTCTTTAAATCCCCCTACCTGATGGACAATCGGCTATAGGTCATCATCCGTTGTAACCATTACACACACACATATATATATGAAATAAATTTCAAACCTCTTTTTTACTATATAACACGCCTTTTCCAAATTCTTCATCTGAACGCAACAGAATACCGTTCCTTAACCTTGGATTGTGACCTATATTCGACCAATATCAGTCTATTAGTTTTTTCCCCTAAAGCGACGCGCGGAGCATTACATAACAGTTATATAAGATCGAACCGGGTCGAACATTCAAAAACCATCACCCCATATGACGCGACTTAATCACGTGTTCATTTCTGACAAATTAGAAGTTTCATAGACCCGTACTCTGGAGAGAATTGCTCGCTTTCTGTAGCTCTTTGTCTGTTTGTTCACAGCCAGAAAACATGTAGTTTTCGTTCCGGCCCCGCTCCGGCCAGTGTCGCGCGATTTGTTCGCATAAATTTAATTGATGTTCTAAGAAACAGTGTCGGAAATAAAGGCTATGTATAATCAGCTGCCATTTTCCTGACGTGTTCCGAGGGGTTTTATAGTCCTCTCCATCTACCGCGCCACTCGCTACTTCATTTCATGTTATGGATACAAAATGTTTGAAGATCCCGGCCATTGCTTCGCCCCGCCACAGTTTCCGTTTGCCTTAGCTACGACTACAAAACTAATGATTTCAACGACCAAGTTATTTGCCTATTTACGACTACACCCAGAGCTTACATCTATTATCATTACATATATATATATATATATATATATATATATATATATATATATATATATATATATATATATATATATATATATATATATATATATATATATATATATATATATATATATATATGTGTGTGTGTGTGTGTGTGTGTGTGTGTGTGTGTGTATTGTCATAACTTAAGACTCCGGGTAGCTAAAAATGATCAGAGTCAGTCTACTACATTAAAATACAATTTTATTAAATTTAAGTCGGAAACTTTTTACAACTATTTACAAATTTGTTGATCTACCTCTAGACATAGAGGGAACTGGCCTTCGTAATAGCCAAATAATTTCGATGAGAAGATGTCGGCAAGTACAGTCACAACTGAACTATAAGGTCGGTACACAGCCTCTAGAGCATACAGCTCTGAAGATAGAGTAACTTTGTAGGGAAGTTCTAGCTAACGAGAAGTTCATAGAGCGGGCTGCTCTGAAATATAAAAAAAGCTTCTTGATGAAGTAACGTGCTTACAAAAGCCTGTAGAGCAGGATGCTCTGAGATAGCTATACTTCAGGGTGAAGTATTAGTTGACGAGAGCTTAGAGCGGGCTGCTCTGAAAAATAAAATTCAGGATGAAGTCGGTCACTCCAGGACCTCTGAGACGAAAGGTGCTCTCTAGATGAGAGTCTCGACCAAGTCTGTTCAAAAAACTGGAATTCTTCTCCCGGCGGAGGCTCTCGCTCTTCCGGTCACGTGACTGCAAATTTTTAGGTTGGCTGGCTCAATTTGTTATGTCATGTACGTTGGCTGTGATTCGCTTGACGACGAAACCATGTGGTCGGTTCTTATAAATCAGCTCATCTGAAAATCATTAGTTCACGTCGAAATATTCATTAGTTTACGTCCTCCCAGGGGCGGCGGCTAGGAGCAACACTAATCTCTGCTTCCAGACACCTTGACGCCGACAAATACAACTGTTCGCAGGTCACCTGCTGTGGGAGGTTCGGCTGTCTGGATGATTTATTCAGAAAGAGACGTAACGGATTCTTAAAATACCGGGTGGCCATAATTAAACTGACAGTGCTCACAGTGTTCTGTAGCGCGATCTATTTGCGAGAATGACGCCACATTTTGTAAGAAGATTAAACAAGACGGGGGACGAAGGATTCCGCGAAAAAATAAATTAGTTCCAAAAGTCACAGCTAGGGGAATATTTGGCGCTGTGTAATAGAAAATAGAGTGTTAACAAATGCAAATCAATACGGAAATTAGCTTTTATTTTTCATTCAAATGAGGTTCAATGTGGCTGCCGTTTTTGTGGACCACATATTGCATTCTGTGCACAGTATGCACAACAGCAGAAAGTAACAGGTCTGCAGGAATCTCCCGTACAGTCCGTGATATGTTATCCTTCAACGTAGCCAGGTCCTGGACCACTCCTTGATAGACCTTGGATTTAAGGTAACCCCATAGCCAGAAGTCGCATGGGGTAAGATCAGACGACCGAGGTGGCCATGAAGTTGGAAAGTAGCGGCTAATGACTCTTTCTGTCGTAGCAGCTGTTACGCCCGTACAGCAACGTGTGGAGGGGCTCCATCTTGCATGAAAATGATTTCCCCCAGGCATTGTCTTTGCTGAAGTGCCGGAATGACAAAGCTGTTCAACATGTGGCGATATTTCTCTCCGGTAACAGAACAGGTTTCCGGTCCTGTCGGGGTAATGTTCTCATAGAAGAATGGACCTACGATAAATTCCGCTGTGAACCCACACCAAACAGTTACCTTTGGTGAATGTAAGGGAATTTCTGTGACTGCATGTGGTGATTTGTCATCCCAAATTCGGCAGTTCAGGGTATTCACAGTTCCATGCAGGTAAAAGTGGGCCTCGTCTCCCCATAAGATTTTCCACGGCCAAGCATCATCCACCTCCATTCTGGCAACAAAGGTGAGAGCAAAAGTCAATCGCTTATCATGGTCGGGGTACAGTAACTCCTGTACACGGCTGATCTTGTACGGATAGAAGTTGATAATCTTTCGTAAGATTTTCCATACCGTACTGTAAGGCATATCCATACTCCGAGCTAATCCACAAGCGCTAGAGGTGGCAGCAATATTGTCTGGTCCTCTGTCGACAATCGTCGTGGCAACTGCTTCGATTGTATCCCGTGGTACAGGTTTTCGTCCTCTGCCTGACTGAACCTTCAAAGAACCTGTTTTCTCAAACGTTGCAACCATTGCTTTTAGCCCATTAACTGACACAGGACCGTTACCTTTACGCATTTTTTTGTGCGTTCTAAAAGCACGAAGAGCGGCTGACGCGTTGCACTGGTTGAGGTAAAAGAATTTGACCAGTAACGCACGCTGGACTAAAGAAGGAGACATTGCACATAAACTTTCAATCCGATTGATTCGAAACGTAACACATTGCCTTTTAAAACCCAAGCAGCTGGCACTGTGCCAATGGATGTAACGTGAAATTTGAATAAAGAACTTCTTCTGCTCAGCGTACGTGATATTGCAGATCACGAGACTTTATCGGTGTTTATGTAGATTTTTCGCTTGTTTAAAAGTGTTGCCATATTGCACTTGAACTAAATAAGAAAATGTGCATAATAAAAGGTAATTTTATTCCGTATTAATTTGCATTTGTTAACACTCTATTTTCTATTACACAGCGCCAAATATTCCCCTAGCGGTGACTTTTGGAACTAATTTATTTTTTCGCGGAATCCTTCGTCCCCCGTCTTGTTTAATCTTCCTACAAAATGTGGCGTCATTCTCGCAAATAGATCGCGCTACAGAACAATGTGAGCACTGTCAGTTTAATTATGGCCACCCGGTATATATATATATATATATATATATATATATATATATATATATATATATATATATATATATATATATATATATATACACACTGAAGTCCCACTGAATTAGGGATAGCAAAGCCTATGCAAATTGTGTAGCGCTGCGCATCATGCATGCGTAAGTGAGGGCGCTCTGGTAATTGCATATATAGCGCGTACTGTGGTTGTTCTAAATTGTTGGTGAAATTGCCAGTATGGGTAAACTGCCTGATTTAGACGCCTTCGATCGCGGACAAATCGTAGGTGCGCGACGCATGGTCCATTCAATTTCCGAAATCGTCAGACAGCTAGGATTTTCAAGGTCGACAGTGTCAAGAGTATACCAAGAATACATGGATGGTGGGAAAAAAACTAGCGATCGGGCAAACTGCAAACGAAAATTAGCCTTGACAGTGCGTGGTGAGAGACGGCTCAGGCGTATTGTACGTAGCCAGCGAAGCCAAACATTAGCTCAAATTACAACCCAGTTTAATGATGGTGCCAGTCGTACAGTCAGTAAACGGACTGTGCAACGCTCGCTTCACTGTATGGCTTTCGGGAGCCGTCGACCTACGAGAGTACCATTGCTCTATACTCGCCATCAGGCTGCACGTCTTGCCTGGGCAAGAGAGCACAGAGACTGGAGTGTAGAGGACTGGAAACAAGTAGCATCGAGTGATCAGTCTCGATTCCGACTACTTAACGCCGACGGGAGGCTGAGAATATGGCGCCAGGTTCATGAAGCCATGGATCCTGCATGCCTGGCTGGAACTGTACAAGGGCATGGTGGCTCAATCATGGTCTGGGGTGTTTTTTCGTGGCACAGTTTGGGATCTTTGGTGCGTGTACCAACCTCCCTCAATGCAATTCGGTATGTAGAGTTTCTGGGTGATCACCTCCATCCGTTTATGCTGTTCTGTTATCCGCACGGTAATAGAGTTTTCCAGCAAGACAACAGTACCTCTCACAATTCCCGGTTGGCTACTGGCTCGTTGGATGAGCATTCATCTGACTTCTCTGTCATGAATTAGCAACCTAGAAGCCCAGACTTAAATCCTATTGAGCATCTTCGGGATGTTTTGGACCAAGGCGTGAAAGGCCATCACACAGCCCCAAAGAACCTTACTGAATTATGGACAGCTTTAGCCAATATTTGACAAGCGAATCCCGTGGAACGTTTCCAGAAACTTGTTGAATCTATGCCTCGTCGTGTGGCAGCCGTTATCAAG
This sequence comes from Dolomedes plantarius, assembly GCA_907164885.2. Lineage (NCBI taxonomy): Eukaryota > Metazoa > Arthropoda > Arachnida > Araneae > Dolomedidae > Dolomedes > Dolomedes plantarius. The sequence continues at coordinate 60,993,105 of OU015502.1, forward strand.
GCCAGAGAAGGCCCAACTCGTTACTAGGTAGGTATCCCTAGTTCAGTGGCACTTCAGTGTATATATATATATATATATATATATATATATATATATATATATAATTTTTTTATGTCGGGGAGCTTCAGAGTGAAAATAACCTTAGAGTCTTGATTAATAAAATACATTTCAAAATGCATTCAAACTACTTATATACATCTCCAGTTTACTAGGCCACTATGGAATCTTATTAATCCTTTCATTGTATGGTGTTATACCATGTGACATGCATTTTCTTACGCGTATTAAAATACATACACTGTTATACACCATGGCATTTCTTGCTCTTTGTGAACTGCTTTCGTCTAAAGTAAATTTTCGACAAGGAAAATACTTTATAATAAAGTCGAATATTTCGTTTTCTTCATTAAATATGATTTGTCAATTCATGAATTTAAAAACGTGTTTTCATTTCAAAATTTTCATGTAATGTAGTGTGAAATTATATATTTTTTAATGTATTGCATATTTATTAAATAAGTACCCCTCTAGTTCAGTAGGTCGCTTAGAGTCAGGTTTCACTTATGTTATAGACTCTGCACGACGTTTTCTGATTATCTATGAATTGCTTTTGTCTAAAGTCATTTTATAACATGAACAAGATTTTATAAAAAAGTAGAATAATGTAATTTTCTTCACTAAATATGGTTGGTCTATTCATGAATTTAAAGCACGTGTTTTCATTCTATTACTTACAAGTAATATTGTGGGAAATTATAATATTTTTAATAAATTACATATTTAAAATATTATATACACCTCCAGTTTACTTGGCCGTGTTGAAATTAAGTTTCACTGATGATATATGCTTCTTAGAAAGACGTAACCGATTCTCCACAGGATGAGATGGGGCGAATACGTGCTCTGGGCCAAGCCCTCTAACGTAGATTTTTTATATTTTATGTTAATTTGGCGAACAGTATACATACGTTAATGTAAAAAAGGAAAGAGAATGAGAAATTAAAATAAGTAATTCAGTTAAAAATTTTTTGAAAGATAAATGAAATACACTCATGGACAAAAAAATTAGCGCACCAAGAAGGAGTCGTCAAATTGAAACGAAATTTTACATACGTAATGACTACTTTGATATAAGTAAATGATCAGAAAATCAAAGAAAAAGGATAATTTATTTCAGAGAAAAAGGCAAAAGAACGCAGGAGTTAATACTCCGTTGGACCCCCTCTAGCGCGAATGCAAGATGCGATACGATCGGGCATTGAGTCATACAAGTTCTGTATGATGTCTTGGAGACATTTCGTTCCATATTTGCTGTAACCTTGCCTCTAGTTCGTTCAAACTCGTGGGATGCCCAACTCGTCGTCCCAAATGATCCCAGATATGCTCGATTGGAGACAAATCTGGGGATCGGACAGGCCAAGGAAGGGTAGTAACAGTGCGGAGACAGTCTTGTGACACCCTTGCCGTATGAGGCCGATCGTTGCCTTGTTGAAAAATGGCTCCTGGGAGCCGTTGATGAGTGGTAACACATGTGGTTGCAGGATTTCATGAACATACCGCTGGGCTGTCATGGTGCCACGGAACAATACTAGGGGTGATCGTGTATTGTAGGCAATGGCACCCCATACCATCACACCAGCTGTGGGAGCGATGTGTCGCTGTACAGCAAAGGCAGGATTGAAGCGTTCACCACGGGCTCTCCACACACGAACACTATTGTCATCACTTCCGAGATTGAATCTGGATTCGTTGCTAAAGACGACCTGGTTCCATTCCGCTGCAGTCCAGTTTCCTCGTGCGCGGCAAAACTCCAAACGGAGGCGTCAATGGGTGGGCGTCAAGGGCAGCACACGCAATGGGCGCCGCGATACCAACTGTCCTTCATCCAGGCGCCTTCGTATGGATCGAGAAGACACAGAGGCTCCTAGTGAAGGTGATACCTGTGCCTGGATGGCGACCGATGAAGCAGTTGGCTGTACGCGTGCATTTCTTACGATGTGGCGGTCTTCTCGACGACTGGTCTGTCAAGGGCGTCCTGAGCCTGGTCTTCGTGTACAGGACATCTCTCGGGTCCACTGGTCCCAACACCTCCTAACAACACAATCAGAGCAGCCTAATTGACGAGCTACTCGCCTAGCTGAAAACCCAGCTTCCATCATCCCGACGATTCTCCCCCTCTCAAACTGCGACATCTGCTTATAATGTCTTCGAACACGGCGTAATGGCATGTCTATCTCAGCTCTTCCTTTGAAAATGATTCAGCACACTCAAACAAGCTTTGTTTACCTGTTTTATACTCCACAGAGTACGATGTTCAACGCTCGCTACCGGCTATACGTAATGCGCAATCACGCTGCATTTCTAATCATTTGCATATCTCCCCGACATGTACCTTCATTGCAAGTTTCGTTACGATCCCGCAATCATTACTTGGTGCGCTAATTCTTTTGTCCATGAGTGTACTTTCAATCAATTATGATAAAAATTACTAGTTAAATATTAATTAAACAGAAGAAGAGAGTTAACCTATCAAAGAGAGGAAAAATATAGAGTGCTGTTAACCAGGATCGAACCCTGGTCTGTCCTATGGGACTCATGTACGCTACCGAGATGTCGGAGTGCCTGTAAAGAATTTAACAAAGATGGAGGGAAATACTATAAAATGCAGAATTTCTGTAAATTTTACCGGTAACTGACAGTCATATGTGCAGTACATATCTGTGAGACACATTGTATACCACCAGTTGCGGTGAAAAATTTTGAGTGTTTGGATTTAGAGTGTTACAACATATATGTATCTGCAATTAGCTCCTCCCACGAAGGCGTGTTTAATGTACTTCGTTACTTCTTTTAACATTTATGAAACCACATTAATTTAGCTCGTTAATTACACAGTGTATCATCTATCTACTTCCCTAATGACTTGCTTCCGTTCCTTGTCATTTTAGGACGCATTAGCATTTCATATGGATATAATGAGTTCACTTATCAGTCGGATTACAACCTCATGCAGAAATTAAGCATTTTAAAATATTTTATACTATAAAAAATAATAATAAAATTGGAAATTATCATGCATAATTCATAAAAAGCCATATCTTACTCTCATCATACTATATTGCGATTTCTCGCCGCCCTGGAGACTCGATTACATTTACTGTCATTTAGAGCTTGCCGTTAGTTGTCTTTCAAATAAAGATAATCAGCTTAGTAACGCCTCTAGTTTCTGCCTCTTTAAAAAAAAATATGTAATTGAATCCGACTAATTAATCTACTGTGTCGCTTTGCCATTTATATAGCATATGTCACCTATTTTCCTACATTCTTGGAATAACATGCCAAGTCTGCAGTATAACATGACAGATTATTTCTGTTGTCACTAATGTCTTTCTTGATTTTACTGCCAGTTTACAAAATACATTTGCATTTATAATGGGCATAAAGGCTTCTTTCTTAAATAAATTAACTTTACATGCTCTCGAAACACATGTTACTTCATTTAAATATTTAAAAAAACTGTAATATAATGTATAATTTATAAGACATCCTATATTCAGTCTTACTCACTATTACACTTGGCTGGGAAGGCTTTTTTTTTGTCCTTGATAGCCTGCTTAAATTTGTTGCTGTGACTGCACTCACGCGAAATTAAAAATAATGAAATGCGCTTTATTTATTGTTTGTTCAAAACTAGACGACTAGAAAAACACTCGTTTACATACAAGTGTATAAAAAAGGTTCTGATTTGAGTCTCACCTGTTTAGCAGGCTTATGCGTTATGTCAACTTCTTGGGCCCTAAATTATGTAACATATTTAATGGAAGGTGGTTGTTCCCCTTGTGAACTGGGTAACAGCATTATATCAGTCACCAGTCAAATTTTAGGAGAAATTCCGCATTTCGAATGTGTAAACGCCTGCGTGCAATAGCCCATGCACGCAAATCTCAGGATTACAACTTTCCGAGCGGTTATTTATTTAACTGACGTACTCCGAGCGTGGAGCAGTCAAAATCACCCTTCATGTGAATGGGGCGATATTACTCAAAGGTTCCGCATGCAGTGAGGGTGTGAAGAAACGATATTAGAAATGACTCCCTTTCTTTCGTAACAACAACAATTTAATATAAGAAAAAAAAGTTAAATTAACATTGAGTTCCAACTACTCGCGTAGTAGTAAGGTGGACTCTCAGTCTCTCAACACCGCGGCGATCAAAGTCTGCCACCTCCTCTCTCGTTCGCCGTGCGTCGAATAATCCCGATCCGGGTCTCTCTCCAAAGCCAGTCTTTTTCTCCCCCCCCCCCCCCGCTGGGGGTGGTTCTTTCAAACCCAGGGTGCAATCTTTTTCCGGGCCTCTCATCACCTGGACAACTTCTTGCCCGGTCCAGGACAGCTTTCTTTAACAACGCCTGAATAAGCCATTGCTTAAACAGCGTGGGGGGTCCGGTTGTATGCTGCGTTGAAACTGCTCGCACCAAACCGGCGCCACTTCGCCATTGTCCCATTGTTTCGCGGGAAAGTCCTGGACGTTACATGCCCACCGCTAACTTGAAAATTTGCCTGCCAACAGGCAAAATTTCAACCATCCAACACTGTCGACCCGGCCGCAGGTGACAGAATTGATACTCGTCTCCCCCTTACCGGTTCATGGCTGGGTGCCCTGGAAAAGTAAACACGCTTATCGCTCCTCGTTACATGATTCACGATAGCGTAACATAGAAAATAGAAAATGAACTCCGCGACCTTTTTTTTTTTACTCAAAACTAAAGAGCTAAACCTTACCATTACCCATTTAACAAAATGATACTGACATACACTAATATTAATCAAAAAGAAAAAAAAACAGAGAACTTATACCAATTTACTTATGCTATAAATTAGCTGAAGATATCTTTAGAAAATACCTTTAGTCATACCTAACCTTACGAGCTAGAGAAAAAGAAAAAGAAAACTACTACAATACTCTTCGCCCAAGAGCCTTGACATGGCATCGGCGGCCTTGTGCAGTGCGCCTTGTCTGTGAGATATGGTGTAGTCCCCCCGTTGCAAAGCCAGTGCCCACCTGTTGAGTTTCGGACTCTTCGGCGTTGTTTCGTTTAAATATTTTAGTGGGTTGTGATCGGTAATAATTTCTATCTTACCCCCAAAATCCACTTCTCGAACTTTGAGAGAGCGAATAAAACGCCCCAGGCCTCCTTTTCTATTGTCGCCCAGTTCTTCTGTGCGCCCGTTAATTTTTGGGATACAAAGGCTATGAGTTTGAAATTTCCCTTTTCATCCCGTTGGGTTAAACAACCTCCCACTCCAATTTGGCTAGCATCGGCGTGCACTTAGAACGGTAGAGACAAATCCGGCGTGGCCAATTTTGTGACTGAGCATAATGTGTTTTTGAGCTCACAAAACGCGTTCTCTTTGTTCTGCCCCCATACGACTTTGTTAGGCGCATTCTTTTTCGTGAGCTCCGTCAGAGGTGCAGATATCGTGGCATAATTTTGGATATATGATCGATAAAACCCCATCAATCTCCGACCTCACCTCCTTTTTAGTTTTTGGCCGCTGTATTTTCCGAATATCTATTCATAATTAATCTTTTCTTCCCCCGGCGCATGATTTCCCCCTCCTATTTTATGACCCATGTAATTTATTTGTCACGCCACGAAAGTACACTTTTCTAGATTGATAGAAAACCCGTTCTTATCCAACACCCTAAAAATGTCTTCCAAGTGGTGCATATGCTTTTGAAAACTTGGCGAAAAAATAATTATATCATCGATATACGCTTGTGCGCACCCACTGAAATTACGCAAAACCCTGTTCATCTCCCTCTGGAATGTTCCCGAGGCCCCGGCCAATCCAAATGGCATCACCTTCCACTGGAATGTGCCCACAGGGGTAGTGAACGCCGTTAATGCGCGGCTTTTTTGCTCCATTCGAATCTGCCAGTATCCCCGCCTTAGATCCAGACAAGTTAACCACTCCGCTTTTCCCGCCACATAAACTAACTCGTGTAAGTCTTTCATCGGGAAAGCTGGCACTTTAGTTACTGCATTGAGCGCCCTAAAGTCTACGCACATCCACGTGGAGGCGTCCTTCTTCGCTACACACACCACTGGGTATGCTATCTCTGCCATCGACGGCTCAATCAACCTTCATTCCACCAGTTCCTGTATTTGTCGCTCTATTTCTCCCCTATATGCCATTGGAATTCCGTAACAATGGGGTTTCCGTCTTTCTACATTCGGGAGTAACTCTATTTTATGCTCGCCTACCCCCGCGGTCCTAAAATCTCTCGTGAATAGGGATTTAAATTTCCTTATTACGCCTTTCAACTGCATACTTTGTTTTTCCGTCAGATTTGACGTAATTATCCCCTCTACCAACTCCTCGACTAACTTCCTTGCCGTAGGTGTCGGTAGCATTTCTACCTCCCCGAACTCTTCCTCCCCTTCGAAAATGAGATTCACGGCATTCGCCCTCGCTATGAATTCGCGGATTTTGTTTTGATGGACGTGTTTGTCCGATCCATCTCCCATTCTAATCAAAAAAGAATGCGGTCGTACCTGTTTTTCAATTTTAGCCGGTCCCTGCCATCTAGCATATAACCTGTTTGTAGAGTCTGGGATTAGCACAACCACCTGGTCCCCCTCTTTGCAAAATTTACGATTTGACCTCAAGTTATATTGATGTGCCATGCGTTCCTGCTGTAACTGAGCCGTCAATTGAGCCTGCTCAGCACCCCTCTCCAATCTCACCTGCAATTCCTTTAAATATTGGTGCACCGGCTGAGGACTAAACTGCGCCCCCACACTCTCTCCAGTCCAAGTGGATTTCAAAATGGACAGCGGTCCCTGTGCGGGTCTACCATATAGCAACTGAAACGGCGATACACCGGTCGTGGCGTTCGGAATCTCTCTATATGCCCACAGTACGAACGGTAACTGAAGGTGCCACCCTCGACCTTCCTCCCGTATTACGTGACGCAGTAAAGTTCCCTTTAAAGTTCGGTTAAAACGCTCCACCAAACCATTGGATTGCGGATACATCGGGGTGGAAAATCTGGGGCTAGCTCCTAGTCTCTTTTCAAATTCTGTCGTTAACTTGGAACTAAAGTTGGTCCCGTTGTCGGACGCTATCACATTGGGTATCCCGGTCCTAGAAAAAATACTTAGAAGCGCTTCGCATGTGCTCCTTGCACTCAGACTCCCTAAAGGCACCGCCTCCGCCCAACGCGTATGTTGGTCTATCATACAGAGAATATACCTATGCCCCTTGGAACTCGCCGGATCAATAGGCCCAATCATATCTATATTGACAACCTGAAAAGGTAATTCTGATCTGTCTACTGGAGTTATAGGTGTCCTATCCCTCAATTTAGGAGTCTTAGTGACCTGACACTGTGGACATGACTTGCAAAACCACTCCACATCTTTTTTCGTTGTATCCCAAAAAAATGAGTACCTCAGCCGCTCTAAGGTCTTCCGGAAACCCATATGCCCCCCGAAAGTTGAGTTATGTGCTAAATCTAACGCGCCCTCCCTTCTAGTCTTAGGCAACACTAGCTGCACTACATTTTCTCCTAGCACCTTGTCTTTGTGATAAAACAACTTGTTACGGATGAAATAATCCCCCTTTCCTCTCTTAGCGAAATCCCACAATTTTTCGATCTGCTGACAGTTCTCTTGGTCGCGGAGAAACCTGTCCGATTCCGAAATTACCTCTCCTCCTTCCGCCGAAAGGGTTTTACTCTGCGCCGGACGTTCCCTTCCGTGAATCGCCCGCCCCCCCTGTATTTCCTCCCCGCTAGTTTCGCCATTGGGGTTCGCCTCCGTCTCATTGTCAAAACTGGCCCGCGCGATACTTTCTCCCCCTAAAGTCTCGAAAATCTGCTGTGGAAGCAACATCTGGTCTTCCATTTGTCCCGCCACCGCGCAAATAATTTCCGTAGGGATGGATAAAGTATGCTCACCCTCATCTAATGACAGACTTGCTTTAACTAGTGGGCATCTCACTGTTGGGCCAAATACTCCTTTCAAAAATATACTCGATAATCCTTCCGTACTTCCCATTTCCAAAACATCCTTCCTTACGACCGTTATCTCAGACCCTGAGTCAAGTAACGCCTCTATTGCCTTTCCGTTTATTTTGACCTTTACCCTCTTTAGTTTCCCATAGCAAAGTACCTTCTCCTTCCTTTGGAACAAATCCACCCTTGCTACTACTACATGCTCCGAATCCTCGGTTTTCCCCTCATTCGATATAGTTTCTAAGCTTGAGTTTTCCCTTTCCTCTTGCGACTCTTTAGCTACATTTATTCTAGCCACATTATTCGTTTTTCTGCGGTTTCCCTCTTTATTAGCTCTTGGGCAATCCCTCTTAAAATGATCCTTTGCGCTGCAAGTGAAACAACCCGAATTACGCTCTTTCGTAACTCCTTTCCTGGGTTCCAGGGCCACCCTGACGTTTCCCTCGTTTCCCGCTATTGATCCATTCCGTGATCCGAAAGCGTAACCGCGTCCTTTAGCCGCATAATAACTGTCGATTTCCCTTGCTAATTCTTTAGGCATAAACCAGCCCTCTCCCTGGCGTACTAGGATATGAGACCCCGTATCAGTATCTAGAGTAGACATTACTTTATCCGCTACTATCAATTGCTTAATTGATTCGGCATCCTGCGCCGCCCTAAGTTTGCAGTAATATTCCCACATCGATGTGAGACGTGAAGTGAACTGCGCACAATTTTCCTCAGAGTTTCTCCTCGCCTTCCAAAATTTTCTATACAAATACTGGGTGACGGTTCGAATTCCTGCAATACCCTTTTTTTAATTGCCTCGTAATCGTTGTAGCTTCCACTTTCTAATTGCGTGAACAAATTAGCTGCTTTGTCCCCCAACAAACAAATTAGGACCTTAGCCTTCCACGTTTTCGCTTTCGAAAGCTTTCTCTAGGCTATTAAAAAAACATTCCACCTTCCGGTTTCGTTGGTACCTTCACCGTTAACAGAGGTACCGTTCTTATGATCTCCTCAATTGATCTGAATTTAATACTTCCCGTCTCACTATAGAAAGATCCCTCACTACTTCTATCCGCCCGCAACCTATCGGTTTCTTCCTGGGCAAGTTGAGTTTTCAACTTTATCAGTTCTAACTCGTGTTTCCGAGCCCTCTCTTCTCTCTCTAATTCCCGATTGCTCTCTAATTCTTGACGTTCTAGTTCCTTCCTGTCCTCCATAATCACTTCCAAAAATTCTCTAGCCAAAGTTTCCTCATAGTTTTCCCCTTCCTTAATAATTTTAATTGTTTGTAGTTTGCTTAGTTCCTCGGTGACTACCCCACCCATCTCACAAGCCAGTTGCATGAGATCAGCCTTCCTCGCTCCATTTAAAAAAGACATTGCTCCTGAATGTTAATTTACAATAAACGAGCGAAAACAAAATAAAATCAAGAAAATAGCTCCCAGCTCTTTCCTACACTAAACAAATATTCCTTCCAAAATAACAATTATTCGAAGCAGAAAACACCATGCACTTTTAGAGAATTTTACCACATTAGGAGGAAATTTACTTCATATAAAACAATAATACTATTAATAATTATATGCGAGCAATATTAACCTATGCAAGAACATAGTATACACAAGAACATAAAATCATAAAATTTTCAGAGCCAGAAAAACATTTTAAACCTAACGCACGCGTTCCTCAGCACCCAAAATCAACTTAGCCATGAACAGAATATGAGGGACAAACGAATACAAATTCATGCACCTTACCTTGCCAGCCGACATCAGAAGTCACTACAGGTGTTCTTTCGTCACCCCAGGTAAACACTGCTCTGTTTCTGCAGCTCTGTTTCACTTTTCCCGAGACTCCACAGTCCGTTGGTGTCCGCTGTCACAGTCAGAAGTTGATGATGACTTGGCCTCCACCTCCGCTACTCATCCACTTCTCTCCATTCGGCTCCCGGTCCTTAGCTCTGCGCCTTCCAAAGAAGTCCGTTGTCGCTGCTGGAATTCTCAGCAGAATCACCCAAGTCCTTTTCCAAAATTCCTCACCCTTGCATGGACCCGCTTCCTGACAACACTGTAAACGCCTGCGTGCAATAGCCCATGCACGCAAATCTCAGGATTACAACTTTCCGAGCAGTTATTTATTTAACTGACGTACTCCGAGCGTGGAGCAGTCTAAATCACCCTTCCTGTGAATGGGGCGATATTACTCAAAGGTTCCGCATGCAGTGAGGGTGTGAAGAAACGATATTAGGAATGATTCCCTTTCTTTCGTAACAACAACAATTTAATACAAGAAAAAAAAAGTTAAATTAACATTGAGTTCCAACTACTCGCGTAGTAGTAAGGTGGACTCTCAGTCTCTCAACACCGCGGCGATCAAAGTCTGCCACCTCCTCTATCGTTCGCCGTGCGTCGAATAATTCCGATCCGGGTCTCTCTCCAAAGCCAGTCTTTTTCTCCCCCCCCCGCTAGGGGTGGTTCTTTCAAACCCAGGGTGCAATCTTTTTCCGGGCCTCTCATCCCCTGGACAACTTCTTGCCCGGTCCAGGACAGCTTTCTTTAACAACGCCTGAATAAGCCATTGCTTAAACAGCGTGCGGGGTCCGGTTGTATGCTGCGTTGAAACTGCTCGCACCAAACCGGCGAGAGCGAACAAAGATCTCTTGTTTGTGCTACCCTCGCCATTGTCCCATTGTCTCGCGGGACTGTCCTGGACGTTACAGAATGCATTTTCCTTCAACGTACCTTGTCTCCTTCCCCATTTTTAACTTTCCTTCCAACCTCTTCTAAATTCTAAATTACTATAGCTGACCTTCTGGTTTTTACCTGTAATCCTTTGACTGATGGTCCTCAAGCCTATCTCACCGACTTCAGCTTAATCCTAAGATACCATGTCTCCTTATATTAATTCAGTCACCTTAAATAGTTGTCACACGTTATATATATATATATATATATATATATATATATACAGGGTGGACCAAAAAACTTGCCCTGATTATAAAAATTCATTACAAAATAACCGTTTAATATAATATAACTTTTGTATCATTGGATAGGTCAGTTTTCATAGTTTTTTGTCCTATAGTTGGCGCGAGTGCTCCTTCAAGAGTAACTTGGGAAAACATTTGTAAGAAAAACCTCATTTTCGGCCGAAATGCTGTCGATTCAAAAGAAAGCCCAATGTGTGCTTTGGTTTCACGAAACGAAATCGCCCATTAAATTTCAGCGTAAATTTCGACATTGTCATGGACGACACCCTCCTGATGCAAAATCAATAAAGCGATGGTATGAAAGGTTTAAAGAAACGGGCAGAGTTAAGGATCTTCCCAGAAGTGGCAGGCATAGTGTGAGTGAAGCAACTGTTGATCGCGTTCGGCAATCGTATCAATGGAATCCTACTAAATCAACTCGTGAAGCATCACATGAACTTCAAATAACTCAAACAAGTTTGGTAAGAATTCTCCATAAAAGTCTTGTTTGCAGTATTTGAAGTTCACGTGAAATTCACGTTGCCGAATGCATTCAACAGTTGCTAGGCCTGCCACTTCTGGGAAGTTTCTTAACGCTGTCTGTTTCTTTAAACCTTTCATACCATCGCTTTATTGATTTTGCATCAGGAGGGTTGCGTCCATAACAACGTCGAAATTTACGCTGAACTTTAATGAGTGATTTCGTTTCGTGAAACCAAAGGACACATTGGACTTTCTCCCCTGAGTTACTCTTGCTCCCCTGAGTTACTCTTGAATGCTCCCCTGAGTTACTCTTGAAGGAGCACTCGCGCCAACTATTGCACAAAAAAACTACTGAAACTGACCTATCCAATGATACAAAAGTTACATTATTATATTAAACGGTTATTTTGTTATGAATTTTTATAATCAAGGCAAGTCTTTTGGTCCACCCTGTATATATATATATATATATATATATATATATATATATATATATATATATATATATATATATATATATATATACCGTAATTAGAAGAATGCTGCTGATTCTTCGATTCCCTGAACATCTCAAAATTTAGCATTGAGATCGATAATTGAATTCGCATATGGTAAATAAGTTATATTATGGCATGGCCGTCAGTCTGTTCTGCGGAAATTTTTTGGCAGAACCTAAGGAACAAACTTTAGGGAACTGTTTGCTGACCCATAAATTATGCTTTGCTGATGAACCCACAACTGGGGCGAACTATAGGTCGAAACCTACCTGCACGCTTGAGGTGAATAGTTTGCTTTTGGCTTCATCTATGTTTCAGACTGTATTCATTTTGTCATCTTGCAATCTAAATTTTTTACAATAGTTTATTATAGATGATGGTTCTTCACCATCTGACCTGCATGACTGCAGTTTGTCTGCTAAGTGTTTAAATTTAGAAATATATGGCATTTATAATTCCTTTTCCTCCAGGAATCTCATAGGTTATCCCTTGCTAAGGAACCCATAGCGAGGGAGACATGCACCCTGATTGCATGTTCCAAGAATACATGTAACCTGGTGATGTATAATTTTCACTTACGTTCCACCAAATTTGATAGAAGTTTTGCATTTAATATTACAAAATACATTTATTAGGAGGTTTTACACTATATACAAAACTCCCTGTTATATTATTACTTTATATAAAATAGAAAACCGAGTCGTTATACTTCCCGCTTGAACATTTCTTATATATTTAGTGGCTGCTTAAAATTTAGCACTTTTACTGCACATTCCGGAATTTACATTCAAACCATCACTTTATGTTTTCAACCTGCATATTTTCAAATAAAAAATGCAACTAGGTGATGACTTCTAAATTTAAATTTTTTTATTTTTACTTTTTACCTTTAACTTTACTATCTTTAAATTCATGTATTTCGGCATTAAATTTTAACTGAAGAGGATCTAATTTAAAATTTTATTTTACTGAGCACATACGTATACCGTAGTTGTGTGTAGTATTAGTAGTGTGTAATGTAACGTGAAAACAAACTACAATGGTAGAGGCGCCAAATGTATTTAAATCGGTAAACTAAAAGCAAAGTTCTGTAAAAATTCAATAAAAATTCTTACTTAAAACCCCTTCAGGGGCAGTGGTTCATTTCTGAACCAACTATTTTCTTTATTTTATAACATCTTAATCATTCGGCAAATTTATCTGTAAATTCCTGTAAACTTTTGACACATTAGTGTGTTTTAGAAACAACAGATGACAGCATTCTACGGGTCTATATTTTCAGAGAGGATAATTTTTTGTTTCAGGCCAGAAATTTGTAATGTGAGGTTTTTCCAGTTTTCCAAATTTGTTAGTATACAGATGCATGGAAGTTCTGGAATTTCATTTTACGATAGTTACTTATTTATTTTAAATAGAAAAGTCTAATTTATCTGCATAATTTCTTATTTTTTTAGTAATTTCAATGCTGGTGGTTCAAATATGGACCGTCTCCCCTGTAGCGTTTCCTGTCACTAGGTGGCAGCACTGGTAAATTAGTTTTTCCCAGTAAAATTCATAAAAAAACATATTACTGAACTAATTTTCCTATTAAATTATTTTTGTTATGTTTATCATTGAATGTTACTGATAAATTGAAACTTATAAATATATACATATTTAACCTATAAAAATTCCATTTGTGGTGTTTTATACTTTTTACATTCATTATATACATTCATTTATATACTTTTTACTTTCATTACAAACTTTTACTATATACTTTTTACTTTCAATGTATAATAATTTCATGTATGTTGTTATATACTTTTAAATTTCATTATATACGTTCATTTATATACTTTTTACTTTTATTATATACTTTCCTTCCAATACCTCTTACTTTCATTATATACATTCATTTATATACTTTTTGATTATTTATTTATTTTTTGGACAGATAATTATTTTGATAAATACTGTGTATAAATATAAATAAACGAATGCATATATATGTATATATATTTCAAACTGATTAGTCTGATTGTAACTGATTTGTCAGAACGCCTGTTCTGACTGGTATAGCCAGTCAGAGCAGGCGTTCTAATATAGTGTTCTAGGAGCGCAGTGGTTCAAAAATGGACCACCACTCCTGCCTAAACTAAAGCTACATTTTTTAAAAATTTTTACGGAATATGTTCCTAATAGTAATATTTCTTCAAATATAAAGTTTTGTCTTCCCCAATTTTTTTTTGTCATATAGTGCCCCTGAAGGGGTTAAATTTTCTTGTAGTCTGGAGCCACAGCAATGCGGAGTAAATCATACGCTAAAACAGAATCAAACACAGTTCGCTTGAAGACATTTAATCCAGTTTCACGAACAATAAAATGTTCAGTAGAACACAAAGCATTGTAAGATGACAGCCATTTAACTGAGATGCATCGACGAACGGGAGAACTGGTCCCAAATAGACGAATTCGGTTAAAACTATTATCTAGATTCAAAATGGGAGGAACTGCCCCGTGCACAGCCTCGCTAAAATATATTTCGTGTTAAAACCATAAAAATTTGAGTTAAAAATATACGTCAGCGTGAAAATCACCAAGTGAATTTTACCACACATCGACTCAAACAAATTTGCATCGACTCAAATAAAACTACATCATCGACTCAAAACATTACACGACAACAGATTAAAATGCTGGTTGCCAAGGCATTTAAACAGAATTCTAAAGCTTATTGAGTTATCACTTCAGAAAAGAGAAAACGCCCAACCAAGTGAAACACTGTCATCTGTTGATGAGTACTAATAAACATACAAGAAATTAACATACAAGAAACACAAAATATTGACAATAAAAATGTCTTTTAAGTCGAAACATACCGTAAAAACATAATATCTTGGTTACAGGCTAAGTCTACTTACCGAAAAAATCCATTCCATCTTCAAATTACTTCCATCAAATAAATATACATGCCAATGCATCTAAAAGTATGAAGAAACATTTAATACGCAAAAATCATATAATTTATTTAGAACCTCATCTAACTGATATTCTACATACACAGAGTTACTTTCTGCATAATGCTTCATTAATTAATGCATTTCATCATATAATAAATCCGAGAAACATCATTCTTAGATTTGAATGCAGTTGTATATAAAAAAAAAAAAAACAGACAAAGATTATATCACCAAACACTATTAAATACATAGCTTGAGCATTACTGAGGAACAATATACGTATAAAAAGAAAGATATTTGAAGTTAATTAGAGCTACATTTGTAATTAATGATCAGAGTCTTGCATAATGATGCTAACAACAGTAAAAAAAAATACAAATAACGTTTCTAGGATAGCCAAAGCTAATTAGACAGATCTTAGATTTTTTCTATTCTTTCTTTATGTTGCCCAATCATATTTCAGAGTAGTACGTTTTAATTACGCCCTCAGCTGCTGTCAACCAAAATAGCGGAGTAGTATTTTTATTTGCTTACAAAAAACGCTGCTTTCCAGCTTTTACTAATTTAATTCAGACCATTTCTTTAAAATCTAAAGTAACAAAATTGTTCCATGTTTGGATTACAAAAATGAAAATGGTGACAATAGTATAATTAATTAATTGCTTTTCGTTTTTTAAGGATCCTGTGTACTAACCATATTGCATTCGCTCACTTCAGTGTTAACCTATGAAGAAAATTTGTCCAGGGATTGCCTACTTGGATTTCACGGTTTTTTTAAATTGTAATCTTCCAAAGAGAAAGACATTTTACGCCTTCCTGCTTTTTTTGGTTAAAAATAAAATACAAATACAATTTTTAAATTTATATTATTCCGGGGGGGGACATCTGGTCTAGTGTGTTTTAAACGATCATTAATTCCTTTGATGGACAAAATGTATAAAATGAATCCTGTTGCAAGAAGCAAGATACCAGAAAACACCAATTTTATTGTATTATCGGCATATATGTAGCTGAATATAATTGACAAATTTTCTCCATACATTAAGGTATCCGACTACTTTTAAAACATCGATTTTGACGAAAGTTCTGAAATTGTTTTTATTCTTTTTATATTAAGGGTACAAGGAACCTTCATCTTCGAATTTTTTAATTTACAATTTTTATCTCTATATACCAAAGGAGAATAATTTGTATTCTTTTTTACTACGTTTAAAACCCTTAGAATCCAAAATAATGAATTTTTGGCAGAAAAGTGCTTTTTTTTCAAAAAAATTTTCAAATATAGTAGCATTTTCCAAAATGCTCCATGCGCATTCCAAATCGTTTAAAAACCTTATATTTTTTAATATAAGTTTACTGTAGATATATAAATATAATTCTGCTATGATTTTTTTTGTAGGCATCTAAAGCCATAAGTAATTATTTTTTAAATTTGGCCGTTGTGTTTCAATTTTTTTTACGTTTTTGTTTTATTTCATACTTTAGAAATTCTAAATATCTTTGTGGTTTCAAAGAATTTTGCCCAGGTTTGTAGAAAACATTTCAATTAACAATCTTGGAAAATTTAAAAGAAATGAAACGAAAAGTAATGTGCATGGAACATTTTAAAAAATGCTATCATTTTTGAAAACTTTTTTGATAAAAAATTATTCTTAAAATTCTTAACGCCTTAATCATCTTTAACGTCTTATTCTTAAACAAAATACTTATTTGTGAATTCGAAGTGTCTTCTTTAAAGTTAAAAGGAATATTAATTATTCTTATTTTGTATAAAGAGTAAATTATTGAAAACTTAAAACAAACGAAGTTGAAGGTCCGTTGTCCTTCTACAAATTTATGTTTCTCAATATGCTTTTATTTTTTCGATATAATCATAGAAAATGAAATTAGAACGATTTAAAGATCAGCAGCAGCTACGAATTCCAATACAAGTTGAAAAATTTATTAGTGTTTTCAGAACTTATTTTTCATCAAAAATGTCAACAACTCTTGTGATAACTCAAAATCTAATTATATGTCTATGACATTTTTAACTTATATTTTTCATAATACTAAGAATGTAATGGACTACAGATTTGGTTCGAAGTATATTATTTGTTGATTTATAGCTGCATTTATAAAACAATCTCACCGAAAATTACTGAAATTTTACATGTAATTGCATATAATGACCTGTGTTTTTTTAGATATTGAGATATCGGTTATCTTGTAGGTCATTATTAGCTTGTAGGTCATTACACTTATAAGATACTTACGCACATATGACAAAAAATTTTGATGTTATATGGATTATTTTTTTTTTTTTTGCGATAGAGCCTTTTTGTAAAAATTTGCTATATTTCAACCCAAGTTCCTCAATTTTGTAAAAAATTGCATTTTTAATGTCTATGTTTTCATCATTTTCGAGATTTAGTGTTATATCCCTTCGAAAAATAATATAGAAATTCTATAAGCACAATTTTTGAAAAAAAGGGCGTCGAACGTAGTCGGATACCTTAACATTGAGATGAGCGAATCGAGTAGGGTTAGTACATAGTAGCCTGAAAGAACAGTGTAATTCCCAATAAAGCACATTTTAACTTTTGAACTCTTCGCCATCAACACCCTTTGGGCAACGTATTTATTATAAGAAATTTATATAGCATTGATGTTCATTCATCATTCTTCGTGAAATTATGTGTTCTTTAATATTAGTCAAAAAAATCCGACGACTGATATTTTAATACTTTACCTGTGATATTCAAACACAAGAAATGGGTATTATTAAGTCACCTGCTGTTAATTTTGAATAGACATGGTCTTGGAAATGTTTCTAAGCAAACTCTTTGGGTGAAAGGGCTGTCCTTTTGTAACCCACAGTTGTTGCTTGTTGGCGAATTTAGTTGGAAGTAAAACGAGCGACGTGGACAAGGACTTCAAGCAGTCAGTTAAGGCCTGTTCACTTAGAATCCGTCGACGTAAGCTTTAAAGATTTAGTTGGTGCTGATTGGTTAAGTGTGTCAATGATTGGTTAAAAATTATTAACCCATTAATGCCGACTTCGTTTTCTTTAACCATTTTTGCTACTTCTCTCATATTTGTGTGTTTTATGTCTATTAATGTGTATTATACTAAAATTATATTTTTAGTTGCACTTTAACTATGTTTTTTTTACTGGTACGTTTTCGTACCAATCGGCGATCGTGTGTAGTACACATCGAGAATAAAAGATAATATTAAATTTAATTATTAATGAAAATAATAACAAAATCGGGAATACCACAATTAAATGAAAAGCACGTTAGATGATTTTCTGACAGAATAAAACAATAAATGTCTATTGAGTGCAAACATGATAGTTTTTATGGCACTGAGGATGCAGTGGCACATTATACTTTTCGCACTTGTAGCTGCTTCTCCCGGAACAGTTCCTGCAACGGACATGTCCTTGATCTGATCTGATTCATCAGTGACTATTCTTGTCAAATCTTATTTGTGAGGGTGCTTTATACCTAAATTAAATTGGTTTACCTGGCCCTCTAGGCAATGTTCCATAAGTGCCTAACAGTTCCTGTGCGCATTGTCGTACTAACTCAAGAAGTGGGATTTCATCAATATCATTTTTCATTTTATACAATTTCCATCCATTTATAACACTGGCACTAAGTACAAACGAAAACAATGGTCACCACCACTTTTTAGAACTAATTCTTACGCGAAAATTTGCCACAGCTTGATCAACAAAGTCGACACCACCCATATGCTTATTATAAATTCTTAGCTGTTGTGGCATGGAAACATTAATTTTCTTTTTTTCTGCGACCCTCCATCGAGTAGCAGATGCAATAGATTTTGTAGAAACTTTGTTACTTGCAACAGTAACAACTTTATTGTCATTCCATTTGACGATACTGATATCTTCATGACATATGTATTCATATGTCCCCCTTGCCGACTTTTTCAAGATTTCTTTGGATGATAAAGGAGCATTTTTCGGCCTGTTTTCTCTCAATGTCCCGGTTCCTGCTATGCCTCTTTTCGATAGCTCTTTCAGCAAGGGAATGCTAGTAAATAAGTTGTCCATGACATCATGTGTCCCAGGTGGGATCTCGCATTTGTCTAGTAATCCAAGAACAACATCGGCACCTGGGCCTAAATCAGATTTTGGTAATTTTGTAGATGCTCCACAATAAGGTTCATCATGCAATAAAAGACCATTAGAAGAACACATAGTCCAAAGTTTGAAGCCAAAACGTATTGGCTTACCACTTAGGAATTGTTTTAGTCCGTGGTGCCCGAAATATGGAATTCTAGACTCATCTACACTCAAAATTTTATACCAACAGCATAAAAGCCTGACTTTCAAGGGGCAACAATTTATAAAATACACTTTTATAACAATGATTTAAAAGTCAAAATATTATTTAAAAAAAATTCTAATTCATACCTGAAAGATTTTCTATTTTAATTCAAAGTGAAAGATTTCCGATTTTAATTCAAACTTGACTATACATTAGCCGGTTGGTACGGTTTCGTACCAACGATATGTAAGTTTTTATATTTTATAATACAAAGCAAAACATGACTTTCGAGTGGCATGAATTTATAAAATACACTTTTAAAACAGTGATTAATAGTCAATATATAATTTTGAGATAAATCCAAAACTCTAAACTTACTATTTTCTATGTGATGTGAGAGGGATCTTGTTTCACGACGCTTTCACCTGAGCATAACGTAAAATAACAACAAGAACTTGAGAGCAAATGGTGGAAAATCTATTTTTCCCGCTATCAGTGAACTATTCTTGAAGCACATGAACAATATTGGACAACTAGACACATTTAGTGCAGAGAAAAAAAATATTCTTTAGCTGGTACGTTTCGTACCAATCGGCATTAATGGGTTAAATTGACGTTGACGGATTTTATATTAACAGGTGCTTAATTAAATTTTGCGTTAACCTGTTATATATATATATATATATATATATATATATATATATATATAAATTATATGAAAATTAAACTTTATGGAAGATATATATGTTCAATTTGTTGAGATATTCATTACGTATTATATGCTAATTTTGATTTATCAATCTTAATTCATTAATATTTATTTAATTAATCCTTATTGATTATATATTCTTATTTCATTAATCTTTATCCCTTTAATCTGTATTAATACACTACTAAACTTATGCTCAATAAAGATTAAACCAATATATTTTATTATGTGGTTAAAACCATAAACCTTGTACCACTGCATTTATATACAACAATAGTTTATAGTAAATATATAGATAAATATTAAATGAATTATATACCTTGAATTCAAAAATATATTTATAGGTTTTGCTGTCGATAAAAGGTTCCCTATCAGGAGGTTCCTAAATAGGAAACGTTTCAAATAAAGCGGTCAATACTTAATAAGGCAAGAATATAATATGAACTATTTTTTAAAGGAAAAATTACATAATAACCCACTGCCAGATTTTTCAAAGTATACAATAGTTATCTTGCGCTATGAGGTGTACCGCATAATTTTAAATATAGTGCTCTCTGGTTTAATTTTCTGATTATCACGGGATTTTTTTTCAGCTGTTTTTAGGTGACGAAAAATTCATATTAAATTCAATGTTGTACACAAATGAAAAAATGGATTCTATACTACACGATCTAATTAAATTTTTACAATCAGTAAATGAATGTTACTAATTAATTGCGATTCTTCAAGTTGACAGAACAAAGAAATAACTAAAAAGCGTTGATGTTTCCTTCAAATTAAAAGATTTATACGTAGTATTTTTATTTTAAACATCGTTCGGATTGTTACCATATGGAATCTTGGGGTAACAATTGATAAGTTTTGTTCATTATTTATAACAGAGGAACTAAACATGTATTTCTGTTGTCTGCGAATTAGAAATTACATGAGAATTATGCTAGTCTGAGAACTAACATAAAAAATCAAATTTCTATATTATTTTTATTAATCCATCTATCTATCTATCCTCGATATATATATATATATATATATATATATATATATAAACAGTGTGTAACAAAATAAAAAGACCACTGTGGATTTTGTGATTTTTACTATAAATAGCATATTTTTTAAATTAGGTTGATTTTAATAAATGAAATATAAAATATAGGTATATTATCTTTAAGAGATATTTAAATATACTAAATATTTTATCAACAATTTCAAATTTTTCCAATTAAATATCTGTAACAAAATTATAAGACCACTAGTTAAAACAAATTTTTTTAATAAAACTAATATGATGTTGATCCACCATTTTTTTATAACTACAAATAGTCGATTTTTCATTGAATTAATTAGGTTTTCGAGAAAATATTTGGGAATTTTGCCCCATTCATCCATGATAGCTAGTTCCAATTCATACACAGAATCATACTGACGGTTATTTGCATACACCTGACGAGCCAAAAGTCCCCACAAGTTTTCGGTGCGATTCAGGTCTGGACTAAGGCTTGGCCAGTTTAAGACCTCGATTGTTTCTTTTTGAAACCATTTTTTAGTTGATTTAGACACATGGCATGGCGCATTGTCTTGCTGAAATTTCTACTTTGATCCCCCTAAAAATGGGCCAAAAGGTATAAGGTGTTGGTAAAGCAGTTGTTGACAGCAAATAGAGTCCATTTTCCCAAGAACTCGCTGCAGATCACATTTCCCATCATATGCAAAAGCTCCCCACACCATCACAGAGCCACCACCCATCTGTCTACTGAAGAAAACCCGATGTTCCGTTCGTAAATCATGCCACTAGAAAATATTACCGTCCGGGCCATACAAATTAATTTGTTTTTCGTCGGAAAAATAATATTTTTCCAAGCAGCATCCCACGTCATGGCTTCCTTTGTCTACTTCAGCCTTCCTTCTTTATGATGCTTTAACAGTCTTGGCTTTCTTTTTAATTTCCGAAGAGCAACATTTGAATTTGATCGTAAAGTGCTCCAGACTGTCGTATGTGAAATAGTTTTAATTGTCTGCTGTGTTATTTTACGAGTAGACAAGTTCTGTTCCGTTGAAGCTTGAAAATTCGTGTATTATCGCGAGCTGATAATTTACTCTTTCTACCAGATCTTTTATATTTTCCATAAAAATCTCATTTAATTAAAACGTTATGGATAGCAGTTTTAGAACGTTTAAGTATATTACTTATTTCACGTTCCGATTTTCCTGAGCCCTTATAAAACCAAATTTTTCGAACTTCTAGTTCAGATAATTCTCTTCCACGCGGCATTGTGAATTTCCTCATAAAAACAAACAAATTAAATTCTATTTTCTTTTACAGTATTATCGTTTGGACATTTTTGCGATGTAAAGTTACAGTTTATCTACGATTTTGAAAGAAAAAATAAAATAGTTTTAAAAACACAAGAGATTTTAAATAAAAAATATGTGGTCTTATATTTATGTTACTCCGAGATTTCAAAAAATTATTTCCTGTGTTAAATTAACTCAATTTTTTTTTTCCTTTAAGCGATTTATTTGAGAAAATATAACTTTTTCATTTGCTTCAAATTTTAAAATTATTCATTTTATGCAGTGTAATATTAAAATGAGTGATATTTTAGGTGGTCTTATAATTTTGTAACACACTGTATATATTTCAACATGACGTAGCATGGTCTAGACAAATGTCTGAAGGTATCCCGGAGGCAATTCACACAATGGATCCCGCAGGCCTGTCCACAAATCCATAGAAGTACGAGGGGGGGGAGGGGTTGGAGATCTCTTCTGAACAGCACATTGCAAGCCATCCGAGATATGCTCGGTAAGTTCATCGCTAGGGATTCAGGTGTCCAATGGAAGTATCTGAAGTCAATATAGTGATCCCAGAGTCACCCTGTAGCATATATCGAGTTTTGGGTGTCGCATTGTCGTGCTGGAATTGTTCAAGTCCGTCGGAATGCACAATGGACATGAATTGATGTCGATGATCGGACATGATGCTTATGTACCCGTCACCTGTCAGAGTCGTCTCTATACGTATCAGGGGTCCATATCACGCTCACGTCTCATACCATCTCAGAGGCTCCACCAGCTTGAACAGTTCCCGGTTGACATGTACGGTCCATAAATTCCTGCGTACCCGTACACGTTCATCTGCGCGATACAATTAGAAATGAGACTCGTCAAACCAGGCAACGGGTTTCCAGTAATCAACAGTCCAATGGACGTGTTGGCGGTCTCAGGCAAGACTTAAAGCTTTGTGCAGTGCAGTCAACAATGGTACACGAGGGGGTCTGCAGCTCCGAAAGATCATATCAATGACCGTCATTGATACCGCATCGTGTTAAGCTGATTGGTTGCATACCTCCGTTACTTCCACACGAACGCCTCTATCATATTTTTATGTATATACAGGATGGTACAAAATTTGACCGACATAGTCAGAAGGATGATAGTAGGCTTCAAGACGAGCAATAAATACATAGCATTGTATGAACGGAAACACAAATCTGACGCTGGTGGGTGCTGTTTATTTAATCGGACAGTACCTCTTACCAACCCCACTAGATCGTCGGAAATATCGCATTTTTCTGGAGGACGTAGAAAACTCAAAAACAAAACAGAATCACATGGGAATATATGACTTGAAACGAAAACCTGATCAACTAGAGGATAAACAGAGTTGCAGAAATGAAAAGGCAACATTTCTGCATCTTTGTTTATCCTCTAGCTGAACAAGTTTGTGTTTCCGGTCAGATATATATCCCGGCCTCTTCTTTCTTTCATGAGAATTTGACGTTCGTATCATCCCTCCTTCATGGCTTTGCAATTTTAATGGCCAGCAGTGTATATCTCTTTCGGCACCACCGAAACATATATGTCCCGCAGATATTTCCAAATCATCCAATGTGATGAGTAAGCGTGAACGGTATTGGAATGCATGCCCCACTGGTTTCCTGTGATTACATTCATATGTTAGTATGACTTTTTCCTGATAGATGGCACCATCGCTCCGCCTGTTGTTTGTTTTTTCGTAACAGTTTCTGACTAGAGTAAAAGTTAGTGCATTCTGGAAGCCCTTTTAGGCAGAGATATATGAGTGGAGGCACGTGTTGTTTTTGTTTTGTACTTTGTATGTCTATTTTCTTTTAAAATTAAGCAGTTTATTTGAGGTAAGTGAATTATTAATTTTAGATTTGGGGAAAAAAATAATATTACGGGACATATGTAACAATGGTCTGTTTTGTTGGGACATTATTGTCCCAGTGATTATTTCAAGATATTTATACCTCATTTCCAAAGCTTGCCATTTCTGTATTTTTAGGCATAGGACTATCATGAATCCAAGGAAGGGATTGACAAATGAAGAAATAATGAAATTGTTGAATCAACCGGATTCAAGTGATGAGTCGGACGATTCAGATGAAGACCGGGGATATGTGCATAGATTCCTGATAGTGTTAGTTGTGAAGAATCAGGACAAAATCCAAGAACTTCCAAGGGCTCTGAAACAAAAACTTCCACGCCTTGAGGATTCCTCAGAATCATCGGCTGACTCGGACCTTGATGATTTCTCACCCGATGAAGCTCAGCCGGTATCAAATCAAAAACAGGTATCAAAATATACGTGCAAGACAACAAATAAACTTCCGAAAAAAAATAATACAACAGCTTTTGATTATGTAATTTGGTCAAATGTTGCTCCAAATTTCGATCCACGGCTCCATGTAGAAAAAACACCCAACTGCAATTCTAGCTAATATCCAAAACTTCTAAAATGAAAAACCTCAAAAAGGTTATTCAGAATTTCTGCAGAATAGCAAAGGAGCTCTTGCAACAAGATGACAAGATTCGGAGGAAGTTCTGATTCTGACTTATTGCCATGGACCTGATGTCACACAAGTAAAACATAAGCAGAAAGATGGTGAGGAAGAAATGATAAATTGTCCTACTGCTTTTGCCGACTATAACAGATTTTTTGGAGGAGTAGAATTGTTTGACCAAAATATATGCACATATGACTTTGACAAAAGAACTAGAAAATGGTGGAAAAGGGTATTTTATAAACTTTTCACGACAGCAATGGGGAGTGCACAAATTTTGTTTCAAGAAACCAAACAAAGGAAAGTGCATTTCATGCAATACATTGTCCACCTAGCCTAATCAATGATTGCTCCCGGTAAAGAAAATTCAGTTGTCAAGAAAAAGAAATCAAGTCGACAGTCTAATGCAACAAAAATGATGCTTAATGTTGGAGATCATTTGCCATTGGAAGGGCCCACAACAAGAAGGTGTGTCCACTATGCAAAAAAAAATAAAGTATGCCGACACAAAAACTGTTTGCGCCTTGTGTAAAGTTGCACTCTGCAATAAATGTTTTGTAATGTATCATACATAGAAATATCATGAATGATATAGTATAGGTGTCTAGCAATAAAATTGTTCCAAAAGTATTGCAAAATTAACTTAGGACTAGGGAACTAAAATTTTCACTGTATTTTATATCGTCACCTCAATACCACTCCGACCCACGTGTCCCATATATAAAGACCAGTGGGACCCATATATGTCCTACTTCCACAAAACCCCATACATATATACACTCATGGATATATATATACATTCATGGACAAAAAAATTAGCGCACCAAGAAGGAGTCGTCAAAATGAAACGAAATTTTACATACGTAATGACTACTTTGATATAAGTAAATGATAAGAAAATCAAAGAAAAGGGATAATTTATTTCAGAGAAAAAGGCAAAAGAACGGAGGAGTTAATACTCCGGTGGACCCCTTCTAGCGCGAATGCACGATGCGATACGATCGGGCATTGAGTCATACAAGTTCTGTATGATGTCTTGAGACATTTCGTTCCATATTTGCTGTAACCTTGCCTCTAGTTCGTTCAAACTCGTGGGATGCCCAACTCGTCGTCCCAAATGATCCCAGATATGCTCGATTGGGGACAAATCTGGGGATCGGGCAGGCCAAGGAAGGGTAGTAACAGTGCGGAGACAGTCTTGTGACACCCTTGCCGTATGAGGCCGAGCATTGTCTTGTTGAAAAATGGCTCCTGGGAGCCGTTGCATGAGTGGCAACACATGTGGTTGCAGGATTTCATGAACATACCGCTGGGCTGTCATGGTGCCACGGAACAATACTAGGGGTGACCGTGTATTGTAGGCAATGGCACCCCATACCATCACACCAGCTGTGGGAGCGATGTGTCGCTGTACAGCAAAGGCAGGATTGAAGCGTTCAACACGGGCTCTCCACACACGAACACGATTGTCATCACTGCCGAGATTGAATCTGGATTCGTCGCTAAAGACGACCTGGTTCCATTCCACTGCAGTCCAGTTTCCTCGTGCTCGGCAAAACTCCAAACGGAGGCGTCGATGGGTGGGCGTCAACGGCAGCACACGTAATGGGCGCCGCGATACCAACTGTCCTTCAGCCAGACACCTTCGTATGGTTCGAGTAGACACAGAGGCCCCTAGTGAAGGTTCTACCTGTGCCTGGATGGCGGCCGATGAAGCAGTTGGCTGTACGCGTGCATTTCTTACGATGTGGCGGTCTTCTCGACGACTGGTCTGTCGAGGGCGTCCTGAGCCTGGTCATCGGGTGCATGACATCTCTCGGGTCCACTGGTCCCAACACCTCCTCGCAACACAATCAGAGCGGCCTAATTGACGAGCTACTCGCCTAGCTGACCACCCAGCTTCCATCTTCCCGACGATTCTCCCCCTCTCAAACTGCGACAACTGCTTATATTGTCTTCGAACACGGCTTATTGGCATGTCTATCTCAGCTCTTCCTTTGAAAATGATTCAGCACACTCAAACAAGCTTTGTTTACCTGTTTTATACTCCACAGAGTACGATGTTCAACGCCTTCTACCGGCTATATGTAATGCGTAATCAAGCTGCATTTCTAATCATTTGCATATCTCCCCGACATGTACCTTCATTGCAAGTTTCGTTACGATCAAGCAATTATTTGTTGGTGTGCTAATTTTATTGTCCATGAGTGTATATATATATATATATATATATATATATATATATATATATATATATATATATATATATATATATATATATATATATATATATATATATATATATACGTGTGTGTGTGTCTGTGTGAATTAATTATTTAAACCTTACATTACAAAAGCCCTTCGTATTTCTTAATCATTAGGGAGGGTGATACAGTATAGCAAATTCTTCAACTATTTCTGTCACTGTCAATACTAAATACCGTTTTCGAAGAAAATTGCAATATTTTATTGGCATTTGATCCACGCAGTACTTTTCTAGAACTGTTTTTTACGATGTAGTGGTAATAGAAGGTCTCTCCCGCGGGACATCATTTTGTCTTGCTATTTACGATAATGTGTGTTCTCAGAAGTTCAGTTTGCAGTCTGTCTGTCGTCCTAATTATATCGTACAATTCATTACCACAAGTTACCCTGAGGATGTAGTAGAATCTGAAGTTTTATCTCTCTTAAAGTATTCTAATTTCTTATTATGTTTGGTGATTTGTCCTTTTGGTAAGTGAAAATCAAAACTCAGACGGTTTATACTGCTCATTAACTCATATTACTTATTGTGCGTCTGGGCCTGTGTATGTGGTAGGACCTGAAATTCTTTCTCTCAAAGCATCCAATTTCCTTGGTTTGTTTGTCAACCGGGGGATATTTGCAATTCTTAACATTACATTCCTCGGGGTACATTTGATGGTTTCGTAAAGTACACAAGATGCCACTAAAAGTCAAATAATACAGGAAGTTTTGTCGGAAATTAATAAAATTAACCTGACTTATAATCACTATTGCCATTTATTTAAATTAATTGGAATGTAGCTAAAAATATATCAGTTTTCAATACGGAAATTATTAATTGTTCAGGAATGCGTCGCATATATCTGTGCTCAGATGACAACTTGTTATTAGAAATTTACGTGACAGCAATTCTAAGGTTCAAGATGTCATGAAAAATCAGTAATTCGTTTTACATGAGCAAACGTGGTACCAATGTTTAAGAAAAATATTTGGCTATTGCTTACAATAAATAGACAATATCGGAAAACGAGAATGATAAAAATTCAATTTTTTAAGAAAAAGTTTCTTTTAACATTTTGTAATCTGAGCACAGATATATAAGCTACCGTAAAATGGGGTTAATTTGTGACTGCAGGAGTAACTTTGTGACACATAGTAATCTTTTGCGTGTTTCGGAACTTGCGCCGAGCCCGTGATACCGGGAAAGAAAAGAACAGCACCAACAACGTGTCCGACATACAGATACATCTAGTAGCCAATATGCGAAGCTTCTGTATGCCATTTGTCTTCTGTGGGTGGTGTATTGGTGAAACCTGTTGTCAAGCTATTGACTCAAACTTCAGAAACTTTGTGTGCTGAAGGCTAACACCTTATACAACCAAATACCACAGGTAATTATTTTTTATTGTCAATATGTTGGTTAGATTGTGGAACATTATAACTTTTGTGTAGGGATATTTCCAATATGAGAACGTAACCTAAGTATCAAATGGTGAGAGGATTACTTTGTGATACATTGACACTGCCACAAAATAACCCACAAAGTCGACCCACCTCCTCCAGCCGCTCGATGTTGCATTTTTCCGCTCTCTAAAATACCACTGGGGAGAGAGAAATATTGAACTTCTGGAAAAAAACACTATCCGATGGAGCAGATTGTGCCGAAAGACGACTTCCTCATCTTCTCAAAGCTGATGGCTTCCCTTGGCACCCGAGGTCTCTTTTATGTCAAATACATAGATAAAGCCATCCAATATTTTTAATAGGTATATATAATTGTGTATGGAACTTTTGATTACCGTTTTACTGTATAACTTTCTGTAAAGTAATTTTTCCCTTGGATTTCAAGGCGAAAACACAGATGTCACAAAGTAACTCTACTCGTCGGGGTAACTTTGTTACACAGATTGATTTTAATTTCAGAATGGTGATTAAATACCATGGTAAGCGCAATACATTACTACGTAAGGAAAGGATGTACCAATGTTATGCGATTGTTCGTTTTGGGCTTCTTTTAAAACTGATAGTCTGGCAAAGGTAAAAACTTAAAATCAGTCAGAAATTAACCCCATCTTACGGTAGTTTTAAGAGAATGAAATTGTCTTGTCTCAAGAAATTTCCCAGACGACAAAAAAAAACTGAGCTTTCCATTGCCTTAACATAAGTGTTGTAAAACTTAACTTGTAATATTCTGTCGAGGGCATATTAAATGTAAAAATTCGAGGAACTTCTATTCACATTTTAAGTGTGGGAAATGTTACGAAATGACCCTTTTTACTGACCTTCATAAATTATCATTTCACAAGTGTCTACTAGATGTGTCCATTGAGATGTTTTCGAAATACAAGCCCGATAAGGCTGCTGTGTACTAACCCTATTGAATTCGTTCACCTCAATGACAACATATGGAGAATATTTGTCTACTATTTACAGCTACATAAATGCTGATAATCCAATAAAAATGGTATTTTCAGACAGCCTGAAGTTTTCTGAACCTGCAAAAGGATTCATATTATAAATTCCGTCCAGCAAAGGAATTTATGCGCGTTTAAAACTCACTATACCAGCTTTGTCCCCCGAACAATTTAAATCTTAAAACATTATTTGCTTTTTCTCTAAAAACGAAAAATGCCCCAAGATATAAAATTTCTTTCTCTATTGAGGAGTACAAGTTTAAAAAAAATCTTTAAATCGAAGTCGGCAATCCTTAGAAATATTTTCTCCCTTTGTTAACGTTAAGGTGACCGAATCCAATAGGGGTATTACACAGCAGCCTTAACTGGGAAAAGAGACAATTTCTGTGAGACTTAGATCATTTACACATTTATGAATATTTTCATTTCTTAAGTTACAAATAATTATTCTGATGTGGGACTTCTGTGTCCCTGACGAATGGATGCATTAAACTAATACAACATTGATTAATGCCATAACTTCGTTCACGAATGTCAAAATATTATGATGTGATATGGAGTTAGTTTTAAAGGGTTACAAAGACTCAATTAACTCTGCTCTGTACTAACCCTATTGGATTCGCTTACTTCGATGTTAAACAATGGAGAAAAAGTGTCGAAGGATTGCCGATTTGGATTTAAGGATTTTTTTTTAAATTTTACACCGGAATAGAGAAATAAATTTTATACCTAGGGGTATTTTTCGTTTTTTTTCAAAATGTAAATAATATTTTAAAATTTGAATTATTCGGGGGATGAAATCTGTTATAGTGAGTTTTAAACGTTCCTAAATTCCTTTGGTGGTCGAAATTAATAGAAGGAATCCTGTTTCAAGGGCAGAAAAGTTCAGGCTATGTGAAAAAACGATTTTCATAGGATTATTACCATTTATGAAGCTGCAAATAGTAGTGAAATTTTCTCCATAGGTTAACATTGAGGCGATAATGGCTTTCAGCCAATTACAGCATGGTTTCAGGTGGGTCAAATTAAAATTTGTTTTACTATGTTATATTATATCATAGATATATATTTTCATTTTCCATTGATAGGTGTTCAAATCTGCGTACCAAAGACCAAAGTATAATTTTATCAGTGATTAACAATGAATTTATCACTGTATGGAAATGAAATAACGAAGTAATCAATCTACTTTTCAAAAGAGGGCATAATAATACTTTCGTTTCTGAGAGGGAAAGTGTTGTATAACTCTAAAAACAGCAATATACACATCTTTCCTATCAATAGCCAAATTTTCTCAATAATGAATGGAAATTAATCAGTATATGATAATGTAATAAAAAATTAATCGCTATACTTAAAAAAAGAACAATTATACAATTGTTTTTTAAATTATGAGTATTGAACATTTCTATAAAAAGCAACATAAAACAAAAGTTTCTGTTAAAAACACAAATTTAATTTTCTCAGTAATGAAAAATGAATTAATCACGATATAGAAATGAAGTAGTGAATTAGCCGGTATACTTTATAAAAGGGCATAATTAAACTATAGGGTTCAAGATAAAAAGTTTTGATTATTTCTATTCAGAGCAATATATAACACCATTCCTGTCAAAAACTAAAGTACATTTCTTCCTTTTTTTAAATATAATAATTAATACATAATTTCATTACTAAGTGAATAAAAACATATATTGCTCAGGACCTCAAGTACGTAAAAGAATATAGATTGCAGGAAAATATTTAAGAACCAGCAAGCAATGCTAATTTATCATGATTCGCCATTGAAACACGAAAACCAAAGTTTATCTCAATTACATTTGTATTTAATTACGTAGTTCAGAGTAACGACGTTCGAGAGAAGCGTCATTTCTCAGAAAAGTTATGTTATTTGAAGTTAGCCAAGCACACAACTAATTAATTTTTTCTATTGCATTATTTGTTCATTTTGTGTAAGAATATATAAGAATATGATACAGTAATTACGAGTTTAATATGTTGTAACCTTAAAAGGTGTAGTCTACTTTTAATTCTTTTAACCCCTTCAGAGTAGGTGGTCCCTTTTTGAATCACTTATTTTTATTATTTTATAACAACTAAATCATTCGCTGAATTTATCTGTAAATTCTTGTAAACTTTGTACATATTAGAGTGCTTGAGAAACAACAAATGGCAGCACTCTACTGGTCTATATTTTCTGAGAGGATAATTTTTGTTGCAAGCCAGAAATTTGTAGTGTGAAGTTATTTCCAGTTTTTCTAAGTTCTAAGTATATAGATACCCCAAAGTTCTGGAATTTCACTTTACGATTGTTACTTAATTATTTTAAATAGACAATTTTAATTTATCTGCATAATTTCTTATCATTTTAAAGTAATTTCATTGCTGGTAGTTCAAATATGAACAACCGCATATCTAGCATTTACTGTCACTAGATGGCAGTACTATCGATTAAAAAAAATATTTTTGTTTTAATTTTTTTTAGACTGGGGGGGGGGGAGTTGCAGCGCTACGGTCATATTTTTGCTACAAGAGAGATTATTAGACCGCGATATACATTTTAAAGCCGATTACGAACGACTACATACATCTACATACAGTGGGACACACAGGCAGCGCTATCGAAGTTTTTTTTTAAAGTTGAAGACTTTGATTTTGGTTCGTGAATGTTTGGTTTTAATTCGTGAAACCTTGGTTTTGCTTAGTTTATTTGCCCTTTCTTATTTCTAGAGTTTGACTGTGAAAGAAATCTTTACTTTCCTTTGAATTTGTACTGCGTCAGAATGACTAGAAAATATCTTACTGTTTCTGAGGCACTTGAAATTTTTTATTTATATACTTTTACATACTATTTTATATACTTTTAACTTTCATTGTATAATTTTCATTGTATACTTTCATTTATAAAGTTTCTACTTTATTTATTAATTTATATATTTTTGATAAATATTGTGTATAAATATAAATAAATGAGTGCATATATATATAAATTGTAAACTGATTGCAATGGACATATTTTAATGTATTTGTTCTACATTATTATTAATTTCGTAGGGTTATAATGGCTTAGCCAGTCAGAGCAGACGTTCTAATATGCAATGCTCTAGGTGCACGGTGTTTCAAAAATGGACCACCTCCCCCTGCCTAAACTAAAGCTACTTTTATTTTAGCAGAATATGTTCCCAATAGTAATATTTCTTCAAGTATAAAGTTTTGTCCTCCCCCAAAAATATTTTGATTTAGTGCTCCTGAATGGGTTAAAATACATTATAATTATTCATAGAGTACCGTAATGCTTGCTACAATATCAAACGTACGTTCCTCTGTACCCATTGACTGAGTACTTTTGAGTACAGTAAAACACTAAATACAGATGCACAGTCTTTATTTTAGCTCTCTGTAAAAAAAAATTCAAAATATTCATCCACCTGGTGTATATTTTACTTTCTTATATACTTTCCTGATTGATCGGTGTATGGAAATGAAGCAATGAACTAATCAGTGTACTTTAAAAAAAAGACAGAATTATACTTTGGTTTTGGGGAGGAAAAGTATAGTATATTTCCAAAACTGTAATATAAACATATTTCCTGTCAAAAAAGAAAGTATAATTTTCTCCATGAATGAAGATTTGGAATGAAAGAAGAATGATAATGATAATGAATTACCGAATAAATCAGTATACTTAAAAACAAGAGCAATTTACACTATGGTTTTCGAGAGGAAAAGTATTGTATATTTCAAAAACAGGAATATAATAATCTTTCCTGTCAAAAAATAACAAATAATTTTCTCAGTGAATGAAGAATTGGAATGGATGAAGAATGGTAATGAAAAAACGATTTAATCAGGATACTTAAAAAAGGATAGATTTACACTATGGTTTTCGGGAGGAAAAGTATTGGATATTTCTATAAACATTAATATTAAATAGCTAATTGATATTCTGCAGATTTATCGTACTTTACAAGGTTTTGACTTTTTAAAAACCAGTAAATTTCATCAAAAATTGATATTGCGTAGAATGTTTAACAATATTTGTATACCATGATTAGAATATTGGGTCATTCTTTTCCTTCTTTGAAATTTGCATTTACATTCCATATTTTAACTTTATTGCTCTTTTAATCCATCTAGACTATCGGTTATTTTATTGCATTGAAAGTAGGAAAAAATATCACTCGTGCAACATTTGATTTCTAAAAATAAGGTAGTTTAACTTTCGTTTAACTTTTCAATAGGGAGATGGTTACAGCATAAAACTTCCTTTTAAATAGGGAAGTTCAAGCTACAGCCGTCACTCTCAACTTTAACTAATAACATATTCGTCTAGATAATAAGTGATAAAAGAAAATTTTAGTCAAGAATATAAAGATTCCATGTTTACAAAGGATTTTTTTTTTTCCTTTTTCTGCCATTTTGATTTTTCGAGTACTTGCAAGATTTTTAAGTTGACAGGCCTTAAGAAATAAACCTGAAAGAAAACCTCTTGGGATTTAAGTCTAGCACCGCTCTCAGAAATGAAGTTTGACTAAGAAGTTTTGGTAAACTAATAAGTTTTGACTGGGAACTGGGATAGCTTAGAGTTAAGTTAAAGAAATCTAAAGACTGTCGTCAAAAATTTTGCTCCAGAATTGAATTAATTCTTCATTTAACTGGAATTTATGTAATCTTTCAGAAATTTAATTCCAGGAATAATTCTTTATTAAATATATTTGTCTGAATCCTAATTTTATCCAAGAAAAATATTTGTAAATTAAATTCAGTCATTTTAAGAATTTATCTTTAGATAATTAGAGTCAGTATTTCCTTTTTAATATAAGTTACGGTGACACATTGAGATAATACCACATCAGTCAAAAAATATACATCTTACTTTCTAAACATTGAAAATACTATTTGGTTTTACACGAAACACTTTTCTAGACTTATATCAATGTATCATTTCATAAAGTACCACCATAAAGTTGTGGTATCATGTAACCGGGGAAATACACAAACACAGTCGGGGCTCAATGTAGCCTAGTGGTAGCGCGTCGGCTTTCGGTGCTGGAGTTGCTCGGATATAATCCTGACTAGTAACGTTAAATACCTCCGTGTCTAGGCCGGATGTGATAACATTAAATCCGTAGACTGGAAA
The DNA here is from genome assembly GCA_907164885.2 of Dolomedes plantarius. Taxonomy (NCBI): domain Eukaryota; kingdom Metazoa; phylum Arthropoda; class Arachnida; order Araneae; family Dolomedidae; genus Dolomedes; species Dolomedes plantarius. The sequence goes on from OU015502.1 coordinate 61,027,596, forward strand.
GTCCTTCTGTCAGGTCAAAGAGGCTGAGAGAGGATACGATCCCCCAGCTGTAACCCTGGGGGTGCTTGGTCAGAATTGAGGTGATACTTGGCTAAATTGGACTCCGAACTTTGTGTTGCCGCTATAAACCAGAACAGCACCCCTCAGACCACTTGACTATATGGACCTGGTCTAGAATACTTCCGGCCAAGGACCATTAGAAATAACAACAACAACAACAAAACATAGTCAGTTTTACAATGTAAAACACCTTCGATTTCTCGTTCATTTGTTCTTTAGCCATTTCGAAAAATACTGTTCAGGCTGTTGGATAAATCACTCGTGAATTAAAAGTAAGGTAAAAATACGCTTACCTTATTCTATGTAGCACGTCAGCGCTATCGTCACAGTAGAGCAATGAAGTTGTAGAGAATTATATTTTTGATAATAAATAGCTGAGGCTAAATTATATAAGTTTAAGTTTTAATATGCATCTTTTAGATTAATATCTTAAGCACGACACAACACAACACGCGAACATCGAACAACAGATGATATTACATACTTCTGAACAAGTGGTGCCATCTGGTGTGGCATGTGACAGTTTCTCTTTCTTTAAGGAAAACACACATATATCTAACACAGGCCTGAACATGCTATCTCATTATCCAACTCGTCAACTTAAAAACTACACGTGCTAAACACAATATGACGTTTTCAAATGCTAATTGCCTTTAAAACTCCAAGTCAGGGAGTTCGCCCGAAACCGCAAATAGATATCCTCTGATGCCCTTGATAAGGTGACCAGATATTCAAATCAGAGGCCTCAAGAGAGAATTATTTAAGGGCAGATATAAAATTTAGAAAAGGGGGAACAGCACAAATAAAGAAGAGTAAATTATATATCACGAATATTATATACGATAGGGCAGATGGGTTTTGGTATCAAATTCGTGTAATATAGGATTATGAAAAGATATACATCTTACATTTTAAAACTGAAAATTAAATTAAATTTGATATGAAACACGTTTCGATATTTGTATTAAGGAATCATTTTAAGCAAGTTAAATCTATAACTATTCTCTCGTTAAATGTATTGACGAAGATTCATGTATGCATTAAAAAAAAGTAGAAGATATTGTAACTTAACATAAAATACCAAAGCTTGTATATAAAAATTACACTTATAAATTCCCGGCTTTTAAGGCCGATGTGTACTGCCCAATTGAATTCGCTCAATTCGTTAATTTATAGAGAAAATTTGTCGAAGGATTGCCGACTTTGATTTAAAGATTAAAAAACATATATACTCCGTAATAGAACAGAAATTTTACACCTTGGGTAATTTTTCTTTTAAAACAATGGAAATAATATATTAAATTTGTATTATTCGGGGAAAAAATCTGGTGTAGTTTGTTTTAAACACTCCTAAATTTCTTTGGTGTACGAAATTTATGAAATGAATCCTGTTACAAGGTCCAAAAATGTTCAGGCTATCTGAAAATGCCATTTTTATTGGAATATTAGCATTTATGTTTCTGAAAATAGAAGACGCATTTTTTACATAGGTTAAAATTGAGTTGAGCGAATGCAATAGTGTTAGTACACAGCAGTTTTAAAAGTTTGAGAAGAGGTTCAAATACATGAAATCATCATACGAATAGAATATCCATTCAAAGTTGAGAATTCTACTTATACTAGAAGTAACTGTATTCATATACCGTAACTATTGGCTACTTGGACCCAAACCGAAAAAGTGTTTTAAATTACACCTAGGTCTCGTGTCAATAAAATATAGGTATAATTCACAATCTCTCCAACAGATAGGAGCATTAGCTAGGTCCTGAGGCACTTTACCGCGCTCCCGCTCTTCCCACCTTCTTTTAGTTCATGTTATGTTGCTTTGTGATAAAAACACGAATTTTTGTGACCTTATAACTTCCACCTTCACTTATTTACACACTGCAGTCCCAGATTAGGTAAGGATAAATTTACATTTCAAATACAGTCTTTAAGAATATAACAATAGTTTTAGATGGATAGAGAATCAATTAACCCAGAACAAATTATAAGTATTAACGAGTGTGCCGATAAACGTAAAATGGGGTTTTTTGGACCCAAGCAAGAAAATGGGTCCAATTAACCCCTAGTCACATTTATGTCTCAAATTTCACTGTAAAAATAATTAATATCATTACTTCATATCGGGTTCTTTTATTAAATGGTTAATCCGGTTCATGTGCATTTATTCGCAGATCTGATACAAAAATGCTCCGAAATTACAACACGTCTCCTGAGAGCAGAAAGTATGCGGTTTTATACAGCTAAAAATTAGAGGAATGTTTAAATGCTGTGTGGTCAGGAGAAATGTCTCAGAGAGAGGTCTCAACCCACTTTAAAATTAGTAGGTCCACTATGAAAAGGAGACTGATGAATGGTTTATTGAACAAACCTGGACATCCAGTCATATTTAACAGTGAAGAAAAGTTAGCCTGTGCCAGTCATTTAGACAAAATTTGTGATTTTGAATTTCCTGTAGACGAACTGGACTTTCGATTTATTGTCAAGGATTACCTTGCAATGCTTGGAAGATCAGTGAAATGTTTTCAAAATGTTTCCTCCCTGGGCGGGACTGGGTAAAATTAGTTTTGAAGACTCATTCACTGTTAACAATCAGATTTGCAAATAAAATGGGGTTTGTTTTCTGTTTTAATGTAAAATAAATTTTTCATACATAAGCATCTATTTTTATTTCAAGATCCTAGGTGCTACTTGAGCCCACTAACTATTTGAATTGTCTATTTCATGTAAAATGTATGTTGGGTCCAAGTAACCCCAATCAGTGGGTTACTTGAACCCACATTTCAATAATTTATTATATATATATATATATATATATATATATATATATAATTAAAATTTTGATTTAAAAAAGACCTAAAATCCCGGGGAATCTTCAAATAAGTTGTTCAAATCAAGTTATCAGCACAAACATGTTTTTAAGGCTATCGTTGGGTAAGAAATGTACAAAAATCTTCACTTTTTGGGTTCAAGTAACCCCAATCTACGGTATTTCTATTTATATTATCTTTCTATCAAGTTAAATGGCATGTTGACAGCAATCAATTGTTTCTAAACAGAATGCATTCATTAACGAATATTTATAGAAACTTGTACTTCTAAGAAATTATATTTCTAATAAATATTATTTCTGAAAAGAGAATTAAAAAATCATTTAGTTTTCTGTGTATTATTTTCTTAATCTAAGGTTTATTTCTATGAAAATAATTTCTTCATTAAACATCAAAGAGAATTTAGAATAAAAAAGAGTAGTTTGCAAGGGAATTAATAATTTCCTACTACAAGCTGCGTTGATTAAAATTCAACGACTGCTAATAATTCTAACATTGGAAATAAAAACTGAGTAATAATAATTGCAAAAAAAATGCATATTTATTGCTATTTAATTTAAACGTCAAATTACTTTGAAATACGGTAATTTATTTGGAGACACAAATATTAATTTTTGAATTATTCATATGTTTGGAGTACGTATAGCGGTTATTTAATACTAAATGATACAATTACATAACGTATTATGAAATTTGGAAATGAAGTTTAATATAATCATTAATTCTCTTTTATATTTGAATTGATGATATCAATCACGAAATTTTTAATAATGTTAATAACTTTGTGTTTTACTGTCATTTTCTTTATACATTATTAAAAACATATAATTAATGTTCCCTAATAAGTATATCTCTATGGTTCAGTTAATGGGTGTTACATTGTATATGTTATCTACAGTTAATATTTTCAAAAAATTTGAGTTATTATTCCGACTTTTCTAAACGATAATCAAACGTTAAGGAACACAATCATTAACTGAATCATAGTAAACCTTACATAACAAACATCAATAACTCAAAGCATTTGCCTGAAAATGAAACTTTTTATTATTATCACATAAAATCCTCACATTTTACTGTGAATATAACATCTCAAAGAACATGAATAATAAGTATTCACTATAAGATCAGAAAATTTGTACCCGTAAATCCGATTTACAACACATTTAATAAACTTTCGTAAATAAGCCATATGTAACTTATTTTACACCCACCCACGGTGTCAATATATTTTTAACCGATATTTAGAAACCTGAAGTACAGATCCAGTCATTACAAATAATTTTAGGGCCATTGGTAGCCTATTGGTAGCGCGTCGGCTTCTAGTGCTGAGAGTGCTCGGATTGAATCCCGATAAGCGCAGTTGAATACCTCCCTGTCTAGACCGTGTATAGACACATTAAATCCGTATACAGGAAAAACTTTCCTATACCCTTACGAGGTCAGAGAGGATGGAAGAGGGTACGATTCTCCAAATGTCTCCCCTAGAGGTGCTCGGTCAAAATTGAGGTTGCATTTGGCTAAATCAAACTCTGACCGTTACGGTGTCATTATAAATGGAAGCCGCTCCCCTGTGGCTATGTACCTGGTCTGGGGATATTAGAAACAACAACATCAAATAATAATAATTCTAATATAATTCTTATACTCGTATTATATATGCAAATTAAAAATGTTAGTATCAAATCAAATTATTTCAAAGATGTGCTAAATATTACTTTCCTGGTAAAAAAAGACTTTCACAGAAAAAGAGAACTATATGGATTACTAATTATAGGATGATTCAGGAAAATGCTTCCTCTAACACAAAATTACTCTAAAAAACTGACATATTTGCCCTCCAAAATTGTCTAATATTTTATGAACTCACATTTTACAAACCCTAAAGACCGAACCCAAAACCTAATGCTAAAGAAATAATTATAAGAAAATTTATTTTGAAAATTTTCCTATGATTTAAAAGTTAAAAATTACATAATCAGAGCTACTGGTTTTTGCTTTTACAGCAAAAAAGAAATATAATACTTTGATTTTAAATTTATTAATTTTGAATTTAAAAACATTTTAACATTATTTTAAGAAATAATTTAATTTCAATAAAATTCAAACAAATTAATTAGTTAAATTCCTAAATTTATTTTTTTCAAGCCGGCTTAAATCAGAAATCAGTGTTGAACTAAAAGATTGCTATTCATTGATAATGTTTCTATTGATATTTCGTCAAATTTTAATTATGAGGAGTTCTGTGGGTCAGGAATGCAATCCAAAACACAGGACTACCATGGCACTTCCTACATGATCTCGAGGAATAACTGCACTAAGTCACAGTGAAGTGAAACTCAGGTGAAATATTCTCGAAACAAAACAATCCCTAATTATGATATAAAACAATTTAATTTGTCATTAATTTTTCCTTGGAGCATTCAGAAAAGCACTGTTCGTGGCCATACTTGTCTCCCAACCATCTCGACTATTAAATCTACTCGTGCTATGTGCAATGTAATATAGTCAAATGCCAATTATCCCTCAAATATCAACTAAGTGAACTCGTCCAAAAACTACGAAAGGATATGTTCTCACGGCCTTGGTAGACTGAACATAAGCGCAAATGAGTTCAATAGAGATAATTATATGACCAAAGATATTAAAAACTAAAAAAAAGGAAAGCCTATAATAAAATTGGTTAACATATAGGTCACACCATGAACATAAAATACGATATGTAATAAGATTATTTTCAACTTAACTAACACACACGGAAACACGAACACGTATATACGTATGTGCGTGTCTGTGTATATACAGTGTGTAACAAAATTATAAGACCACTGTGGATTTTGTGATTTTTACTATAAATAGTATAATTTTTTTAAAATTAAATTAGGTTGATGTTAATAAATGAAATATAAAATATATGTATATTATTTTTAAGAGATATTTAAATATACTAATTATTTTATCAACAATTTCAAATTTTTCCTATCAAATATCTGTAACAAAATTATAAGACCACTAGTTAAAACAATTTTTTTAATAAAACTAATATGATGTTGATCCACCATTTTTCTGAGTAACTTCAAATATTGGATTTTTCATTGAATTAATTAGGTTTTCGAGCAAATATTTGGGAATTTAGTCCCATTCATCCATGATAGCTAGTTCCAATTCATACACAGAATCATACTGACGGTTATTTGCATACACTTGACGAGCCAAATGGCCCCACCACAAGTTTTCGGTGGGATTCAGGTCTGGAATAAGGCTTGGCCAGTTTAAGAACTCAATTTTTTCTTTTTGAAACCATATTTTAGTTGATTTAGACACATGGCATGGCGCATTGTCTTGATGAAATTTCCAGTTTGATCTTCCTAAAAATGGGCCAAAAGGTATAAGGTGTTAGTAAAGCAGTTGTTGATAACAAATGGAGTCAATTTTTCCAAGAACTCGCTGCAGATCTTATTTCCCATCATATGCAAAAGCTCCCCACACCATCACAGATCCACCACCCATCTGTCTACTGAAGAAAACCCGAGGTTCCGATCGTAAATCATGCCAGTAGGAAATATTACCATCCGGGCCATCCAAATTAAATTTTTTTTTGTTGGAAAAAATAATATTTTTCCAAGCAGCATCCCAGGTCACGACTTACTTTGCCCACTTCAGCCTTCCTTCTTTATGATGCTTTAACAGTCTTGGTTTTCTTTTTAATTTCCGAAGAGCAACATTTGAATTTGATCTTAAAGTGCGCCAGACTGTCATATGTGAAATAGTTTTACTTGCCTGCTGTGTTATTTTACGAGTAGACAAGTTCCGTTCCCTTGTAAGCTTGAAAATTCGTCTATTATCGCGAGCTGATAATTTACTCTTTCTGCCAGATCTTTTATATTTTTCATAAAAATCTATTTCACTTAAAACGTTATGAATAGCAGTTTTAGAACGTTTAAGTATCTTATTTATTTCACGTTCCAATTTTCCAGAGCCCTTATAAAACCAAATTTTTCGAACTTCTAGTTCAGTTAATTCTCTTCCACGCGGTATTGTGAATTTCCTCATAAAAACAAACAAATTAAATTCTATTTCTTTTACAATATTATCGTTTGGACTTTTTTGTGATGTAAAGTTACAGTTTATCTACAATTTTGAAAGAAAAAATAAAATAGTTTTAAAAACGCAAATGATTTTAAATAAAAAAAAATAAGTGGTCTAATATTTATGTTACACCGGGATTTCAAAAAATCTTTTGCTGTGTGAAATTAACTCTATTTTTTTTCCTTTAAGCGATTCATTTGAGAAAATATAACTTTTTTGATTTGCTTCAAATTCTAAAATTATTTATTTTATGCAGTGTAATATTAAAATGAGTGATATTTGGGGTGGTCTTATAATTTTGTTACACACTGTATATATATATATATTTATTTATTTATTTATTTATTTATTTTTATTTATTTTTATTTATTTATTTCAAGGGGAAGTTTAACCAATACAAGTAGACCACAGGACAAAAAGGTCAGTTTGCTCATCTCTACTACAGTGGAAGCTGCCACTGGAATTTCTTTATTAACTGTCTCTATAACATCTATCACAGCTGAGTATCCATGCCTAATAACAGCTTCATCAGGAAAGATTTTCCGCCAATCTGATCTCATCGGACTACATCCATTCGAGCATGCAGATTCATCGGGGATAGAGTTTAATGGTCATTAGCTGCGATAACACATCAATACGTCTAAAGCCTGCGCCATATTGTTTGCTCTTATAACTGAAATACAAAGATTAACTTCGCTGTTTAGTCGACGCACCTCCCGAAGTTTTCTGCGTATCCAACCATGCTTTGCATATTTAATGCGTGAAGATAAAAATTTTGATACCTCTTAGATAACTTGGATTCTTATTTGAATGAGAAACAGTATGGGTTTTAAGCAGCATACTTCGGGCATTTGAAACGTGTTGTAAGTATGATTCCTTACACAGCAATTGTGATATGTAAATTTCAGAAATTGCGTAGTAAATTAAAAACGTCATATTACATGTATATACATATGAACATCTACATATATATTTATATCTCTCTCTCTCTCTCTCTCTCTCTATATATATATATATATATATATATATATATATACACACTCTAGTTATCATAAATTGAGGAAAAATCTCAAAAAGAGGGATAACAAGTTCAAAGCTACGCCAATCTGTTTAAAATTTGAATATGTTAAGTGAAAGGTACTGAACATTAATACATTATGCAAAAAAGTGGCGCTGCAGTCGGAATACGTCATTTGCGAGGAGCATAAAAGTGCATATCTCAGAGCAAGGCGGCAATTGTTGCTGCGAGTCTGAGATTAGACTTCTGACTTATCGAAATTCTAAAAATGACCTCCAGGCATCACTTGACCGTAGAACAGCGATGGCGAGCTATTGGGAGACTAGAGGCAGGACAAAGTCCGACAGAAGTGGTCGAATGGCTAAATGTGATTCCTTCTGTTGTTCATAGACTTTGGCAACACTTTCTAACTACGGATTCAGCATCCAGGAGATTCAGCCAAGGACGGTCATACCTTACGACGAATGCCGATGACCGATATTTGTTATTATGCGCACGAATATATAGAACCGCAACTCTGTATGAACTCCGTATGAACATATTATCCCTCGCTGCAAGCTCTGGAAGGTTGGTATCAACATCAACCGTGAGTAGAAGGTTTCACTAAGGTGGTCTTTTTACGAGGCCCAAGCCATTTGCGCCCCACTCAAGTTACGCCATAGGCAGGAACGTTTGCAGTGGGCACGTCAACATGTCCACTGGATGCGTGATCAATGGAGGGCTGTTCTCTTTACGGATGAGTCCAGGTTTAGCCTCCAAAGTGATAGTAGGCGTATTTTGATTTGGAGAGAACCTGGGACTCGTTTTCATCCATCACACATCCGCGAAAGAGATGCAAACGGATCAGGCAGTGTGTGTTTCGGGAGGTATCTCTGCGTGGACGCACAGACCTCCATGTCTTTCCCCGTGGAAATGTGAATGCTCACACCTATAGAGGTGACATCCTTGATGCTTCTTTGCGCCCTTATGCCGGGGCAATATGTGATGCTTTCGTGCTAAAGAAAGATAACGCAAGACCGCACAGGTCTCGAATCGTGTATGCTTATCTTTTGCATGAACAAATTCAGCGCATGGAGTGGCCAGCTCGATCACCGGACCTGAATTGTATCGAACATGTTTGGGATGCTTTAGGACGACATATAGCAGAACTCAATCGCCCTCCTAGGACCCTAGCCACATTTTCAACTGCTTTGCAAGAGCAATGACTCTCACTTCCTACCAAACTCATAGACAGCATAATTGACAGCGTCACACATCATTGTAATGCTGTATTGCTTCTCGGGGGGATCATACGCCATATTAAAGGTACTTTTCCTATACCAAACTGACACATTCCATTTGTTCATTGTATACATATGCCAGTTTCTATAGCACCATAATTGTCCGGCGATATCTTCTTATGCTATTTTATACTTACCTATGTGTTGTATAATGTGTATAAGTTTCATTTAATTCTACACGTAACTTTTTTAGTAATTGCTATTTTTGTGGCTTTTCCTTAATTTTCGATAACCAGTGTATATATGTATGTGTCTGTATATATATATATATATATATATATATATATATATATATATATATATATATATGCAAATGGAATAGACGCAGCATAGTTTGTGATGAAGGAATAAGAAGGAAATGGAACAGCACTATAGTTTGTGCTGGAGAGATTGTCTGTAGAACTTGGAAAAAATAGAACCGTAATGGTCTCTTGAACAATATCGAGCTGATTCTATTTACGCAGAGATGTGCATGAATGAGCAATGATGTCGTTAAGAGAGACCACCCTGAATTCAAAGCCAGGGCCTAGAAACACACCTGTTAACGTGAAATATTGCTTGACAAAGTGACTGAATGAAGGTATTTCCTGATATTAAATTAATTCTAGATTAAGATGGGGCAAAATTAGCACACATTAACTGTAGCGTTAAATTCCACTCTACAATATATATATATATATATATATATATATATATATATATATATATATATATATATAGTGTGTGTTCCAAAAATAATGGTGAGGTTTCAAATGGTTAAAGCTTCGGTACAAAGCATTGTTGAGGGGTATAGGTCAAATTGAAGAGAATATCTCCAATTTTCTTATGTCTTCTGTAGAATTCGAAGTGTGTTACTTTATTTGTCCTGCAGACGTCAAAAAAGTATTCAGTCTCTTTCTATACACGGCAGAGTATACACATCTGGCGTAATAGACGAAACAGCTTTAGTGATACTTTCTTTTAAATGGTCCAGATTGTGGACATGAATGGAATACACTTGCGTCTTTACATAACCCCCAAAATAAAATATCTATGGGAGGGCATAAGGTTTGAAGACGTGGGGACCAGACAATCTGCCCTTCTCATATGACCTATCGCTGAGGAAATGTTTTGTTATGAAATTACTGCACAATTGCAGGAAAATGTGGAGGAGCTCGGTCTAACTGTAAAATGGAATTCTCCAGAATTTTTCGATTCTAGTTCCAGAGTCTGCACGTAAGCTTTCACACAAATAAACACGGAGTGTTTGTCATTCATATAACGTTTCTGTAACGAGATTTTTTGCATATCTATAGCCATTTGAAACCCCAGCCATTATTTTAGGGGAACACTGTATATTCTGACATACTCATATACATACGTACATAATACATATACATTCATACATACATACACGCACGTACACAATACACATACACACAATACATTTGCATACATACAGACACACAATATACATACATACACATTCACATATAATTAAGAATACGTATATTTCGCATTTACGAAATAGATGCGAATAAATGCGAAATTTGCCGTTATGAGCGAATAAATGCGAAAATTATTTTTTTACTACTTTTGTAAGCGAAATTATTTAATAATAGTAATAATTTATTAACATAATTGCTTAACTAAGACCATCCAAGGACTTTAACTGAGAAATCTCACTGTCCATCTGATTTGCTCCGATCTTCACCCGTACAGATTGTTCGTACCGGAGACGAACCTAAAAATCTGACAAATCAACCATCAAGTTTTGTGGAACAATTCAGTAGTTTTAAGAACGTTTCTTGAGCGCCAAAGTCAAGGGTATTTCAGCTACTTGCATTAGCCAACCAAGCGAATCCAGTTCATGTTATACAGATCTTAATTGTAACGAAATGCTGCTACCTTAACTTTGCAAAGGCAGCTATTCAAAGCCTCTATAGTCCCGTTAGCAGAGTAGATGCTGAAATATTTTACCATATACAACAAAGTAATTAATAACAGAAGGCAACGACTTAAGGAACATAAAAGGAAGACTAATACAATGTTAGCTTTTAACTAAGAATTTTAATACTTTCCTATCCAAGTAAGTAAAATTGTATTTTTTTAATACCTGCGAAATTTTTGAATTTTTTTTTTTTGCGAGTAAATGCAAAGTTTTATATAATGTATTTTTTGTTGCAAAATTTCAATATTATTTATGCGAAATTTACGTATCCCTACATATAATACTCATATATTCACATACAAAACCAACACATATACACACACACTCTTCAAAGTTACAGGACATTTGGTCATCTTCATAAGCCTCTTTCTGTAGGTCATAGACTTCCCTGAGCATTTTACTACTAAAAATCTAATCATATTACTTATATAACTTAATCCTGTTTTAATCAAGGAAGATAATTTTCAATAAATGATGTTGATCGCTGAGACTTACAGATAAAACTCTTAAAAACTATACTTAACTAACATATCTTCAGCTATAAGGTTTAGCATTGTACTTACGAGTAAAAGGCAAAATATTTTTCTTCGGGGATTTCCCGTTACTTTTCCAATTGAACAGCTACTGTAGTACATATAATAAGAGCATAACATCTTACGTTTATATTATTGTTAAAAAATCCAACCCGAAACAAAGAAATTTCAGGTTTAAATCCAAACTCGATGTATATAAAATAATGAGATGAATAGCCTAAGAAATGATTCGTGTTTTCTTTTAATTTTTTTTAATTCTTTACTCCGGTATTAAGATAAAAAATGTTTAAGCATCAAAGGCTCTTAAAGTCTTAAATGAAAACTAAATCTAGATCTTTAGATTCGAAGCAATTTTCGGAACATCAGAGGACTTCTTTTTTATTTGAAGCGTTAATTTTTTACAAACCAAATTGCATTCTCGACTTCTCTTGTTTCATGTATTTTTCTTTACACTCTTTTATTTTGGATTTTGAATTTAAATTAATTCTACTTCTGAAGTGGATTTTTCTTTTAATTTACACTATTTTACCGTTTTTTAACTTTGGCAATGACGCTTCGTAAAGAAGAAAATTTAGAAAATGAAATTTAAAATTCTGTATTTATTCTTTTCTTTTATCTACACGTTTCCAGAAAGAGTATACCTCCTATATAATTTTTATACGACTTAGATAATTTTCATCATAGAGGAAATTATTTATAATTCATATTAAAAATTAAAAACTAAAATATTTACAGTATAATATGCTAAATTAATCAAGAAAAAAACTAAAATAGTTTTTTGAATAAACTCATTATAATTAAGTATTTGAATATAAAACGAAAATCGTTTTTACTTAAAATTCTGGTAAGATAGAGCTATAATACATTTTTATCCGTCTATAACTTAAGATTTCAATGTGGAAAGAAATTGTTATCGTGGTAAAATTTTCGAGGAAAAATTCCTACCGAATTCAAATGTATAAGAAAAATCTATTTCTGAGAATTTTTCTTAACAAGCACGCTAGTAAATATTTAGTTTTCCTTTCAGAGTATGAAAGGTTCAATCTAGAGTTTAAAAATGCAGTGCCTCAAAATTTGTAAAGATTTAAGTGTTTTGTAAAGAACGAAAAATGTTTAATATTGAGTTCTGTAAGAGGAAAAATTATTCACAAAAAAGGCTAGACGAAAAAGAATAATCTATGCCTTACTTAAGATTCAGAAAAATATACATCTTTCTGAGAGAAATAACAACACAATTTGTCAGTAGTAATTAGAAAGGCTAATTTCACACCGACTGTTTATTTGAAAAGATTTGAAAAGTTATTTAAATCGCAAAATTAATTTAGACGTGAGTAAGCATTCAACGTAACCTCATCAAAATGGCTGAACTTTCCAGGACATAAAACGAAATACAAAATATGAGGGCCCGAGGTAACCTATCTGTAGTTCATCGGAGTTTGGTGCTGAGAGTGCTCGGATCGAATCCCCATGAGCACTGTTAAATACCTTCGTGTCTACTCAGGATATGGGCACGTTAAGTCCGTAAATCGGAAAGTCTCTCTGTGAGGTCAGTGGGTGGAAATTGTACCATCCCCCCAGATGTCGGGTGCTCGGTCAAAATTGTAGTGGCACCTAGCCAAGTTGGAGTCTGACGCTTGTGGTGTTATTATAAAAACCGGAGCCGCACTACTCAGTCTTAAGTCTATAGGGAGCTGATCTGGAATTTCTAGCCAGGTGGCATTGAGAACAACCACAACAACAAAATACAAACAAATAACTTGAAGGCCTTGTTTGGATAATGGTCCACCACCATTCTTGTTCATTTTGAGATACAGTGCCTTAAAGTCTAATGAGTTCTGAGAAATGACTGCTGAAGTCTGGTTTCTAATGCCTTCTTTTGGCAGCAGAAATAAGCTGGAGGTGTACCAGTTTCCAAATAAGATAGAAATGACTCGTATGGACATAAAAATGAGGCTAACTCCATTTTTTTAAAGTGGGGTTGGAACACTGTTCATAGAACGCCTTCACTTAATACAAGAGATATTCCAAGAAAAAATCCCTCTACCTTCTCCCTAAGAAGAATCATGAAGATGTTGAGATTGTACACTGAAATATCACAATTCTCAGGGTATTAATTTTTAGTAAATTATTTTAGTAATATTTATTAATTAATGCCTAGAATCAAAAACTAAAATGGTAATCTGACTAACAATGGAGATATTTAAAAAAAAAGACGAATAAAAAACTGAAAAGAAAATTAAGTAAGCAAAATTTAACTGACAAAGACAAAGGATAGCAAAATACTTTCGTAAGAGTATTAAACAAATAATTTATCTATAAACTGATACCAAGGAAAAAATAATCAGACAATAGAAACATAATCATGAAATATATTATCATGCTACGGAAAATTAAAGGATTATATAAAAATATAATACTTTTAAAAGAAAACCATGAAGTAAGCAAAAGTTTACCAGCATATAGATTAATAGATATTAATAAGGTTATACTTTCCTATTGACTAAAAATTTCTGTTAGAAATTTATTATGACTTATTTTGATAAAATAAGAGTCTATCTGCAGGAGAAATATCTTTATAATATTTTTTGCGAGTTCATATAATCGTTCTATTTTTTATTTCGATGTTAAAAAAAACATACTGAGTATGTCTCTGATTCCATTTAGCGAAACCTGTAAAGGATTTCCCTTTTAGGACAATGTGCTCTGATAAATCTTTAAGAACATTAATTTTAATACATTTATACGTCATTATTCCATTTATTTAACTTTAAATAAAAGAAAATATTAAAGTAGCGAAAGAAAAGTCAAATAAATACGTTAGCCTATTTCAGGCAGATGACATTTTAAAAATTTCTGTGTTGATTGTTATAAACAGGTAAATTTCGTACGATCGAACACTGATCTTAAAATTTATAAGTGTTCTAAAGATATATCACGTCCAATAGGATACATTTTTTCATACGAAGAAAATATGGCATTATTTGGAATAAAATAATCGCTTAAAGGTTACAGACAGCTTCGAACTTTTATAAAACATGAAGTATACGAATGCTTAATCAATCTTTTCAGACAACAAAATGTAAAGTGATTGATATAATGAGCCATATTTAACATTTTGGCTTTGATAAATGAGTATGGGCTCTATATATGTATAGAGTTTTTTTTCTGCTGTAATTCATCAGTTTTCGGTGGTATGGGGAAGGGTATCCCTTGTAATGAAAAGCGTACTTTCTCTCGCCATGCCAAGTTAATAATGATAATAATAATAATAATAATAATATTAATATTATCATTATTATAATTCTTCTTATTATTATTTTAAACTTAAGTCTCATAAAGGGTGAAAAGTGTAGCTCTTTTAAGCTTTATGTTATTTAAGTACCAAAAAGGTCGGAGTCTGACTTTCTGTCCAGTACCACTCCAATTTAGACCCAGTACCCCCTCAGGGGAGCCCTCTGGGGGTCTTATCCTCATTCTCTCTCTATAACCCCGCAGGGACCTCTCAAGTCTGCAGATTGAAAGCTCCCATACCCAATGGAGACACGAGAGCATTAAGTGGCGCTTGCCGCGATTCAAATCAAGTTCCCTCAATAACGAATATCGACACACTAACCACTAGGGTCCTCCAGACCATGTAAACACATATAATTATATTACATGTTAAGACTCCTATGCTGGTGGAAGTCCATTTAATTAGTACTGATACGTAAATATTGATAAACTGTATACATAGATTCAGTAATATTTCTCTAATTAATTTTAATGAAATAATAGACTTTTTTGCATTCTCTATGTGTGTGAAAAAAAAACTAAGTTAATTTGTCAGTAATTTCACTCAGTAATAGCAACACATGTATACCCAAAGTCCCCTAACTGAATAAAACTTGAAAGTGAATTGAACATGTGTTGTTGAATTCAGGCCACGGATATAGGAGTAAACGATATTTTTAATCACATTTCATAATTTATTCATCAATATTCCAACGCAGCAGCTCCTTTGCCCTGAGGGCACTGACACATAACAACGCGAAATTGTTGACAACTTTGTTATGGAATCACTATGTAGATGAGCCTATACTGCTCCCTATAAGAACACTGCACAGGAACCTCTATGTCCTATCCGTGATTAGGACCCGTTTGTAGAAGCTCTATGCGCTGACCACTTTACGAAATGGGTAGCATTTATTGATCATTTATTTACACCTATATGACAACTGATGAATCAGTTGTAATTTTATCGCTGCAACTTGTTGCTGAAAAAGGAGTTTTCATTGTAGTAAAACAAAATTATTTTCAGAAAAAATTCAAACGTCATTCAAAAGAATTAAAGAAAAAAAATCGAGGTCCATTGGTATTGTTTTCATTAACCTCCATAACCATTCTTAAACAATCTTATGTTAAAAAATTACTTATTGGTGAAGATATATTTTCTGAAAGGAAACAATTGCTTAATATTTTCCAAAAAACGAATACAAATTTATATGTAGTCATCTGTCTGTAGTTAGAACAACTTTCGTTTCATTTCTGACCCTTTCGTTTCATCTTTGACTTCAACAAACCTTTGGGTTCCTATCGATCAAACTGCGTTGGTGGTGTTGTTGCTGATCTCCACGTCTAGCCCCAGCAAGACCAAATCCACGAGTTCATTCACCCGCACAAAATCGTAAACCGAAAGAAGATCTGCAAAAAAGGTCGTCGAGAGTCAACCCCAGACACTCGAGAATGTGCATTGGGGAGGGCTGGTCGAAACAATATTTAAGGCAGAGAGATGAGTCTTGCGGCCACAGTTGTATGTGAGGAACTTCAGATGGCCAGTAAAAAACGACAGATTACCGTCTGAGTGGGTCTGTCGCAGATGAGAGCAATATAACTTCCGGGACGATCACAACGATACCAAGAGTGTTCCAGGAACTAAATCAGTGTCAGCTTATCAAGATTTTTTCTCATAGATTAGAGTTGAAGAAACTTCAAAGAGTGGGAGGTGGGCAAAGGCCCTTCAGCATCCTACTTAGCCAAATTGTCTGTCACGTGATTTCCTGCAAGGTCCACCTGAGAAGTAATCCACTGTAGATGTACATCACAGAAGGAAGACATATACCTGACATTCGATGGTGGTAATTATCTCATGGTACGCGAGGCTAACACTCTACACCAAGTCATAGAAATTGATCATACTAAGTTTTGGGGCTATTGTAGTAGGATTGAAAAGACCCCAAATTTAACCTTCCCAAAATTAACCTTCAAACGTATGTGAGAGATACACTCGAGTTGAATTCGGTTTTATATCATTGGGCAGAGAGCGCTACGAATATCAACATTTGACTATTCTACTTGTTCACTTTGACCTACTTTCAGTCATCGTCTGAATTTTGAGGCTTTAATAGGGTGCCGCATATCAGTCATTTGTATTTCAGATATACGCGCGACTAGTTTTCGATGTCTCTGTTTTTTATAAGAAACCTTTATTGTTTTATTATTAAATATTATGGTTGTAACTTTTGCTTCTAATTGCTTTCACTATGCCCTTGTGAAAGAAAATGTTGACCGAAGAATACCTACCTCTCTGCAAAGGACCTAAAAACGAAAGTGTTGAAAAGAAAAGCAGAACTGAGCGTTAAAGAAGTGGAAAAGGAGACGTCATGGAAAAAAGATGGAAGCCCTGCCAAAAGGACAAGCGCACTAGTATCACGAGGTTCAGCTGTGAGATTTGCAAGAAATTTTTATGATTGAAGCACTCTAAAAATATTTTTTTCAGACTGCAACACTGCAACTCAGTGACAATAAAGTTTAAATTCTTCCTTTTTATATCTAAATAAAACTTTTTTTTATTTTATATTATGTTTATACATTTATATTACAAATGTAAATAGTTCGGTAGGGTTAAACATAATTTCTTTTATTTTATTTTCACGTCATTTCAACAATTCTTTGGTCATTTTACATTGTTTTCATGCTTCATACTTACGTTGTTTCTCTTTCTTGAAATAAAGAAATAATATTGTAATTTAAATAACATTTGTTTAAATAAAGCGTACTTATTAGGTCTTAACTAATTTCAGCATACCTTCACTAATTAAAATTTTAAAAATTTATCTTTCACAATAACATATCTGGGAAATACTCGCGACCTTTCACGTTGGTATAAAGAGCGCGCTTGCTGGAAGGTTAAGAATTGCAGGATCTCTGAAATTTGGAAATGGGAGTTATGGAGTTAATTTGAATCATGTTGTTACCAACCATGGTCATTGACAAACCACCGTATGATACTTCCTCTGTTTTGCTTATTCTCCGCTCTTTGAACTAAAAATATTGCAGGAATGGGAAAATAGGCTGCTGATACTCCGGTGACTGATAGATAACGTTTGTGAAGATCTATGCTATTAAAAAGACTTGACAAAGCAGAAAAAATTATCAGATAAAAATATGGTAAAACCAAACAAGAACATATTGCAAACAAGCACAGAAAAAATAACCCCTTTAATTTGTTCTGTTAGATTAGAGTACAACGATCTTCTTTCAAGGTCTAAGTTTTCAAGAATGTTATACATCATATTACATTCAGGCTATATGCATATGAGACATCAAATGTTTTTATGGTCAAATTGGGGTCGTATCCATGAGATGTTTCAATTTAAATTTGCAAATGATACAAAATCTAAAAATAATCTTAAAACAGTAATTATATTTTCTTCCCAGACACCTAATATCTCAACTACTCAACCTATCAAAGTAAGTGGATGGGTTATATGTGAAAATCTTTCGTTTTAGTAATGTATTGAAATTTGAATCGTCTGTTAAATTCGTATTAATTCATATGTTTACTTGTAATATGAAAATTTATTATTTTCTATATATGTATCCGATGTTCTTGTTGTTTATAACCTCAATGTATAGCTTCTGCTAGACGAGATCCACGAGATTGTTGACTTGTAAGAAATCAAAAACAAGGAAGGGGATATCAAATAGGTCATCAGGGGACAACCCCAGGCACTCAATAATGTGTGCCGGAGAGGCCTGCTCAAAATGACACCTAGGACAATTGGGATGGAATTTACGACCGTCTTGGAAAGTAAGGCTCCTCAGATGGCCACTGAATAAACGGGAGAGTGCCGTCTGTGTAGTCTGTCGTAATTTAGAGCAAGTGATCTTCCAGGAAAATCAGCGCGATACCAAGAGTGTGCTGAGTTGGAGACGAGCCAAGTCTGTTTATCAGAAAGCCTTCTGACAGAGTACAGAGGCTGTTCGCACATTTTTTAGACAATTTTGATAAGCGGTAATAAAAAATCGTTTGCTTCAAAAGAAATAATTGCAATTGTACTATGTTTTTAAAAGTCAAAATTATCGTCTGCGGCTTGAAAGATTTGTTTTTATTCAAAATGGCGTTTTTAACAAAGCTGTGGTTCGAAGGCTACATTTATGCTCATTCCGAAGAGAAATATGCATACTCCGTTATCCAAAAACGATGTGAGAGTCATGGTTTTGTGATATCTAAAGTGTTGATAGGTAATATCGTCAACAAGAAAGGAAATAAACGTCAAATCGGAGCCTCAAGTGGGACAAAAATTCCAAACAAGTATCCAAGGAAAAAACGGACATCTTCGACTATTGCAAAGGTACGTTGTTTAATGTTAAAAGAAAATCCCGCTAGTCAAAGGACAGTTGCAAAATCATTAAAATGCTCGGTGTCCACTGTAAACAAAATGATAAACGTTGATTTAAATCTTAAGAAAGCGAAAAAAACGCAATGTGCATCGTCTTCTTCCAAATCATATCGCTGAATGCAGGACGCGCTGCAGAATTCTATATGAGAAACACTTATCCAAAGAAAAATGGAAAACAATTGTCACAATAGATGAATCATGGGTGTATATATATATGATTGCAACAAAAAAAGAGCGATTTATTATCATAAAAGGGGAGAAAAAAATTTAAGTGCATGGTTCAAAGAATCGAAAAAAATTTTTTCTAAGGGATTCATGATTGTTGCTGGTTTTTCTTATAATGGCAAGTTAAAAATAAAGAGAGTGGAAAAAAATGTCAAGATTAACTCCAAATACTATCAGGAACATATTTTATCGCCAATTTTATTGAATGAAATACCATCGCTTTACCCACAGTGCCATCAATCTGTGAGACTCCATCAGGACAAAGCTAGCAGTCACACATCAAAATCCACTGTAAATTTACTAAAAGAAATGGAACAAAAAACTGGTATCAAGGCCATACCCTTCATTGATATCCCTACTATATCTCCCGATATATCACCTATGGAATTTTGTGCTTTCGGACTTTTAAAATCTGCATTATCCAAACGTCGTCCCAAAACCCTTACAGGACTCTGGAAAGCTGTTCAGGAGGAATGGGATAGAATACCTCTTCTGACACTTCAAAAGGCATTATTATCCTGGAAATTGCGGTGTCGAAAGATAGTTCAGAATAAGGGATGTCAAATAGAACATTTAAAACACAAGAATTTTATGTAATTTAGTTTTGTGAATACAATATACATCGTCTAAAGAATGTGTGAAAAGCCTCTGTAGAGCTCGAGGAATGTCAGGGAATTAGTGGATGGCTGTGTCTCTTCAGCACCCTCTTTCGCGAAGATATCAGCCCCTTCATTTCCCCAAATGCTGACATATGATGAGATCCACTGAAAGTGCACCTCACAAAGAGACGAGGTATGCGTAAATTTGTCGAGAATTATGTCGTAAGTATCCGTACAACTTTGAAACGGCCTTTACGATGAAAAAAATTCGATTTTCCACTTAAACAATAATATCAAAATTTAATCTTTTATCTTTCTGATATTATTTAAATCATGTGTGCATCTTAACTAAGAGCAGATTAACAGCTATTTTGACAACATTTATCAACGAATTTTATACCCAGAAGTAGCTTTTTTTTTTCTCAAATTCAATTTTTCATCATTTCTCTTTACGTAAAACATCCTACAGTAAAAGTTGTGCAAGAAATACTTTAAAATTGTGAATAGTTGCTCTTTAAATGTTTGTAAAGGGTACATAGTACCTAAATTATCGTAGATTAGATAGTTTTTGTTTACATTGGTATGAATTGCAAATGACAATGAATTTTAAGAAGTGTCTCTGTACATCCGTACTTAAACTGGTACAGCTTCTGAGAGAAACAGAATATTGTCTGGAGTATGTACTATTCCCTATAGAACTGTAGTATCTTCATTATCCAATTTATAAAATAATAATATATTTCTTTATTTTTCAGTAATCGTGTTTCGCGCAAAAGTCTAATTGGAACCCATATTTTCATTTTTCGACCTCGAAAAAATTATCTTAATTTAACAGCTTTTTTTTTATTTTCCAAGTTTTAACTTACATCTCATTATAAAAAATAGATAAAATTAAAAAAAAAAATTGAAAAATCGTCTCCGAAGATGTCCCGATACCTTTATATGAAAAAAAGATGTATACTTAAATTATGAAATAAACGAAAGAATATATTTCCGAGTAAATAAATGTTTACAGGATAAATTAAAGGGCATTTTTAACCGGCATTAAAAATGAAAATTGGAGAAATATTGTTCTACTCCTGTTTTTATTTAAACAATTTAAATTCCCACCTTAAGTTATAAACTAATTACTTCTAGCGCTTATTGAATCCATAATTAATTCGAGCAGTGTCCAGTTTTAAACAATTGTTCTTTTATTTAATTGCATTTGGTTTAAAGAAAAGAAATTCCACTCAAACTTTCATCGCACTTAAGCTTTCTGGTTAAAAAAAATCCCCATGCGTTAGAATTGAAGTAACTCGCTGTACTTTTTTTTATTATTTTTCATTCGAAGCATTTATTTTTCTACAGATCAAATTGTATTTTTTTGCCATCAATTTCTTTTCCCGCTTTAGGAAAGCAATCTCCATTTCGATTGCGAAGAATAAGTTAATACTTATTAAGAGCGAGTGCTTTTCAAAAAAATAAATGTTTCTTTCACTATTTTCTTTAGCGTAGTTATTCATATAGTAGCGTGAGGATTAACTTAAGTACCTCACATAGTAAATAGCTTCCATATATTCAAAAAATAAAATTATCTGTACAGAACATGTACAGAACTGTGATACAATAAAAATTTAATATTAAGGCAGATTACTCCCGGAGTGTAGCACTATTACTGACATGACTTATGATTGATCTCGCGTATCACGTTGTTACTGCGTTGGGCTCTGTGATTGGTTAATATTTTATTGCATTTCGGAAGCAGTGTGAATGAGGCCTAACTTATACACAACTGGCGAAAAGTATTGCAGGTATGAGAAATCTAACATATTTTCAAGAATAAGCCCCCCAAAATAATATTTTTCCAATGCAACTAATATTTTTAATGTGAATATGTTAAATTAGTTTAAAGAGAAGATATGATTAAGATATTGAAGAAAAATAATTATTTAATTTTATAAAAAATAGCATACAGAAAATGTACAGGTTATCAGAAATCGGCACTCAATTGGGTTCCCTCGGAATAAAATTAAATAAATAATCAATTTCAAGTTCTTCTGAGCAGAGAAGATAATAAATGAATGCAATCGAACCGAAAAACATTTAATTTGCTATTGGGCCGCCTCTGGCCTTAATCACAACATCCACTCTTTTAGGCATGGAATCCCCAAGGTTTTGCAACACTTCTTTCGGTATTTCAATGTGCCAAATTTTAATTATTGTTTCCTGAATCTCTAGTTTTGTTCTGGGAAGATTTTGAGATATTTTCCTTCAATTTCCAATAGAATTTAAATCTGGCGAGTCTCCTGGCCATGTTAGAACAGTAATACCATGTTTTTCAAATTCAGCCTTAACCTAAAATAAGGAATATTTCAATTTAGAGTTCAGAATTGAACTCTAAGGAAATTTAATTTAATTTCAAAGTTTTTCTTCCCTTTTTCGATGTATTGCAGGGTGCTAGGTCTTGCTGAAATACCCATTTCTGCCTTGGTAACATGTTATCAGCACTAGGAATCAATCGATCCTTCACCACACTAATATAAGGGTCACTCTTCATAGTTCCCTGTACAAAACGGAGTCGTCCATTTGACTTACATGGCATGCAGCCCCTCACCATTTGGCTTTTTGGGTGTTTTTCTGTACGAACTAGTTAGTTTGGACTCATGCAAAACTTAGCGTTGCAAAGCCTTGTGGATTCCATGGCTAAAAGAGTAGCAGTTGAGATCAAAGCCAGAAGCGGTCCAACAACATTAAATGCTTTTTGGTTCAATTGCACACATTTCTTATCTTTTCTGCTCAGAAGAACTTGAAATTGTTTATTCATTTCATTTTATTCCAGGGAACCAAAATGTGGGCCGATTTCTGATAACCTGTACAATTTTTGTATGATATTTTTTTTATAAATAAAAAAAATTATTTTTCTTTAATAACTAAATCACTTCTGGCCTTTAAACTAATTAAACATATTGACACTAAAAAATATCCGTTACATTGAAAAAACATTATTTTGGGGGGCTTATTCTTGAAAAAATGTTAGATTTCTCAAACTTCCAATACTTTTGGCCAGTAGTGTAGTGTGTATGTGGTGTTTGCTGTGATATTAGAATTAGAACTTAGTGTCGTTCTGCTATGTTTCTGTAATGTTTGCATCAGGACGGTTCATATAGCGTATTTCTATTGTGGCGTCAAATTATGATAATACTGCGTAAAAAAAACAAAATGTAAGTCTTTCAAACGTTAATTGTTTTGTAACACCTTTTGTCGACATAAAATTTTGATGACAGTGTTTCTATAATGCCGATAGATATTTTCGGCGTAAATGTTAAATAATGTATGGGATCAGTTTAGAAACCAAATCTACGTTTCTGACAGTTCCACTGCTTAGGTAAAGGAATCCTTGAGGGAAAAATACTGGAGACTACGTGTTTAGTTTTTAGCATAATATATCTTAATTTTTTTTTCTGTACTGTTTTTTTCCAGTGCTTCCAATGCACCACACAGGGCCAAACAAAGCAACTGACGTATTCTGGGATAGAAATCCTGGGAGTAAATATGCTGCCACCACAGTTCAAATTGATCATCCATTAAGACGACATCTGAAGGACCCGTACCCTCTAAAATTTCTATAAACTTCGCAGAAGGACTTTCCGGCTTATAGATTTTGAACTTTCATGGCAACAACTTCCCCCGTTTGCACGGTGCACATTTTTTTCTCGATTTTTTTCAACCTAAAAAATCTTGAATTTTTTTTCCGATTAAAGGTTGAAAATGATTTTACTTCTTTAAACGGATAACAGATGGCGGGACTAGCCATTTTCTGCTCATTTAACTGGAATATATTGAATGCAAGTGAAAGAAGTACTAGAAAATTAGGGGTCCAAAATGGACCATCGCCCCTGAAA
Organism: Dolomedes plantarius; assembly: GCA_907164885.2. Taxonomy (NCBI): domain Eukaryota; kingdom Metazoa; phylum Arthropoda; class Arachnida; order Araneae; family Dolomedidae; genus Dolomedes; species Dolomedes plantarius. Next base: position 61,051,709 of record OU015502.1, read on the forward strand.
GGGTTTTAAAGCGTGTATACCCGGTGTAGAATACCAGAGAATTCACTGGCAATTGTGGCTGGACGGTGGACGAAGGTCTATGGCACTGGCCTTCGGTACCTCAGTCTGTGGGTTCGAGTCCGGCATGGACATGTGTAACCTTTTGGAATCGACATTAACCGGTCTAATTATCCCTTGTTTAGCATAAATTGACCGTAGCGGTTCAAACGCAACTAATGGCACTTATCTAGATTCGAACCAAGCACCTTTATTACCAAATCCTGGGGTGAAATCCCACTGAGTTGCTCTCAACCCTTCTATACTGGTTTTTACGGATTCCTGTATCCAAAGTTTTTTTCTTTAAAATAATGATAATTATAAGATATTAGTACTAACTCATTAAAAAAGGTTCTGCTAATATCATTACAAAGTCGGTGGAATTATGGTAAGAAACCGTTCGTGTATAGGGCGTTTTTTTTGGCTTAAAAACTTTAAAATTTATTTACATTTAAGATTTGAGAAACTAAAGTCGTTTATATAATCCGATATATTCAATAAGTATTATGGCATATTTACGTAAAATATTTCATTCGGTAAAATACGTCGTTAGATTGAGGTATTTTCTGTTTCATAGGATTTTAGAAAGCAAAACAAAGCGGGAAGCTAAATCGCAAACACATATATTCCGTGTCTGAAACATCTACCTTTATACGATAATAACGCTAATTCCATAGTTCAGTTTTCATGCATTAAATGCATTTTCTACAAAGCTAAAATATCAGTTACTTTTGTAAACAAGAAAGCTAATAATTTAAAATATTTTCAATATATTTTCATAAAATTTTTCAATAGTGCTTTGCATTTTACTAACCATGTTTTGAAATTAAAGCCTTGAGAATTTGGAAAAAGCGCCTTGATATTCATGTGTAGCAATTAAGATTTTGAAACTGATGATAAAATATCGGGTCTTTATTTACGTAGCGAATATTTATGCCTTTTAGAAAACTTCCGAAAGCATGCATGCTGTAAGATAAACAATGCTAATTGTGCAGTAATGCCGTATTATCAACTTTGTTTGACTTCTTCTAATTACCCCAGTCGCTGTTTGACTTTTAAGTTAAATACGTAAGTTCAGAGAAAGTTTCATTCACAACTTTCTCTTTAAGCAAATCGCCAATTACATGTCATGCATAAATACTTAAGTAGAAATTTCTTGTTTTAGCTTTGTCTCGTATAGAATAAAACCATAAATAACTCTCCGGTTAATATTGTACTTTTGTTTGATTGAACTGATTTGATTCTCGTTTATTTTTTTTTTAATGTTCTATAAAAGTAGGTTTAAAATTCTTCACTAAAAATAATCATACAGTGATTAGGGAATTTCATGAAAGATAAAGCTAAAAACTGATGTTTCCACATTGCACTATAAAGAAGTTGTTAAAAGGATATTGTAAAATATTTTATTTTATAAATTAAGATTCTCATATAGTTTAATATTTTATTACACTTTTGATCTGAATGGTTTGTTTTGAATATAATGCTGTCTCAGAAGGATGCGGGTAAAACAAGACTGCGATACCATATCATATTCATGACGTATCATGACTTACAGGTGTAACAGTTAGCAGATGTGTCTAGACACATATGATTTTGGGCTAAATTTATAGCATAGTGAAGCGGTGTATAAGTCAACACATGTGTCTTGATACCAGAGAGTTTTCTGCTCACTTTATGGAAATTCATGACATGGCTTATTCGTGATGCCTACGACAGTTTTCTGGACAGTGGAAGGTTCCAGTTTAAATTCATGGAAGTTCATGATATAGTTTAGGGATATAGTAGGGATTATTTGAGTCTTAACTCCAGAATGTTCTAATATAGATTTGGAATTTCTCAACATTCATTACGAGTTTAATGGTTAGCAAATCTGTCGAGGTATCATTAGGGTTGCAGCACCTAAATCCTATGAATGGCTTAATTGTGTAAGATTTAACACATATGTCTAGACACACAGAAAGCTCTAGTCACAATTCATGTAAATTCATGTTATTTTAAGTATTGTTATGTCCAGGCCATGCATCTAGATAGCAGTAGGTTCTGTATTTGAATTTGGGACGAGCTATGTGTATTTTAAGGGGAAGAAAATTTTTAAATCCCAAAATGTGCAGCTGAAATGATCATTCTGAAGTCACTCTAAAGATAAAGCTAGTTTTTTCCAGGTATCCAATTTTGATTTCACAGATAGCTAGAATCGATACAGCTGTTCGTTGATGAATAAAGGAAAAATTGATAAATTTTAGAAGAATGTTCCAATAAGTCTTGAATACATCCTCATTCATGTAATTGTTACTTACAGAAACTGTCAAGTTTAATTTGTCGGAGTTTATTAAAACCTGTTACACAATACATAACTACAATAAATTTATTCAAAAGCATTTCATAAATTATTACTTAACATTTTATATTCTTAGCAATAAATGTATTTCACTACATTTCGTGAAAGAAATTCTTTGTCTTACTTTTATAATGCTATAATTTATAAATTAAGTCATTTAAATATTTGCACTGTTTGTCCAAATATTTGTTGGTTTTGAATTCAATTAAGCTTCTTTCTTTTAAACAACAGATGGGAACAATTAGAATTTTTAAGGAACATACCTTAACGAAAGTTAGTTAATACTGTTTCTATATAGAAAAGTGTATTATTACGCCTTAATTTAAGATATTTCTCTTTTACAAGTAACACAGTATTAAGATATTCATTTTATTCTCTAAGGTACAACCATGCAATTTAAGAATTGCAGTATTTAAAACAAACAAACAAACACACACACACACATGATAATATTATCAATAAAATTTAATCACCCTCTCTGAACTTTCTTTCTCATCTGGTAACCTTTCAGACGCCTTGCCGAGATGGTCCGCCTTTGCCAATACTAACACTCTCCGCCACTTCCTGGCAACCTATCTTTGACTTAATTCTAGATTCGCGCACTACGCAGGCGCGAGGCTGGCTTCGAGTGATTAAGATGTGTCGCTGTTTTCGTCAAATAAATTTCAGCTATTCATTATGATTTGAAATCTTTTTGATACGGCCTCGATTGCAGTATTTTCAGGAGATGCCCATTTCGGGACATCTCATATGTATATTAAGTTTATTATTAGATCTTAAGATATTTCACTTTCACAAGTAAAACAATATTAAGATATTCATTTTATTCTCTAAGGTACAAACATGCAATTTAAGAATTTCAGTATTAAACAAACAAACAAACACAAACAAACAAACAAAAACAAACACACACACACACACACACACACAAACAAACAAACAACACACACACACACACACACACACACATATACAGTATACCCACTAAAACCCTTCCCACCCTCTTAACTTCGGAAAGCCTGCTGCAATATTCATAAAAATTGTGTCTAGGTATAGTAAAGTAGCCATGCGCTACTAAATGAAACCACCTACCGCGCCACCTGGTGGAAAAATTGCAGAGTTAGTATTCCTATCTCGAAAACGGAACGAGATAGGGAAAAAAGTGATTTACAAAGTTGTAGAGCATCATCGATTTAGTAAGGAAAGACATCTTGTAGATAATAATACGAAGAATAGAACGGTTAAAATGCGTATTTGTTTTTTAGTGATTTCCGACACTGTGACGTGACAAAACGATCTGAGAAAGAAAATAACAACTAGTTATAACAATATACCTTTATTTGAGATGTTCAAACTTCTCACCGTCAGCTGCAATGCACATTTGGATCCTCGTTTGAATGCCACGTTGCACACGTTGGAACATAGAGCGTGACACGTTGGCACAAGCGTCCGTAATACGTCGTTTAAGGTCCTGCAATGTTTGTGGAGGGGTCGCATACACCTGCGGTTTCAGGTTTCCCCACAGGTAAAAGTCCAGTGGAGTCAGATCAGGCGAACGTGGAGGCAACTCTTCGAAACCGCCATACCCAATTTGGTTCCTGAGTCAGCTTGTTGTTGTAAATTGCACACTAAACGTTAATAGCATACCGAATTTGATGTCGAACGTCGGTAAAATATCACTCGGCATCCCCGTCCACTAAAACCTGTTAAGGCGTTGGTCGGTATGGATGAGCGCCTAATTCACTTAGGATTTTCCAAACCTGACTTTTGGAGAAGCAACAGTGTTGACTGATCTCTCTGGTACTGTATTTCGGATATGCGAGGGAGTATGCTAATACCTCATTCGATTAAACTTGCCGTCCTACCTTAGCCGGTCTGCCAGATCGAGGTCGACTAGTAACGCAGCATGTCTCCCTTAAACATTTTACAACATTTAAGATGGTTTGATGAGAAGGATGCGGGCCTGCATTGAAACTTTTTCGGTACAACCTTGCTGCTGATCGTGCCTTGCATATACATTCATCGTACAGTAAAACCATCTTTCAATACTCAGCTTTGGAATACTCAGCCATGGCCAAGAGCTTCAACATGCTACAACCCGAAGAAGATGTCTCATTTATAGCTGCTTCAGGTGAACAGTCGTGACATTTCTTAAGTATTTGCATACTGCAAAAATTTCGAGCACCAAGTACAAGTTGCGTTGAAATGATGCGACACTATTTTACACGATCTACATATTGTCTACTCTCTTTATAAAGACAATCAGTACAAGGATGCAACACTCGGGGTTTCAACCGCGGTCCGTTTGATTGGGGATCACAAGCGATATATCACTGTGCACATTGCGGTGTCGTGTTTTGCCAGAAAGATAATCATTTCTCCTTCCGTTCAAGTTTCGTGACGTCACAGTGCAGGAAATCCTGAAAAACCAAATGCGTGTTTTAACCGTTCTATTATTCGCATTAATGTCCCCAATATATTTTTTCTTACTAAATCTATGATGCTCTACAACTTTACAAATGAATTTTTCTCCTATCTCGTTCCGTTGAGATAGGAATGCTAACTCCGCAGTTTTCCACCAGGTGGCGCGGTAGGTGGTTTCATTCAGTAGCGCATGGCTACTTTACTATACCTAGACACCACTTATGTATATAGCAGCAGCCGTTCCGAAGTTAAGAGAGTGGGAAGGGACTTTAGTGGGCATACTGTATATATATATATATATATATATATATATATATATATATATATATATATATATATATGTGTGTGTATAATTGTATATTTTAGTATTACGTATATATAAAACACACATAAAATAATATTTTATAAAACAGCCTTTTTTAAAATTGTTAACGGTCAAATCTTTTTTATAAATATATCTTAAAATCCAAAAGTAAACGAAGAACTGTATACGCATTTATAACACTTTAAATCATTACATTAATTTTGAAAACTTTTTTAGGAAAAGAACATTGAGCAGATTAAAGGAAAGCACTTGACTATTTTCCCCTTACCATATTAAATTTTTCAGACGCATAATTTAAACATAGTTATTTTGCATTTCTAACAGAAAAGAGATGATTGTATATTTTATTAATCTCTAAAGAACAAAAAGCAAGGTTCTTAAATAGTATACATGTAGTAGAGTCCATGGTTTTTGCTTAACCCTTTATGAAATTACTTTGACAAATTGATTTTTACATCATTATGTATAATTGGCCACATGCAATAACTTCACTGCATAAGAAAATGTTTAATTAACTAAGTGTTGTTTCGTGCTTTTTTATTTCCCGTGAAAGTGAAATTAATGAGAACATACTTGTTTTAATTAAATCTATTAACTAATAAATACTCTTCCAGTCCCCCCTTCTGTTCATCCCAGTGTAAATGAATTTTATGAAGTCTGGCAGAACGATGAAGTGTAACAAAGTAACCAAAACCTTATTATTTTGTAAAATGACACAGCAGAGAAAAAAAAAAATCATTTATGTTAAATAAATGAAAAACGTGAATGGTCGTTCCCATTTGTTCAGATGAAGAATAAATTAACATTTCGAAGATTGATTGAGGCAGATTCATTATTTATTTCATAGTACATTAAATAACGAAGCATTAGCGTAATCTGTTGAGAAATTTTTAAAAACTAAGTAATTATAACCATTTAAAACTAATATACTAAATAGAATAATCAAAATGCAAAATGTACAATGGTAAGACACTAAGTTAGTTGCAAACCTCCGTAAAAATATCGGTAAAAGAGACATTTTGTTGAAACTTTGTGGCAACACAGAGAATCAGGTTCTATGGTAGCTGTAGTAGCAGCTTTGATGTGGCAGATTTAGTTCTCTTGTTAATCAGTCTTGAATATATTTCGGCAGCTGCCAGTGGCGTCCAAATTTGAAGTGCGTTCATTAATCCGTTTGCAATGAATCAAGTCTCGTCATCGGTCTCGATTTAGTCCTAAAAACATTTTCTTCCTGTTGATAACGTTCCAAAAATGCTAGAGCACTTTCAAATCGCTGCACTTTGTATTGGTCAGTCAAAAGACGAGAGGATATCGTCTACTGTGGCACGTCCACTTTGAAGAATCCGTTCATTTACGCGGGCAGCGTTCTCATCTGTCGTTGAAGTTGAAGAAACTTATCCTCGATATTTGTAAGACCATTCCTGAATGAGATATACCCCTTGGCGATAGCTTGGCGTAATGTAGCGTTATCACTGTACACTTCGTGCAACTGCCAATAAACGTCAGTGCAGTCAAAACCTTTCGCCCACGGGAAACGGATTAATGCACGCACTTCAAATTTGGACGCCACTGGCAGCTGCCGAAACATATTCACGACTGATTAGCAAGAGGACTAAAACTGCCACGTCAAAGTTGCTACTACACCTACCACAGCACCTGATGTTCTGTATTTCCACAAAGTTTCAACGAAATGTCTCTATTACCGAGATTTTTACGGAGGTTTGTAACTAACTTATTGACTGACCCTTGTATATAAAATTCATTAAATTAAACTACTTTGATACAATAACAAAAATGATTACTTTTTTATAATTGTAAATAAAACTAAATACCTTTAATTCAAATTATATTAAAAAAGTATAAATAAAATATCTATCAAAATATATATTATATATTATTATTTTTCTTTTGCAGCAATTTAGCTAAAATTTAGAGATAAGGCTAATAGAGAATAACTCAAGTGTTTCCATTTAAAAGTAGAAAATTATAATTGCAATGTCAATAAATTGAATAAATTGAAATATGTGCTTTTTTAAATACAAAAAATTTAATTCTAAACATTTAATAATAAATATAACCACCAAAACGAAAAACAAATAAACTATTTCATTTCAATTACCAAAAATAATAAATTTCAATGACTTAAGATAAAATTTAATTAACCTTACTTTAAACGGTTTGAAAACAAATTTGAATAAAATTCTTCCCCCAAAATTAGTATTATATTCCCAGTTTTGGAATAGAAAACAATTTATATATATATATATATATATATATATATATATATATATATATATATATATATATATATATATATATATATATATATATATATATATATCATATGTTCAGGGTTAAGTCTAAACTAGAACTGCTCGAGCAATTAAACGGAAAGACGTTAAATACATAAGAATTTTTAAGTTATATACTATTGAGAAATTTAGTTTAATTTTTCCTTTATTATTCCGTTCAGATCGTCTCTATTGGTTCATAAAAGCATTTTCCTCGTAAATAACGTTGTTTTATTTAATATTTAAGTGTATATTTGTTAGTCTGTACTATCATTAAAATTTATGTATTTAATTTAAATATTTAAATCGAATAATAAATTTAAATGTTTTATGCTGAGTTTTATTGAATATTTTATTCGCTCTAATACCTATGCCATTATAAAAACTTAATAAATGGTAAAAATTTGCAAACGATGCTACTGAAAGTTCGTGAAAATCTATAAGAAGTCGATTTTTTGAATTGATAACTTTTGCCTTGATGATATTTTGTTCGAATGAAAGAGGCAACTGCGTTAATTTAAAAGATTCCCTTGGACACGGAAATAGACGTCTATTAACAGTCAGTCAGACATATAGAAGCTGCAACACATAATAGACACAGACTGCCAGAATAAGAACATCACATGTATTTATAAACGTATATTGGATTCCCAGAAAAGTCAAATAGTAACTTTTAATTAGACATCAGTAGCAATCGCTTATACGAGAACAACTCAGAGAGACGGAAATTACAGAGATCGTCGAGAAACATATTTATGCATTTATAAATACATATTTCGTTCCTTAAGTTTCACTTTCAGCTTTTGGTGACATTGGGAGGTGATCCAAATGATAGATGGGCAATTTTTAAATGCAGCGAAATACTTGATATTTCAAAGAGGAAATTATCTAAGATTATACAAGACTGACCAACGTAATACGGCGGTGATTATATTGGGTATATGAAAATTATATTGGGTAACTTTATCAAAGATGGCGGTAGCACTGGATATAGTTATTTAGAGTAGAAAATAAAATTCCTCGATTGTTTTACATTTTTGCCTGATCCTCGTTTAGTAAGTGCACGTCTGGAAGATAATCTAAGGCTAAATTAGAAATTTTGCCGAACTTTTCTACAATGACATCCAAAAGAAAGGCCCTTCCGGTTCCTTCTGGATTACGCGCAGAACAGCCTGTTTCTTGTGACACATACATATTGCCCGTATTCTATGAGGTTCTTTGTTGTAGGGGTTCTTTATTGAGGTTCTTTGTTGTAGTGTGTACGAAAAATCTTTTGAACGAAGTTGAAAAATTCCTCAACTTCAAACACACGATATACTAATTCTCCGTGTCATGAAAATTTGTCACTTTTAGATACGAAATTTCAGGTTCTTAAACGTTGTATTTGTTAATTAAAACTGCGTATTCCGTTATTTGATAACATCATGGCAGTCCCATTAAAGATCTATTCTCTATTCTTCTACAAAGTTGAATATATCGTTGTTAATCAAATCGTAATCAGTTTGAAGGATTAATTTTAATAAATTTAAATAAGGAAATTTCTAATCCAAACAATAGCGAATTATAATCCTTAAAAATTAATATTCTAAATATAATAACCAAAATACAAATAATACAAAATTCATTAAAGTAAACTACTTCGACTCAATAACAAAAAAAATATATTTTAAATATAATTAAATACATTTAATCCAAATGATCTTAAAATGTATTATATATAAAATCTCTATCAATTTGTTTTTTAACAATTTAGCAAAATTTAGAGATAAGATGCTTGCAAAATTTAGGGATAAAGCAAATAGAGAATAACTCAAGTCTTTACATTGAAAAATAGTAAATTATAATTGTAATGTTATTATTAATCTTATAAAATTGAAATTCATACTTTTTTACACACAAATAAAAGTTAATTATGAACATTCAATAATGAATACAGACACTACAATTCAAAAAAATAAAATAATAAAATTTTTAATGAATTATTAAAAATAATTAGCAAAACTATTCGAGATCCATAATGTTTACTGTGTTATAAATTGTGTAGAAGCGGAATGGTATAATTCCCCAATGGTGTGTGGCCAAGAAAGAATATATTGTAAAGCCTGCAGAGGCAGGGTTAAATAGGGGCTTGTAAACCAGGAGTAAATAGAAGAATAGCGGTCGGTGTGGTCAGTGATAGCGATCTAAAGTCTATAAATATTGCAAGATGGATGGTCGTTATTTTATGGCCCACAGTAAAACCTTCAGATGATAAGGTTCAAAGTTGTATTGCAAATGAAAATTATGGTGGGGAGGTACTTCGTAGACTATGGACAGAGGCTGTATAATAAGGAACCAATTGGGGCAGGAATTACTGAAAGAAAAACAGCCCACTGCCCAATGAAAATGAGGGGCGGGTCATAATGGCCCCCCCTGTAAACGGACAACAGCCCCTCCAAGTACAAAAGGAATAGGAGAGGAGGTCCAGATCGATCTCAGACTTTTTTCTTTAGAGCTCAGATGATAGAGAGTCTCGACTGCCTCAGAGTCTAGGAGAAGTGCCAGTAACCAGCTAAGATGTTCCTATACATGATATCGCTACATACTATACTTTCATCGCTGCATACTTCAGATGTAGTACGCGACTCCCCATAGACTCTAAAAATCATTACTTTGACCATATAGTTTGACTCTGCTTCTGAGTTTTCATATGTAAAATGTTAATATGAAAGAGAATATTGTGCTAGTTGCAATTACAATTTAATTGAAATTTATGAATTATCGAATAAATATATGTTAAAGGCCAATGCTATGTCTTCCTTGCTTGCTCCAACATATGCATGCATCCATTGTTTTAATGTAATTAATTTGCCTACAAATTGCAACATCACAATTTAATACCATCATTAAATATTATACATAAAAAAATCTCAGGAACCTACTTAACCATTTAATCGAAAATTTGATTGAAACCATATACTATATGTGTGCATCGTGTATTTTTGTAAACAGCAACAGAAAAATCTTCGTCAATCGCGATGTACAACGTAACCGCCAAATTCATAAAGAAATAAGTGTACTGTCCAAACTCTAGACAAAAATCCTTTTCTGTGAGAATCCGTTTTTAGGCTGCTGTGTATTAACCTTATTGGATACTCTCACCTTAATGTTAACCTATGGAGAAAGTGTGCCCAATGCTTGTCGACTTGGATTTAAAGATTTTTCTTAAAATGTTGTATTCCGTAATAGAGAAAGAAATTTTCCTCCATGAGGCAATTTTTAGTTGTTTTTTTTTAAATGCAAATAATATATAAAAATTTAAATTATTCTTTGAAAAATTCTGGTATACTGTATTAGACGACATTTATAAAATTAATCCTGTTGCTGCGTGCAGAAAAGTTCATGTTATCTGAAACTACTATTTTTATTGGATTATCATCATTTATGTAGCTTTAAATAGTAGACAAATTTTAATATTGAGTTAATACACAGCAGCTTTAAAACAGATCACAAGAGATTGTGATAACGTATAAGCGGACATTTTTAATTTTGAGCAGATATTTGTCTTACATTTAAAACATTAGAACCTGTTAAAAATTAGTATTTTCAATAATATCTGAAGCAAACTGGAATTTACTGAATATAATGTTTTGAACAATACGATTTCTCCTTTTCATTTTTTCATATTCATTTTATCTTCATTTAGAACAAAATGTGATTAAGTGCCAAAAATAGTTATATTTTATGAAAATTTGACTCAAAAACGAAAGCTATAACAGTAAACCACGAGTATTCTATTGAAACCCAGCCATCATTATAAAAGAGAATGACACGAGGATGTTTAGCCGTAAAATCAAAAGAAAATATATTGTAATCTTCATCGTTATCGAGATCACTGTGAAAGACTCCATTTTTGTTCATGGCTTCTTTTAAGAGTACAAAATCCTCTCCAGAGCTTTTTTTTTTCTCTTCCAGTAATTGAGGAAAGCGGTATCACAGGCGCCAACAAAAGGACGTGGAGATCACTTATTCGTCATCGAAAGAAATCTCATTTACAACTAAATTTGCTTTTCTGTCCTGGGAGATAGGGAAGAATAGACTGCAAAGAAGAAAATATGAAAGGACTCGGTTGATCCAAATGAGGAAAGTTTTGAATAAATATATTCCGTTGTTTGGAGATTTAACATGGAGATTTAGGCAGTCTACCACAGTCTTTTGAAAAACAAAATGGCGACTGGATGTGAAACTGAGATTGTAACGGAAAAAAAAATTCTTAATTATTTTCCAGAAAATTTAAGAAAATGTATATGCGTTAAAAAAATCCAAGACTTCCAAAATTTTTAAATATACTAGCTGAATGCCCATGGTTCGCTACGGATTACTTCCAAATAAAATACAACGGTCAATGTATGCAATTAATGCCAATATATATATATATATATATATATATATATATATATATATATATATATATATATATATATATATATATATATACAGTCGAACCTCCATATATCGAAGTAGCAAAATGCCAGAAAAAAATTCGATATATAGAAATTTCGATATATAGAATTGATCTTAGTTTTATCATAATTCTCCTAAAACATTAAAATTAAAGCTATTTTCTTATACGAATCTCCATTTCCAATTTATATGCGAATCACATTAAATGAAAGTTAACTAAAAAATGAATTAATGTGAAAGATTTATTGAGTACTATATACCTTTAAAAAAACAATAATCCAGACAGTGGTTACAGTGATCACAGTTACATTCTTTAAAAAAAAAACTACGAATATCTTGCTGAACAGCCAGTTTTGCGGAAAGTTCATCAAAGAAATGCTCGCATTTATTCAGACCATTAAAAACTTTATCAGGGGTCCACGAAGTATTGTTTCAAACGCCAAAAATTGGGAGATTATATTCTAAAGTGCAAAAAAATCTCCCAATATGTCGTGAAAAAATTTCGATATATAGAGATTTTTTTCGATATATAGAAACAGTTTTTCTATGTGTTGAACATGGAGATTTGCTAAGAGTTCGATATATAGAAAATTTCGATATAGGGAAGTTCGATATATGGAGGTTCGACTGTATGTATATATATATATATATATATATATATATATATATATAAATCGTAACGGATATTTTTATAGACAAAATAGTGTAGAAGAAAATATTATAATTAAATGCAACTGTCAATGTATGTAATTAATTTACAAAATTAACACCAAAAAAAACATACTAATTTGAATTAAATTCTTAAAAAACTGTCATCTCAATTAGTCTAGTGGTTAAATTTTATCTTTTACCGTATTTTAATATTTTTTGTTAAATTATTTCTTTGTTATGCACGTGACACAAAATTTATTTACAGTATCACAAAAAGAAAATATTCCACGTGATCAACATTTAATAAATTAAATTCTAAAAGTTTATCTTTAAAAATTCTCCAAAAATCATCAGAAAATGGAGGTAAAGATTCGAAAAAAAAATTCATTTTGAAGGAAATTTCATGATCTTTTTCGTGATATAAATTTTTATAACCCTCAGATTATTATTTTAAATGCAAACTTTAAAGAATTTTACAAAAACAGCATAAAAAATTTAATTAAAAAAATCTAAACACAATTTTTTCAAAAATCTTTCTTACTGCATCCCTACACTATAGGATGAATCGCCATGCAAAATGTCAGCCCTTCAGGTCGATTGGTGTGGTCTGTACGTTATCTGTTAGTCAGTCAGTTACGGAACTATTTTATATATATAGACAGCAAAAATATACAATATACATTCCATTCATGTACATAAAGCACTTTTATTAAAAAACTGAAAGTACAATTCAATGAAATTCATAAATTGAACCTAACTTTTATATCATCTAGACGTGTGGTTTCAAACACCTAGGCGTGTAATTGACATATGAAACTCCCCAAAATGTTAAAATTGAATTTTCAATTAATTTCTGTTAGCTTTATCAAAACGTAATTTTTCTAAAAATGTGTATGCTTTATAAAAAAATATCCACGAGTCCTCAAATTTATAAATACACACCGAAAATATACAATGTACATTCAGTTAATGTATATAAAGTACTTTTATTAAATTTACGAAAAGTATAATTAAATCTAATTCATAAATAGAACCTAACTATTATATTTTCTAGACGAGTGGGTTCTACCTTTAAAGCACCTAGGCATGTAATTGACACATTAAACACTCCAAAATATTAAAAATGAACATTTTTAAAATATTCATCCATTATATAAGACATTTTTCATAGTATTAACTTCATTGATTACAATGTTTTCTCAAGTTATCGAAAATAAAATAATATTCAATAGTTTCTTCCTGAATCACAAATGTTTTATTAAAATTCGATAAATTTTTCAATAATCCTTAACTATCAGACACATCTGTGATGGAAAAACAACAGTTGTGGGAGTACATAGAGACCGCTTTAAGCACCACTTAGACGATTAAGCTGGTAAGTGGTCTTACGCAAAAATCCATTATTGTAGTCGAGTCTACTGTCTGACTTTATATCCATGGTTTGATTAACAAACATTTTACGTTCAATCGCTTCCCCTTTTGAGTTATAATGGTTACAACTGATTTTCTAAAATTAAAAGCTTTTATTCAACTTTTTTTTTCCCTTTTTGATACTGTCTGGCTACAACGAGAATTTAATAACGTACTTCCACTTTGATTAAGAATGAACTTAATCAAAATGGGCCCTCTCACAAATCATTTTATACTGTAGTTACCAAGTAAGCTATTATACTGCTGAGCTTTTATGCTAAGATTTTTTTTTTCATTTATTGTATCACTTGGATGTTTTTACTTTAGACTGAAACTAGACTTACTTAGAAAACTGCTATTTGACTGTGGTTATAAAGCAAGCTTTTAAATTATTACGATATTTTTCTTTTTTCATGTATTGTATCATTTAGGTTTTTTACTTGAGACTTGAAGATGGACAACTGAGGTTTGAATGTGGTTGCCAAGCAAGCTTTTTAATTTTTAAGTCATTTTTTCTTTTTCCTTTATTGAATCACTTATATATTTTAACTCTGGACTCAACAAATAAGGACTGTGGTGACCAAGCTAGCTTTTTGATTGATTGTTTTTCTTTTTCTTTTATTGTATCTTATGGATATTTTCAATCGGGACTTGAAGAATTAAAACTAAAGTTTGACTGTGGTTACCAAGCAAGCTTTTCAATTATTACGACTTTTTTTCTTCTTTTTCATGCATTGTATCATTTAGGTTTTTTGAGACTTGAAGATGGACAACTGAGGTTTGACTGTGGTTACCAAGCAAGCTTTTTAATTTTTAAGTTATTGTTTCTTTTTCCTTTATTGACTTATTTATATCTTTCAACTCTGGACTCAACGAATAAGGACTGGGGTTTGACTATGGTTATCAAGCTAGCTTATTAAATGATTGTTCTTTTTCCTTTATTGTATCACTTGGATGTTTTTACTTCAGAATTCAAGAATGAAAACTGCGATTTGACTGTGGTTATAAAGCAAGCTTTTAAATTATTACGATATTTTTCTTTTTTCATGTATTGTATCATTTAGGTTTTTTACTTGAGACTTGAAGATGGACAACTGAGGTTTGAATGTGGTTGCCAAGCAAGCTTTTTGATTTTTAAGTCATTTTTTCTTTTTCCTTTATTGAATCACTTATATATTTTAACTCTGGACTCATCAAATAAGGACTGTGGTGACCAAGCTAGCTTTTTGATTGATTGTTTTTCTTTTTCTTTTATTGTATCTTATGGGGGCACAGAAAAATATGATGGATTTTAGTGTCGAAAAATCCAATTATATCATCATACCGTATAAAGGTGAGGTTACGAGGAAACCAGCTATTAAATTAAAGAATAAAAATATTAGATACAACGACGCATTGAAATATCTGGGTGTGTATATCGATGAAATGTTGAATTTTATAAAACATATAACCATCACTAGTTCACTAGTTCATAAATGAACCCTGAAGTTCATTTATGGTATTAAGAGAATTTATAAAAGGACTTGGGGCCTTAAGGGCGAAAATATTAAAGAGCTATATTTGAGAGTGGTAGAAAAGATTTTGTTACATGGAGCTCAAGCCTGGTATGACGATAAGACTTTGATGAATGCCAAGTTACGACAGATTCAAAGGCCATTCCTGCTAATGATAACAAAATGTTATCGCACCGTATCGACTGAGGCTCTAGCTATATTGGCGGGATGTTTACCCCTTGATTTAAAAGCGAAAATGGATAAGATGTGGTATAAGATCTATAATGAGGGTGACGAGATTTGGTTGGGGAATGAATCCTTCAATAGCCAAACTTGTGAATTAAAATCCAGGAATCTCAGAAAAATAAAAGATATAATGAGCTTTAATTGGTCTTATAGACTAGAACCCTTTGCGAAGAATACATATTTTACGGATGGTTCCAAGATTAACGGAAAAGTTGGGTCGGCCTTTATTAGATATAATGAGAGTCAGAAGATCGATACTAAACTGAGAAGAAACCCTGATAACGCAACATCATACAGTGCTGAGGTTACGGCCATTTCCATGGCAATAGACGATGCTATGGAAAAAGGTCTAAGGGAAATTGACATCTTTAGCGATTCCAGGAGTGCTTTGCAGGCTCTTGGGTCCTTAGAATATAAGGGTGAGATTATTGAGGAATTGAAACACAAGATCAAAAATAATGGTGTGGTCGTGCATTTCCACTGGATAAAAGCACATATTGGGATCAGACAGAATGAGGAAGTTGACACTGCGGCTAAAGAAGCCACGGAACTGGACATAATTGAAGGTACCTACAAAATGACCAAGCAACAAGTAAAGGCAAATATTAAGGCTTATGGAATGAAAGTCTGGCAAGAAAGGTGGGCCGATAGTGAATTGGGGAGGCCGGTTCATAAAATCCACCCTCATGTTTCCTTAGAAAGATTAATATCGAATTCCTATATAAATCAAGCTATCACTCAACATGGAAGCGTGGGCTCATATCAAAGAAGATTTTTTGGGAAGAGTGACATCTGTGCATGCGGAGAGGTCCAGACAATAGAACATTGTTTATTTAATTGCGTAACATGGAGGGATTTGCGGTCGAGTTTACCGAGGGATATTACTGAATGGTCACCACATAAATTCTATAATGACTATTATAGTAGAAAATTCATTTTGGCTGTGATGAAAGACCTTATGGACTTTCATTACCCTTTTTTGGGTCATTGATAATTTTGTTGTTTGTTTGTTTCGGTTTTTATAATTGTGTAACATTGCATGTATTTATTGTATTGTATAATCCTAGTCAAGCTGATTGCCATTGCGAAATTTGTCGTCTCTCAAAATCATCCGTATACCTTCGGGAAGGACGGATTATCTTTTGGACTTATTGTATCTTATGGATATTTTCAATCGGGACTTGAAGAATTAAAACTAAAGTTTGACTGTGGTTACCAAGCAAGCTTTTTAATTTTTAAGTTATTGTTTCTTTTTCCTTTATTGACTTATTTATATCTTTCAACTCTGGACTCAACGAATAAGGACTGGGGTTTGACTATGGTTATCAAGCTAGCTTATTAAATGATTGTTCTTTTTCCTTTATTGTATCACTTGGATGTTTTTACTTTAGAATTCAAGAATGAAAACTGCGATTTGACTGTGGTTATAAAGCAAGCTTTTAAATTATTACGATATTTTTCTTTTTTCATGTATTGTATCATTTAGGTTTTTTACTTGAGACTTGAAGATGGACAACTGAGGTTTGAATGTGGTTGCCAAGCAAGCTTTTTAATTTTTAAGTCATTTTTTCTTTTTCCTTTATTGAATCACTTATATATTTTAACTCTAGAATGACAACAGAGGTTTGGCCGTAGTTACCACGCAAGATTTTAAATTGCTCGGTTTCTATTTTCCTTTATTGCATCACTTAGATGTTTTTACTTAGAGAATGAGAAATGAGGTTTGACTGTCGATACCGAACAAGCTTTTAAATTGTTAAGTTTTTTTTTCTTTATCACTAGGGGCTTCGCCCCTAGACTCGCTACGCTCGCTCCTCTGTTAGGGCTAATAGCGAGATACATAGGGGTGATTCTCGTTCATTGGAACAGCTTCCATCCATTTACTGTTGTCACCCTTATGCGAAGGGGAATAACTGTTGAATCCTCACTGTTGAATTATCAACTTTATAATGCAATTAAAAATCGAAATTTTAAGATAGATACTTGAAATGAGGTTCATATGAATAAAAAAGCTTTCATATTCAAGATGATGTAAATATTTTCTTTGTAAGATAAAAACTCGAAGAGCATCGATATTATATCCACATATGTGACGATATTTCTTGAAAAACTGTGTTTCATTTATTGATGAAAATATTAGTCTATTTTAAAATATATTTAAACAAATAAAGATAAGTTTGAAAGAGAAATATCTGTAGTCTTAGATTGTAAAAAGATAAAAATTTTACGATCATTTTTTGGAGAGTTATCGTAACCTGAAGATGAAAAAGTCAATATTTTCCCACAAAACATAAAATAAAAAAAACTTAAAATCCGACGAAGATGAGACATGTCTAACTTTGTTTCCCACATTTTTCTGCATTTATTGTGCCACTCAGTTGTTTTTACTTGAGACTTCAAGAATGAGAACTGAGGTTTAACTATGGATACCATGAAAGCTTTTAAATTTGTCACTTTTTTTTTTATTGTATTACTTGATGTTTTTACTTGAGACTTGTGGTAACCAAGCAAGCTGTTAAATTGGTAAGTTTTTTCTTTTTCATTTATTGTATCACTTAGATGTTTTTACTTGGCTATTCAAGAATGAGAACTGATGTTTGACTGTGGTTACCATGGAAGCTTTCAAATTCTTCCCTTTTTTTCTATTTATTGTATCACATAGATTTTTTACTCGAGACTTGAAGAATGAGAACTGAGGTTTGACTGTGGATACCAAGCAACCTGTTAAATTCTTAAGTTTTTTAAATTTATCATCCCTTAGATGTTTTTACTTGGAACTTCAAGAATGAGAACTGATGTTTGAATGTAACTGAGTTCTCTTCCCAACACGACGGGCACATTGTCTGTCGGCATTCATCCATTTAACCCTGAAAAGTAGTTGCGTTTCTTATAATGAGAGCACCATTTAAGAAATTGCAATACTGTTCCTTAGTGCTACACACATTTAAACCGATCCCCACTGGCGTAGGTTGAGCCCTACAAACTCCATGGTGAGGCTTTCCGGTATACATATTTAACATATCCATACCCGGCGTGGACACATGGAATCCAGTGGCCCTTGTCGGATTTTTTATCCGAGCAACCTCAGCACCGAGCTTCGATGCTCTATTTACTAGGATGTCTGGACTCGTGATCGAAATATCCATGTGCTATATTTTATATAAATCGCAACTGGTTAAAATGAAACTCGGAGAAAGAAGGGAAAAAACTTGTCTAGTCATTGAAAGTCTGTCTGAACATTCGCAGAGGTCCTCAAGGGAGTCCAGATATTAGAACTGCTAGAACGTACGTAGAAGTAAAGTCCAATAGGCTAGAAACAGGTGAATCCAATATATTTCAAAGTTTCAAAACGTTACCCATGTCTTGTATTTAGTTAATTAAATATTACTTGTTCACCGTAATTTATCAAATTTCAAGTTTATCTCGCTTTAAAGAAAACTAAAATATTTGCTTAACTGTTGTTCTGAATCTCCATAACACGTTAGCGGCGGAAAATCGAATAGAGTATAAATCGATTATGAAGTCATATCGAAGTGCGTATACTCTAAATCGTAAGAAACATCATACACCATTATACAAAACAAAGGTGGTCACGATGTAGCTTAGTGGTAGCGCTTCAGCTTTCAGTGCTGAGGGTGTTCGGATTGAATCCCGAGAAGTGTCATTAAATATCTCCTTGTCTTGACCGAGTATAGGCACGTTAAATCTGTAGATCGGAAAGTACCTCTATGAGGTCAGAGAGAGTGGGAGAGGGTAGGATCCAACTTGATACCGCCCTGGGTTTGCTCGGTCAAAACAGCGGGGGCGACTTGCTAAATCGCACTCCGACACTTGTGGTGCCTTTATAAACCTGAGCCGCACTCCTCAGCCCGATAGCATATATGGACCCAGTCTGGAATAAATTCCGTCCAGGGGAGCATTGAAAACCACAGCAACAACAAACGGAAGGTTAGTGATCCTGTCAACCAATGTGTTGGTAAACCTATCCTCATTTTTCGCCAATCATTTTTTACACGACGTCGTGTACACGACATACTCATATACCAAAAAATATAACACATGTTGATTCTCTCGAGTTTCAACAAATAACCGCATCCATTAGAATCACAAATAGATCACACGAGCGTGCCGGATTTCTCGCAAGAGTACCATTCACTCTTACAAGTTTATTTTATAAATAATGCTGCGGATACGGTTAAGAGATTCAATTGTGAAAGCGTCATTTAACGTTTCTATACACTGAACATGTATTGCAGGTGTAAAGAAGAGGGAACAAGCTCTCAATTAACTGGTTTATTTATATGTCGACAAGTAATAATTGGTAACTCAATTACTGAGCATTTATGGTCAAATCTCATAGCTCAAATGCAAGTGAATATTGACTTAGAAGTTGCTGCTATTTCTAATTCCCCTGGACGGAATTTATTTCAGACCAGGTCCGTATAGGCTAGTGGGCTGAAGTATGCGGGTCCGGTTTATAATGACACAAAAAGGGCCAGAGTTTGATTTCGTCAGGGGCCAACTCAATTTCGACCGAGCATCCCCTTGGGCGACATCTGCCAGAATCTTACCCTCTCTCACCATCTCTGACCTCAGACACTCTTTCCCGTCTATAGATTTAACGTGCCCATATCCGGCCTAGAAATGGAGGCATTTAAGGGCATTTGTCAAGCTCGATTCGAGCATCCTCAGCACCGAAAGCTGAAGCTCTACCACTAGGCTACCTCGAGATCTGACTGTGTTCGTTCGTTTCCCCTTGATTAGAAGTAAAAATAATAATGCTACGGATACAGTAAAGAGATACAATTGTGAAAGCATCCTTTAACGTTTCTATACACTGCACAAGTATTGCAGGTGCAAAGAAGAGGGAACAAGCTCTTAATTAACTGGTTTGTTTATATGTCGACAAGTAATAATTGGTAATTCAATTACTGAACATTTATGGTCATACCTCATAGCTCAAATGCAAGTGAATATTGACTTAGAAGTTGCTGCTATTTTTAATGTCCCTTGACGGAATTTGTTCCAGATCAGGTCCGTATAGGCTAACGGACTGAAGTATGTGGGTCCAGTTTATTATCGTAAGACAATTATCGAAATAACTCATTGAACAAAACAATATTTTTACTCAAAACTTAAAACAGAAAGTCATTTTGACTTGCTATTAAAACCTACTGTTTTATAAGACAGATTTGTTAAGGGGGACGTCGCTCATAGTGATATAGAGTATTTCCAATTCACTAACTCCCTGCTCGTTGAATCGTTATGGTAAACATTAAAATCAACTTTTTAGGAAAATCTAATGTGCACATTCCTAATTGAAGACTAAGAACAAATCGCACAAATGAAATAATGATTAGAACGTTAAATAAGCAAATACTTGGACACAAAACATCGCCTAAATGATCACAGCAATCTATTTATAAGGTGAAACGCTCAGAACATGAAACATAAAAGTCCATATGCTCACAACAGAATAGGCTTATAACAAAGCATATATGCATGGAGTAACTCGTTTGTTGTAAATGTGTCGTAGCCGTTTGTTATCATGAAATAAGCTTTTCAATGCGTGATCAAAAGATCACCAGGATATTTACAGGACTGCAATGTTATATTAACTATTGTACTCTGAATAGTTTTTGAAGAAATAATTTCGTTTCTATTGTAAAACACTAAATTTGATTGAATATGGTATGGATTCTATTGCGTTATAACTTTTTTGCTTCATTGAATACACATTTTAAATACACATTATATAAAAAACTACTTATATACTGTAATATTTTTGCATTTTTCGTCTCTAATATCTATATATTTAAGTTTCTAAGCTGACATTTTGAGCAGCCCGTGAGTGAAAACTACTGCATCAATTTTCTTCATTTTGGTCTTAAACGAAATATTGTAATCTGTAGATTTCTCAAATTTGGTTTTTCTAACAGCAATTTCTATTAGTTAGCGATAATTTACAATTCAAAAGTGTATTTCTGCTCATGCTCAGTCGCATGTTTAAATCTGTCTTTAGAAACTCACTGTTTCTGCGCAAGCTCAGTGACATGCTTTGATGATAAACATGTTTATTCCGAGGTGTCTCTCTAGATCTCTCACTGCCATTTTTATTTTTATGACAATTATGTTTGTGAAATATAAGATTAAACCTGATGGAAATTGTTTATTTCGCGCTGTTTAATTAGCGATAATTTACAATTTAAAAAAATGCTTTCTGCGCATGCTCAGTGACATTTTTAAATCTGGCTTTAGATACTCACTAAGAGCGAGGTCGCTTAAACACATTAATTTGTTTCTGCGCATTATTATGATTTTCAACATTTGGCAATGATGTGCTGAGTATAATTTGTGTATTAGTACATTTATTTACTATCTAGCCGTCATGTTTTGGCGGGTACCAACGGGTGCTAATTAAACTACAAATATTTGATATAAACCCTTTTTAAAGTAAATCATTGCTATGTAGTAATCATTCAAAACGTTTCTTATTTTCTTTATTTTGAAAATTTTAATATTTTAAAAATATGCGTAACAAATAGGTTTTTTCAGCTCAAATGAAAATTTAAAGAGCACATCTGTAAAACTTATTTACGACATAAAAGAGAAAATTATATTTTCCTCAATCTCTTTAGAGTCCCTTTCACGGGAGAGGAGATTACTTCAGGGTCTATCCTCTCTAATGGACGAAAACGTCACCGCAGGAGCCCATAAAAAGATGCGAGAATCTCTCTTTCACACGTGAAAGGAACCTAATTTATAACTAAATTTACAGTTGTACAGACAGGACTTCAAAGTATAGATTCGATGGGAAAGAATGAAATTGACCTAGATGGAGAAAGTTTTGAAAAAATGTATAGAACTACTGGAATTCGAGGGAACTGAAGAAAGCTAAATATTTAGTTTACGTAATCTCATAAACGCTTGTTTAGTATGCAATCTTGCCTTTGTCATAATGTAGCAAAAAACTATGCCAATGCAATTTCATTTAGGTATATCTTGTTAAATACTTCCTATTATAAAGAAAATGGAATTATACAGAAATATTTTTACTACAAGATCTCTTTTAAAGAAAACTTGCTGTCTAACTCATAATCAGTTGTTTTTAGTTCAATATTTTTCACGCCGCAAAAAAAAAAAAATAAAATATCAGTATTATTTTTTTATACCAGGGTACATTGGAAATCTAGAGATATTATTTTTGATTACTGAACCCCAACAAGGAAATGAGAGAAATTTCTCCAAAATTGAATTTTTTTAATCAATATTATCAATAACGTATAAATATTAAAATGTCCGCAATTTCATAAGGAAATAAAAAGTGAGGAATTGAAATCAGAAGTTATTAGCTATAAAAAAAGAGACTGAGAGACTTGTTACGGAAGAAATCTTATAATGATATATATATATATATATATATATATATATATATATATATATTTATAAATTTTACGTATCATTATTATACATTTAAATTTATTGATATTTTTTTAAAATTATACACGTTTTATCCATTTAAAAATGTGAGTCTTATTTTATTATATAAAAAAATAAAAAAACTTATATTTTCCCAAATTGTATTTTTATTTATACAATGCACGTAAATTTCTTTTGAGGGTTGTGAATAAATATTACATTTGCATATTCCAAAACACCGACATTTTTTAACCTCTCATTTTCTTGGTAAAGGTGTGTTCTTATTGTTATTGGTTTGATTTATAAACAGGGAATCGTACCTTTTGTCTGCTATGCTTCTAGAGTTTGGGGTAACGCTTTGAAAAAAAATATCAACTGTCGTAGTCTATGTAGAATTAAAAGAAGTATTTTACTCAGAATTATACGTGGCTACCGAACTGTAAGTTTCGAAGCCTGCTTTGTCATAGCGGGGTTTCCCCCAATCGACCTTTTCTTCCTGCAAAATATAGACTTTAAAGATAATGTTGTAAATATTACCGAAGATTCCAAAATATTTATTTCTAATCTTCCACATCCTGTTCATCGTGTTTCTATCGAAATTATCGGTTATGATGATAATGTTCTTGGTAATTTTCCTGTAGTGTGTTTCATTGATGGCAGTAAACTCAACCATCGTGTTGGACTTGCCATTGTTGTGTTTCAAGACGCCGCCGAAATGGAACATTATATGTTCAAAATTCTAAATGAGTGTAGTGTGTTCCAAGCAGAATTGCTGTGCCTCAGTAAATAACTCACATGGATCTCAAACCACTGTAGTGTGTCATCCAAGTTTCTTATTTGTACTGATTATCTTTCATCCTTATTGTTGATTACTAATATTTCCTCCTCCAACAAAATTGCAGTGAGTTTTCAACTCACTCTTTAAGCTAGAGCTTAATGCTAGAGGAATTAGTGTTTGTTTTTCACATGTCCGTGGTCATTCTGGCATTTTAGGGAATGAAAAAGTCGACTGGCTTGAAAAGCAAGCTACAAAGCTAAACACCATTGATACCGTGAGCATCCTAAATCTCCCGTTCGCAATGAGAATCACAAAAAGACCACTATTTTATGGAATGAGCTGTACCAGAACTCATGAACTGCCTCTTTAACTAAAATGTTTTTCCCCACAATGACTAAATAACAAGCATTTCTTCAGTGATTTTACCTTAACAAAATTTCTCACTGGTCACGGCAATTTCAATTGCTATCTCAAGAAATTTGGATTATCGGACACTGATCTGTGCTCCTGCAGCGTGGGCGGAGTTCAAAATGTCAAACACTTGCTTTTTGACTGCTCCAAGCTTACTGAAGGGAGAAGGGTTTTATTGTGGAATTGGATTCCTGTAACATTAGGTTTCCTCCTCCGCTTCATGTTTTGGTCGGCCACAAATTGGCTTTTTTCTCTTTCTGTAAATTTATTGCCTTTGCTGCTTCTATTTTTAATTTGTCTTGTTTTTAATTAGTTTGTTTTTTTCTGTTTTTTCCTTTGTTTTTTTTGTTGTTTCTACTTACTTCTGTAAGCCTTGTACTGTACTTTGTGGTGCACAAGGACTGCCTTATTTATTAATAAAAAAGGTGTCTTCTTAGACAGGGTGATTCAAAAGTTAGAGAACAAGTAAAAATTCAATAATTTGAAAAGTATAGACATTAGTATGATACGGGTTTCACAGAAATGCACAGACATACATGGGATTTTATAATAACGAAAAATGTCACTGCCAGAATAGTTGCATTTGCAACTCAAAGGCGGCGTTGTAGTAGTACGGGACTGCCCTCTGT
Organism: Dolomedes plantarius; assembly: GCA_907164885.2. Lineage (NCBI taxonomy): Eukaryota > Metazoa > Arthropoda > Arachnida > Araneae > Dolomedidae > Dolomedes > Dolomedes plantarius. The sequence continues at coordinate 61,076,603 of OU015502.1, forward strand.
GACATATCCAACCCAACAAACTCTGACCCCAAAACCGCCCTTCAAAATTTTTCTGTTATATGCGACCGTTATGTAGATCTATTAAGAGGCAGCATCAATCCCTCCATTTAGGAAAGATAAGTGCCCCATAGTGTAACGTTCATGCAGGATGGAGCGCTTCCGCATATCACACCTGTTAAGCACCTGCTGCGATCGGCATTTGGCTATAACCGTGTCCTCAATCGCTCTTACCCGCACGAATCGCCACCAATATATTACTACCTCTCCCCTTGTAACATTTGGTTTTGGGCTTACTTGAACTCACATGTTTACAGAGGTCGGCTGACATCATTGGCCATGAAGAAGGAAGCTATTCACCATCATATGATAGGAATTACAATTGAAACACCCCTCGATTGTTCTCAGAGTGTCGTGCCATGTCTGACGGCCATTCGCATGAATGGCGGCCGTAGGTGAGGAATATAACTATTTTGGCAGTAAAATTTTTCGTTACTAAATAAATAAATAAATAAATAAATAAATAATTAAATAAATAAATATATATATATATATATATATATATATATATTTATATATATATATATATATATATATATACATAAACTTTTGGGATTATTGATTTTTTACTTCTTTGTTCATTTTTGATGACCATGTAGATTAAACTTCTAACAATCCTATGCAGACCTGTATTTTAATACGGATTATAATTTACTCAAGCACTTGTAACATATTCAAAAAGTTGCTTTTTTATGTAATGAGGCAGGCATATTGTCTCCAAATTTTCGTTGACTATTCAGCGAGATTTCTTGGTTTCTTTGAATGAGGGCATCGTATAGTTGAACTAGCATTTCCCCCCTGGTACAACTTAAATTTAAACCGAGCACCCCCTGTAGGGTTTTTAACCTACTTCCCTCCACATATACCACGGAGAGACTTTCCAGTCTATGGATTTAGCATGGGAATAACCGGCGAGAACACGAAGGTTTTCACTGGCACTTTTTGAAATTCCGGCTTGCTAACTACCAAAAATTGGGCTGAAATTGATTCCCTGTAGCAGTATAAACATTTTCAATAATACTTAAAATACTGTAAGTTATATCAAGATATTTTATTTCTGAGGCTTCAGAAATAAAATGTATATTTTTCACATACTTCTAGAGTATTCTAAAAAAACGAAGCTTTAAAACTATGTTTGAAATAAATTATTTTAAAAAAATCTATTTTTCATTTTAATACATTTTCAGGCAAAACCCTTTCCACAAATTCTTTTTTCAAAGTTTCTCAGAATACTTTTATCAGAGAGCACAAAAGGATGAAAGAACATACTTATCCATCGGGAGAAATCTCGTTTACAAGAGAATTATGCCGTGGTAAAGACAGGTAAGTAACAAACTACATGGAGAAAGGAAATGTTGTAAGAGTGGCGAGTGACTTAAATGAAGTTTATAATAAATGATGTTCCACCGTTGAAGTTTTTTTCTTTATTGGTTTATTAGGCCACTTGGCAGCGGTGTTGCTCCATTTCAAACCTGAAATTGGATTTGACTTAGAAAATGAATTTCAGGGTGTTTTGATTCAGAAGCCAAAAATGCTAAGGTTGGATAAATAATGTAAACATAGTTACCATGCCAAGCGAGAACATGTGGGAAGAATAATCCAAAATTTGCTTATCACCAAAAAAAAGAGTTATATATTATTAAAATTCAATCACATGATATATCTACTTAAAATTTTTAAATACAGAACTTAATGATATATTACTATGTAAACTGCTAACAGTGTTTATTGTATAGTACAAATGTAAAAAGTTTCATTTTCTTCAAAAGAAATGTAGGTTGATGGTTATACAAAATGAAACGTAGAACATTTTATAGGCTGTTTGAAAATGAAGAAATAAAAGTTGAAAAAAATCAAAATTATGATTGAAATTAACTTAATCTTAATCTGTCTTTATATTCTTAACCTCTGTGTGTTCATTGAAAAATATTTGTAAAATCAAAGTAATTTAGCGTTTATGACCTAAGAGCTATAGCTATTATTTTTGCCTATCACTACAACATAGAAATAAATTTTTTTTTTATTTAAATGCATTTCGATTACAATAGGCTAAATATCCTAATTATCACCACCCTTTATATATATATATATATATATATATATATATATATATATATATATATATATATATATATATATATATATATATATATATATATATATTACAAATGATCAAAATTTAATAAAGAAAAAAAGAAAAAGGAAAAAATGTGGTGCAATGTCCAAAAATGGCCAGACAGGGGTTGCGACCTGTCTTACCCCGGTTAAACTAGTTTCAAATGCCAGGCAAAAACTCCCGGTAGCCAGGACATCGCACAACCATGCATACTACTCAATTGGAATACAAATGAAACAAAATAGAGAAAGAACACTGGAAATATAATATAATACAGCTAGTTTTTGAAAATAATAATCAACACAACTAAAACATACACTATTACATACCACTTTTGAATTCCACAATAGACAATCACATTACCAAAAAACGATACATCATCCTCCGTGAAGTTACTAATATATAATGGATGTTAAATCGCTGTAACTCCGAGTCTGTTAAATTCGATTGATGTCATATCGAAGTACCCTCGAGTTATCCGTTTTATAAAATTCATTGGGTATCCGTAGGAATTAGCCAATGTTATGAATCTAGACAATTGTTCCCTTAAATCTACTTCCCTTGAGTAAAGGTATATAAATCGATTAAATTGATTAATTATTATATTTCGAAATATAGAAATGTGTATACATGAGTTCCAATTCGTCATCTTGTGCGTTTGGAAACCAAAATCATCGCGTTTGTAGCGTTTTAGTATATGTTTACAGCCAATTATCTTCTGACTTTTGTAATCTATATATATATATATATATATATATATATATATATATATACATATATATATATATATATATTGTTCCGTTTTCAAGGGTTCGTTAGGTATGGATAAGAATCTCTTCAGAAAGTTCACAAAGTAAATTTATTAGTAAATTCTTCAGGTGTAAGAACAAATTCAAACTTAAAACACTTGACAGCTGTCTTTTGTAGAGCTGAAAATTCTAAAAACACAAGTCCGGAATTTTGAACACAAGTGAATAATTTTCGACACAATACACGCCAATTAACGCAGTTACAACACATTCAATTCTCACTAGGATATTGAACCGAGTTCCAGGTTCAGATTCAGGTAATTCAACTTGTCGCAGCTCCAAGGTCTAACTGAGTTCCAATGCCATCGTCAGCTATATTTATAGATTTCCAAAGCGCCCGCTACTGGTCAGTCAGGTATATACTTCTAGAAGCTTCCAGAGAGGTTTAGTCGGCAAGTTTGCGACCATTTGGCGCAATATCGTTAAATGTGACGAGAAAAATAAGTCACCAAATCCATTGCCAATTTAGCGATAACTCTAATATTTCGCTAGATTACCATAGATTCAAATATTAAATACATAGCTATAGGAGCACTTCCACAGAAGCCATTTATTGGAACAAAATGAAATATTTACAAAATTCGTAACATATATATATATATATATATATATATATATATATATATATATATATATATATATATATATATACACTCATGCACACACAAACACCTATCGGTTAGGGTGGGTCGTTTTTAAATTTTTTTAATCGAAATCGCCTGTGGTGGGAAAAGCTGTGTATTGCTATCAAATGTTTGTAAAAAAAATATCATTTTAAAATTAAAATATGTTTAGCCCCCCCCCCCCGCCCGGCCCTTGAAATTTCTCCAAAAATGTAAAAAAATGCATTTTTTATTTATTTTTAAATTTTTTACGTATCAAAAATTTTAACCGCCTGTAGTGGAAATTGTTGCATAACAAGACCCTTTGTTTGTGAATTTTTTTAAAAATTAAAATATATTTAGGCCCCCCGCCCGGCCCTTGAAGTTTCTCCAAAAATGTAAAAAATGCATTTTTTATTTATTTTTAAATTTTTTTTACGTAACAAAAATTTTAACCGCTTGTAGTGGAAATTGTTTCATTGGATGACCCTTTGTCTGTGAAAAAAAATATTTTGATATCGTATCATATTTAAAGCCCCCGCTAGGCCGGCGAAATTTTGATAGTTTAACTCTTTGAAGCAGAATTTTTAATAAACATATTTTAAAAATTAAAGTCATTATTAAACTCAATGTCCCATCTGTGACAAAGGGTTAAAACAGCTCTTTCCTTATTTTGCCAAAATTATGGCAGAATAACCCAGAATTCAACACCAGGAGGTGGCTGCATTCGAATTCCTCCCGCCCCCCCCCCCCCCCCCCCCCCCCCACCACCACCACGAACCTAATATGGGCGAAGTTTGTTTTTCCTGTTTAGTGATATAGCAATCTTACACTTTGCATTTTGCCTTATTTTGAAAGTTTGGCATCAGCTTTCGAGACACCAATGTTGTATGTATAAAGTCATCGTGACTTTTTGCTCCACAGACAGATGAGGATGTCTCTGACACTATCTTGACTGCCCTTTCGACGTCTTGTGTACGGCATGGGAGAGTCCACAGCTTACTTTCAATAAAGCCACCCATTTCAGCCAAATTTCTCCACTGGGTATATGTTTAGTTAGTGGAGGTTCTGTAATTGCACATTTCTCTCAATTGATCAGTTCTGCACAGTCGTTTGCGTGAAATTTGAGAGGCGGAATGACAAAATCACAGGTTGTTTCATTGGGAAGTGTTCGGGCCTTCATTATTCTTCTGAAGCATAGCATCTTTCGTGACATAGGATCGTTTGTCGTTGATCATAGCAATCAGTAGGTTTTCTGGGTTACCATAAAATCATTCATTTGCATTACACGATCCACTACTACTTTCAGCTCATTGCTCAGATATCTTGAGTAGTGTATAACTTCCCAAAGATTCTGCGTACCAGCTGTGCATGAAGGCTCACTTTTAGTGAGAAATCAAACTTTTGTATACACTTTTGGAGCTTCCCACTTCTTTTGAAGATGTAACAACTTGCTTAAAATCCTAATAAAATTAAAATAATCTTCGCTTTCAGCAGGAGAGCTACCATCCATGATACTTTCACATCGTTGAGGTTGGCTTTTTAGCTCAGTTTCCGACTTTTGCTTATTCACACGTTCAATATCCATTGCTTTCCTTGCTACTCTAAGTTTTAGCACCCTAGTGATTTTAGCATCCAAATTCGACATATAGATTTTCGTCCAAGATCTCTGGTCTTTCAAAAATTCTTGTTCCAAAACCGGTACTTTTCTTGACTTCTCACATGTGCACAATGAAAACTCATGACACTTTACATGTTGAGATATCAAACAGTGTAGATTTTGCATCATTTTGAAATCTTCTTAATTTCATTTTCGCAGCTTCACTGGTTTTTCCAGTAGACCTCTTTATATTCATGAATTTTTTATAAAACTTTTTTATGATTTTTTTTTATGAAACCGCGCAGTACAATTCCAGGATCTATCGGAGAATTTAAAACAAATTCGCTGGCCTAGCGGGTGCTATAAATGTGATAATCAACATAATTTTTTTTCACAAACAAAGGGACTTGCTATGTAACAATTTCTACTACAGGCGGTTAAATTTTTCGTACGTAAAAAATTAAAAATAAATAAAAAATGTTTTTTTTGTGTTTTTAGAGAAACTTCAAGGGCCGAGCAGGGGCATAAATATATTTAAATTTCAAAAAAATTTTTGTTTCACAAACAAAGGGTCTTACTATGCAACAATTTCCACTACATTCTGTTAAAATATTTGGTACCAAAAAAATTTAAAAATAAATAAATTTTTTTTTACATTTTTGTAGAAACTTCAAGGGCTGGGGGGGGGCTAAATATATTTTAATTTCTAAAAAAAAAAAATTTACAAACATTTGATAGCAATACACAGCTTTTCCCACCACAGGCGATTTCGATTTTTAAAAAAAGTAAAAATCGACCCACCCTACTATCGGTGTGATAAACAGCTGTGTTTTTTTAAACCTCTACAATTAAATATATAAGTATAATAAAATACTGTGATCCGTAGAAGAATTTATTTTACAAAAATTAGTTATTTTAACTTATTTCAGGATGTATTTGCCTGGAAATGTCGCTAAAATGGAAAGTTTCTCTGAAAATTTCGAAAATTTTATTTTATATCGGTTAGTAATATAGAAACTCTGCGTATATCTAAACCTAATATTTCTGAAACCTTTTATCCTTAAACGTATACAATTATTCATAGTTCTTTCATTCTGAGTGTTTTATTTTGAATAATTATCACGCAAGAGTACTCAGAATCATTAGAATTCGACAAGCTTTATCCCTTTTCTAAGAAAAAGCCTCCACGAGATACATTGTTAAAGAAACGAAGAAGAAGAGATATGGAAATATCTTCCTTTTTTTTCCAGTTTTATGACTGAGTGCGCACGAGGGTTGAAGAAAGGGAAGTTTTGTGTGCACTGGTTCTGATAACGAACTGTCTTGATTGATGGAAGTTTCCAGTCGACCGTAAAAATATTGTTTCTCGCGAAAAAGACAGCTGGCTGGGAGATGCTATTGTTTGAGCATGTTCTCCGTGCGCAAGAAAGAACCCGCCGTTCTTATTTTAGAATGAAAGGAATGCAGAGATCTGCTTATGTATGCAAGAACTGTTGTAGGAGAGTTGTACCGGAGTCATTTAAATCAGGCTTTCGTTTGAGTCGTTTCTGGAAACTTTGCTGGGAAAGTTTATTATATTTCTCCGGCATGAGGAATATTACGGGAGTTTAAAAATTCTTGGGAGTTTCCGCATATTTCGAAAATTTTAGTTTATTTATGCATGGAATAATGTATTGCATATGAATTATATCTCATGCAAATAATGCTTAATCCTTCAGCGTTCGCTCCCGGGTATAGAGTGTAAAATTTTCGTAATTTTGAATAGTTTGTTTTTAGATGCAAGTGTTGAATGTTCTAAGCAGTTTCTTTTATATAGCTACACCCTTTATAATTCAATTATGGTATCCTGACACTTACATTTCTTTCCCGTCATTGTTAGACGTGATTTAACCGTGGTAAACCAACGATTGTACTGGATTATAATAAGGCAAATGCAGGAGTTTATGTAGACGATCAAATGTGCTACTATTACACGGTATTCCACAAATCATGAAGATGGACTTTCTCATTTTTTTTTTGGTTTTGGGAATAGTAGGAATCCATTTGGAAGTTAACCTTAGATCCAATAAACCGGGCAGTTTTAAAATAAGGATCTGCATTCTTTGGCCTTTAATTATAAACATATCTCAATATTATCAACATTTTGTATCTTGTCTTAAAAAGCAGAATTAGTACTTTCAATTTGAAATATAAAGTTCATTAAGAAATGAATAATAAAGGTTGAAACTGACGCTGCACTTTCTGCCACACGCGCCTGCTGGTGTTTAAACAATTGGCATGCCTGCTGAAGGGTTAACGATTTTAAATCATCTTTCATCAATTCAGTGGAAACTATTGTGCACCATAAGATTGAAGGGATACCTTTCGGGTAATTAAAAAGGATATGTAACATAAAAATATTATTTTACAAGAAACTACCATCTACAGTATACAATGGATGAATGAATGTGCGCAGTGCTGCAAAATGTCGTCATTAAACTAAAGTAACAAGTTTTAAAGATATTTAGAATAATTACATACATTTTGTTGTTGTTGTTGCTTATGACCCCTGGCTGGAATGTATTCTAGGCCAGGGCTATTTTTGGCAAGGTCAACTAGTCATTCTTTTTCATTTTGGTCGCACAAATTTCTGTAAGAATTAGGTAAGCTGGAAAATTTTGAAAGACAATACGCAAAGTAGGGAAAATATATCTCAGACAGGATATACCTGGACTTCATTAATAACTCTGAAATACATAAACTAATTTACTTGTCGTATCACAAAACTTGCGAGTTGAAAATTTAGACATTTGCACGTAAACTTCGGTATATATTGTCTGTGTCTACTCAATAAAAACCGTTTTAAATTTTCTCAACATCACTTTTTAAAGGGCTAGAATAATATTAACTTGTAAGAGTGTAAGAGGGAAATAAAATTGCTTGCATTCTTAATATTAATTTAATTTTACTTTCGATTTACCTCTGTGTTTTTAAAGAAGGATATTTGTAAAATTTGGTCGTGAAAAATGAAATAGGTATTCTCAAGTATTTCATTTTTCACGACCTGCTCTAAATTTCCCGTGTGCCATAGTATCACTATAAAAAATGGAGAAAATGGGGATTTAAACATATTAGTAAAAGCTATAGATCCTAAAATTCCTCGCAATTCACACACTTTTGTGAGTTATAAATATCCCGTATGTCTAGTATTACAACGGAGAAATGCAGAAATAATTGTGGTTTAAAAGTATTTATATTAGAGTAGGCAAAATACCCTAGAAATCACCACAATTTATCCTTTGCTGAGAGTTACAAATGTCTCTTATGCCTCGTGTCACAACGTAGTAATCAAGAAATAATTGTGATTTAAAGGTATTTGCATTTGAATAAGAGAAATATCCTAAAAATCACCACAATTCACTCTTTCGCTTCAAATAACGACACAAAGGATAGAAATATAGCAGAGAAGTCAGAAAAAGAGATATGGTAATTCCCTCTTTTTCAGTTTTTATGACTGAACGCGTATAGGGGTTACAGAGAGAAAGTTTTGTACACTTTCCTGATAACGAACTGTCTTGATTGATGGAAGTTGCTACTCAACCGTAAAGAGATTGTTTTTTCCCAAAGACAGCTGGCCGAGAGACGATATTGTTTGAATATGTTCACATATGCAAAAAAAAGGTTTTGTTCGTTCTCTGATTGGAGGGAATAGAGATGAAATATGAAGCTACTTATGTAAGCACGAACAGTTAATATTTGATAATAGAAAAAAGGAGGCTTCTCATTTATTTTGGTTGCATGCACCTTGAATTAATTTTTCAGGGTTGAATGGGATGATTTACTATATCAAAATCACTCGATTTAATGTCGAAGATACCCAATTAAATAAAAGGCTGTGGAAATGCCAGAATACGTAGGTATATAAAAAATTTGCAAAAAAATAATCTATATACTGCAGTTTTAAGTATTTGAACGATTTTAGTGATAACAGAGAAAAGCTGTAAAGGAAACTGTATATGAATAAATTTAATTATATTCTAGCTTTTCTATTTACTGATTTCATGGAACTTAGAGGTAAGATTTACTTAAATAAAAAGAGGTGAAAACAGTTTTATAGTTTTATATTACAATTCTTTAAGTTTCGTGTGAAAAAGCAAAACGAAAAAACCTGACAGCATATCTCGATAGCATTCCCTATATATAATCAGAATTAAATTTTACCTAAGTTTCGAACTTTTTACAGGTGTCCTTTAAGTACTAAAACTTTTATGTATCAAACATATATATCTTATTAACGAGTTTGTGACGGATACAGAAGCAACGGAGGTGATAGGAAACGTAAAACTAAACCTCTTGCATGTTTAATTTGCATGGATTATGGGAATTTAAGACGAACTTAGTAGCGTCGGTGGTGTTAAGGATGTAGACGTAAGTAAGGCTAGTAGACGTCGCACAGTTTCTGAGGTACACAGAAAAAATTCTATGAGAATTGAATCTTAAAATGAAACTGATTTCTTGGCTACTTTGCATAGATTATAGGAAGTGCGGTGTATTTACTGATGCCGTTGGTTACAATGGTATTGGCGTAATAAAATGTAGTAGACGACGTAAAGTTTGTGAGGTATGCATAAATAATCCTATGAGATTAGGATCGTAATATGAAACTGATTGCTTGGTTGATTTCCATGGATTATTGGAAATGCGGTGTACTTATTGACGTCGTTGGTGTCAATGGTGTTGGCGTAATGAAAGGTAGTAGACGTCGTAGAGTTTTGGAAGTACACAGAAAAAATCCTGTGAGATTAGAATCGTAAAATGAAACTGCCTGCTGGGTTACTTTGTGTGGATTATAGGAAAAGCGGTGTACTTATTGACGTCTTATTTGTCAATGGTGCTGTCGAAATAAAATATCGTAGACGTCGTATAGTTTGTGAGGTACACAAAACAAAATTCTATGAGATTAGAATCGTAAAATGAAACTGCTTGCTTGGATAATGTTCATGGATTATAGAGAGTGCGGTGTACTTATTGATGTAGTTTGTCTCAATGGTGTTGTGGAAATAAAAGACCGTAGACGTCGTAGAGTTTGTGAGGTACACAGAAAAAAATCCTATGAGATTAGGATCGTAAAATGACTCTGCTTGCTTGGATAATTTGCATGGATTATAGGAAGTTCGGTGTACTTATTGATGTCATTTTTCTCAATGGTGTTGTCGAAATAAAATGCCGTAGGCGTCATAGAGATTGTGAGGTACACAGAAAAATATACCATGAGATTAGTATCGTAAAATAAAACTGCTTGTGAGGATAATTTCAATGGATTATAGGAAGTGCGGTGTACTTATTGACGTCTTTATCTCAATGGTGTTGTCGAAATAAAAGGCCGTAGATGTCGTAGAGTTTGTGAGGTACACAGAAAAAAATCCTATGAGACTAGGATCGTAAAATAAAACTGCTTTCTTGGATAATTTGCATGGATTATAGGGAGTGCGGTGTACTTATTGATGTCGTTTGTTTCAATGGTGTTGTCGAAATAAAAGGCCGTAGACGTCGTAGTGTTTGTGAGGTACACAGGAAACAATCCTATGAGAATAGGATCGTAAAATGAAACTGCTTGCTTGGATAATTTGCATAGATTATAGGAAGTGTGGTGTACTTATTGACGTTATTGGTGTCAGTGGTGTTGGCGTAATAAAAGGTAGTAGTTGTCATAGATATTGTGAGGTACACAAAAAATACCCTATGAGATTAAAGACGTAACATGAAACAGCTTGCTTGGTATATTTGAATGGGTTATAGGGAGTGCGGTGTACATAGTGACGTCGGTAGTTTTAAATGTGTTGGCGTGAGCAAAAATTGTAGACGTCGTAGAGATTACGAGGTATTCAGAAAATATATATATATATATAATTAAAATCGTAAATGCAAACCACTTGTATTGTTAATTTGCATGCATTATACGATGTTAAGTGTACGTTGCTTATGACGTCGCTGATGTCAATGGTGTAGGCGTGAACAAAGAGAGTAGGCGTCGTGGATTCTGCATTCAATGGCGTCTGAGATCCTCTATTTCTCTAAGTCTAAGATATCGTTAACTACACGCAACTATAAGACATCATCTATGTAGTTGTTCGGGAATACCAAAATTGTGGTATTTCTTCCTGCAACCTAGAGACTGTGATATACATTACTGGCGAAGATTTTGTACGAAATGTGACAAGCAAACACCCAGAAAATAAACGTGCACAGTACACATTAAAACAGCACGTTAAACAGTGTTTAAAATCGTATTTTCCTCTAAATCTTCAACTCAGATTATTGCCTATAGAATCCAAAGTATTAACAACATAACTGAAGGCGACACCTCCTTAATTCTTATAGATTAAATTATCTCTGGATGCAAGGTACGAATTGCTAAATAATGTTATTGCTAAATGTTATGCTATTGCTAAGTCTTATGTTATTGCTAAATAATAACATAAGAACATTTATTTCCAGAACGCCTTATATTTTTTCGGGTCATCGCTTCTAGAACCGATATCACTATTCCATGTCATGAAAACTACAATAAATGCACCAGATTGCATCTATTAATTATAATATATAAAAAATATGTAATAATTATTTTTAAAGATAATATGTATAGCATTCAACCGAAAAAAGAATATTGACACAAGTAAATATATAAAATTTTAAATCCATAAAGGAAAGAACAAGCTTAATAAAGTTAAATCACACTAAAATTAAAACTAATATATCAAAATAAACCTCTTTATGACAGTCATTTTTACATTTATTCATAAATTCAAGTTAAAAACAAAGAAAAGATATTTCATAAAATGGTATTATTTACAACAGTAAGTCATTGCTCTGCAGTAAATTCATGGCATTTCATAATTTAAATTTCCCTGCATTTCAACAATAATCTAATACACGGGGAATGCCAAATGACACCCCGGTCTATTCATTACGTTCCCCAACGTTATATTTCTTCCATAAAATTAAATTTACCAGACCACTGCATAACATTTTTGAGTATAAGTGCCTAAAAAATAAATAAATCTACAGCGTACTGGTAGCTTTAGACATGGGTTTCACACTTGTTCTGTACTCTTTAGCGTTGGGAGGCTTTTTCCGTTTCACCACCTTCTTGAGTTCTTAACTTTGTTATACAATTAGTAAGAGATGATAGTTTTTTTCAGATGAGGGCTGGTTGACTGAATTCTCTCTATTACCTAAAATAAATTAATCCACGCCGTGTACACTAATGGCGGCTTGTGCACGTACAATCTGTCGTGACTGCGATGTCCTCCATTTTCTCAAATTTACCTCTGAAGGAGTGTGGGGTCAAGTGTTCCGGTATCGTCACTTGACTCGGTTCAAAATTACGGGACCGGCCAACAGGGGGCAATGCTGGTCAACCTATACGGTGCTCCCAGAAAAGTGGCTGAGTAAAGAGCGGTGTCATATGACGGTAAGGATAATGTCCAAGTATACTGTCTGCCGTATTGGAGAGAAAAAAAAATCCTAAAAGAAATTAGAGGAGTTAAGCATTCCCTCCAAAGTATTCAACGTTTATCCCTTGCTGAGGAGAACATAACGTGTGTGAAACATTTCAAGTCTACCTATAAGTATATTTTTGATTTAAGCACCACTACTTTGGCACGATGCATCTTTACTCATTTTGCCATCTAAGTGCTTAATCTACATCATTTTTCTATAAATAAAAATATAAATATATCGAAATATAAGCTATTCCTTCTTATAAAAGTGGTTTCAGTCTCAGTTATTTATTGCATACTTTTTTAAAAGTTCTATTCCTTTGGAGAAGAAGCGGAAACTAATATGTTACAAACAATATGCTTCGTTTGGACAAATTCGACTGCATAGAATCTCAAACAAAATACATTAACGCTCAATGTACGCAGATGTCAGGGTAAATTTTCTCCAAATGCATAAATAAATTAGTCTTTATAAATGTCTTCTTTATAAAAAAAATACAACTCCCTTTACAACAATATTTACTCTCGGTACATATAATATTGATGTCGAGAGGTTTCCTTTCATATATAGGAGAGTAAAGATAAAAATCACGTGTGATGGATACTAACTACTTCAAACTCCTTCACAACTTATAAATTATGAGATATATCCTACATATTATACATTGTTCTTAAAAGTTACAATGCAGAAGAAATGAAGAAAAAAAAATCAGTCGTAAAATTATTTCTTCTCAGTTCCATGACTGAAAGCTTATTAGGGTTCCAGAAAGTTTTGTATACACTTTCTGATAACAAACTTTCTAGATGGATGGGAGTTTTTATTCAACTGTAAAGAGGCTTTTTTTGTTCGTTTTTAACGAACACAGCTGGTTAAGGACACACTATTGTTGGAATAGTTTTATTGTGATATTTTCTGTTCTTGATATCTTAGATGCTACAAAATATGAAACAATTGATCTGAGGAAGATTTGATAACTTGAGACAACGAAATTTCTAACTACTATTTATTTAAGACTTATAATACTTTAGAAGTCCAAAGCAACTTATTTAAAAAATAAAATATCCGTATGGGGTAATCGAAACATTCAGAGTCATGAATCTGACTTTTATAATACATTATTATGTGAATTAATTGTTCTAATAAGATATGTTAATTAGTTCATTTCCTGACTTAGTGTAAATTGTCACTGGAGCAAAAATTTGTTCCTATGTAACGAGATAACTTTGTCCAGGGTACTGATGTAATCATGTACACTAAGTAATCTAAATATATAAGGGCCGTACGATGGCAGAATGGCTACAGAGCTGGCCTTTTGGTGCCAGAGTCTGTGGGTTCGAGTCCCACTCTTTGCATGGACTTTTGTAACCGTTCGGAATCGGCTTTAAGCAGTAGGTCCCGGCCTAATTAGCCCTCGTGTAGCAAAAGTTGATCGTAGTGCTCCAAACCAAACCAAACATATACGTTTTCTGTATTCCCTTTCAACATGATGCTAGATATCCGAAACGCTTTCATAACACATTAATAAGATGTGAGAATTTACAGATTGTTTAGTTGTGTTATTTATAAAACAATATATGTGCTTAATTTATAGGATGATTCTTTTTCTTAAATCTATAAATTTATTTTATTATCCGTTATGACCGAAATGATTTACCGATTTTATGAAATTAAAAAGTGAAAACTCCATTAAATTAAAAAATATTGAAAAATTTGTTTGCTTATTGTTTCCGTGTAAATTGGATTTAAAGTACCGTAAATCTTGAGGTTTTTTTTTTTACTAATTTATAAGTCAGTATTTTTTTCCAACACTGCTAGCACATTATCTTTTTATAATGGTCCATACATTCCAAGAGATACTTTGTTCTTTGTATAAGAGATACCGTAAAATTGAACCAACATCACCCCCTGGCGCCACCTCAATTTAGACCAGGCACTCTGAGGGGTGGCATCTGGCAGGTTCGTACCGTCCTCGCGTTCCTACAAACCACACAGACGCGAACTGGCATCTCTGTGGTAGATCTGAACACCTTCTGTTCCAAATCCCGAGGCTTTAACTACACCGTAATAAATACGGAAAATTGAGAATTGCTTCATAAGTATAAAATAATTGCAAGATAAAAAGGACTTTTTATATAAAATATTTTAAAATTTTCTATTGAATCATACAAACTTGACAATTCTATGTATTAATAAACACTTTAAAAATTTTTTTTGATGAATTATCCCATCAACTTGAAAGAAAATTATCAAATGCGTAATCAATCGTTTAGCTCGAGAATTGGAAGTTAACTTGCGTTTAACTTTTCATTCCCGTCCCAGCTGATAGATGGCTGCACCATTCTTCAAAACAAAATTAACTGAAAATGAATTTAATTCTGCTTAAAGATGGCTAAAATTATTAAAATAATGCATTGTCATCGTGTTCTGAGCTATTCTAAAAGTTTCAAATGTCTAGCTAGACGGGAAGTCAGTTAAAAATCGATTGCAAAATTTGTACCGGACAACACACACACAAACAAACAAACAAACAAGAAAGCGAGTTAATAAAAACATGGTAATAAAAAGCTACATGTTCCATTTTTTTAAAATAATACATTTCTATTAAAGCTATTGTGTGTTAATCCTACTGGATTTCGCTCACATCAATGTTACCCTATATAGAAAATTTGACTGCTCTTTACAGCTACATAAACGCTGATAATCCAATAGAAAGCGTATTTTCATTTGTTCAAAGCCACATGTTTCAGATTGTAATGTTTCTGGGTAGCGGATTGAACTGTTTTTGGACTCCCGCTTTTATATCTTAAGCATATTTCTTAGTAGCCCTCTAGAAACATTTTAGTGATATGCCCAAAACAACATTTCATTTTTATAGAGCACTTAAACTGTCACGAGCATTTAAAAGTCAGATACCGCAAAATATCATTTATATTATTTCGGCATACTCTTGTTTTTAATACTTTATACGTAAACATCGTAATCTCCAGTACAATTCAGTAGAACGTATAACTAAGTAATTTCACGTTACTGACCTCAGTATAAATTTCATGTATTTTTTCCTTAAAGGTGAGAGATAAAATTTTATATTTTTTATTCTTAAGCCGTTTTGCTAAAGACAAACCGTGCGACTAATGCTTACTCCACACCAACGGCGAAGGAGACGAAAATCATGAATCTTCGTTGTTGCGCATGCGCATTACAAACAAATTTTTACTCCCCCGGTTCGTCTCCGTCTCTGGTCTCTGCGGTTTCAAGTTGGAAAAAGTTCAACTTTTGTCTCTGCCGCCATGCTCGAAAGCCAATCAGAAGATTATGCGCATGCGCAAATAAAGTGCCTCTTCTCCCCTTCTCCTAGCGGCTTTTATGACAGCCGCAGAGACAGGTGGCAAAATGTGTCTGTCTTTCGTTGCTGTCGACTTTGGTGTGGAGTAAGCATTAGAGAATACGATAAATTAGGCAATTTACAAACCTGGAAATGTAAAGAGTAAGATTCATTTCAAAAATGTATCCACAACGAAAGTCAGGTACAGCTGTAAAGTGTTGGCAGTAGAATAGAAGAGACAAAATAATTGTAGAAGAGTCCTGATTTGGAGGAATAGACCACTTTATCTATTGAAGCAAGATAAATTAAAATACACACATATGCTACTTTCAATCCAGCAAAATTTTATGTTGCAAAGAGTAACAGATGAGAACTTTAAAATGACAGTGAAAAGCTCTTATAGACTTGTAAAAACAGTTGTAAAAGGCTCATCTTCTGTTTTGGATATGAATGGAACTTGAAACAATATTCAAATACTTATCTGAATCGACAAAAGCCACTTGAATTTCCAAACCGTGCATTTATATTTAATTATGGCATCTATAGTAAATTTTACAGATTCAATATCTAATTTTCTTGTGTGTTCCCTATTTGAATTTTGCTGAAAACAATATCGACCAAGATTTATACTGATGTAGAAATTCGAATATATTTTTTAATGTAAAAACCGTTGTGTTGTTGTTGTTGATTATGTCACTTAACCGACAGCAACACCAGATCAAGTCCCGAAGGCTATGGGCGATGTAGGAGCGACTCCAATTTTGACTGGCACCACAAGGGTCGGAGTCCGACTTGGCCAAACGACCGGTCCCGTAACTTTGAACCGAGTCAAGTGACGAGTCCAGGACTCTTGACCCCGCACCTCCAGAGGTAATTATAAAAACTTGGAGGACATAGCAGCCACGACAGATTTTAAATGCACCGGCCGCAAATAGTGTACACGGCAGTGGATTTGTTATCGAAGAGCGTCGAACCAGTGACTTTCAGAGTAATAGCCCGCTGTCCATGCCAAATGGGCCGACCCCCCCCCCCTAAAAAAAAAAAAAAAAAGTTGTTGTTGTTACTAATGCTCCATGACCGGAACTTCCAGACCAGTTCCATAAAGGCTTAGGACTGAGTATTTCGGATCCGGTTTATAATAGCACCACAAGCGTCGGAGTTCGACTTGCCTAGGTGCCACATACATTTTTGACTGAGCACTCCCAGTGGCGACATCTGGGGAGGGTCGTTTCTTCCCCACCCACGGACCTCATAGAAGGACTTTCCGGTCTACGGATTTAGCTTGCCCATATCTAGACTAGACCCGAAGTAAAAACCGTTAAATACAAAAACCATATCTTTAGGTCGTGGTGGTCCAGTTGGCAAAGGCAGCGAGCCATTGATCTGAACGTCTCTAGCTCGATGGCGGTCACTGACAAATCCACCGCCGTGTACGCTAATGGCGGCTGGAGCACGAAAAATCTGACATGGTTGCAAAGTCGTCCGAATTCTCAAAATTTACCTCTGGATGTGCGGGGTCAAGTGTACCGGTCTCGTCACTTGACTCGATTCAAAATTACGAGACGAGTTCTTTGGCCAAGTCAAACTCCGGGATATTCAAAAACGGAGCCGCACTATTCAGCCCAATAGCCTTTATGGACTTGATCTGATATATTGTCTTTCAAGGGGCATAAGCCACAACAACAACAACCAAAATTTACTTAAAAATGTATTTACTTAAAATTTATTTACTTACTTCACAGAAATTATGGTAGGAGAAGTAATGAAAAGACAGTGTGTTAATTTAAAAAATCGAAAAATTATAGCACCTATAACCGAAAATAGAAAGTACGGAAATAAAATGCAATGGAAATAGAACAAATTAGTTTTAAAGTTAAATAAATTGATGAATAGCACTAAAAGAAAGATAATCCTTATTCTTTAGTCAGAAAAGCTTTTACCGGAACGAATTGTAGGAAATAAAGAGTGGTGCATTACTTATTAAACTTAAAATATCGTTAAAATTTCGTGACTATTAAGTTAAAAAATAAATTTCTGTGAATGCTTACAATCATGGGAACCATTTTAGAAATGTATTATGTTAATAGAATTACAATAATATCAGAATATATGTGAAGTCACAAAGTGTAATTTATAAAGAAAATAGTTTCTGCGATCGCATGTGAGATTAGTAAGATTTAAATAATTTCTTAGAAATTAATATAGGGTTAATTAATTCATTAAAATTTAACTTTGACAAATTTCACTTCGTAATATTACAACATAATTAGAAAGATAATTCAGAGAATATTAAAAATGAAATCATGCAATTAAAAAAAATATTTTTGCAGAAAAATACTTTCGCATACCTTACAGGGAGATAATTTCTGTTAAGCGTTAATTAACCAGAAACTCTCTTAATTTTTCACGCTTAAATTGTATCAAGTGCCGGGTAATGAACGAAAATTGTGCTATTAGAGAAAAATTAAATTTGATCAGTTCTCGAGGAATTTAGCTTGTAATTCTTGTTACATTATTTTAAGTGCATTCTTGAAATATTAATTTGCAGTAATTCAATCAAAACTTGGTTCTTTTCTGTCTAAATTATCAGCCGTACACTCTGAAGAAACAATGGAGTTGCAGTTCAATTATAGCCAAATCCCCCTTCAATTACAGCCCGGCGTGAAGAACATGTGATTTCGGAAAAGATGAACTGGTTTTCTAATTATTAATTTCGTTCCTGCCAGATCGGTGCTGCTCCATATTTTTTTAATTTTTGTTTCCGTTACTACGGCTTAGTTCAGAAAGCTCAGACAATTTTAGAACATACTTAAAATTTATTAGCCTAATTAAAATTTTGTCTTTTTATTAACAATTCATTATATGCGTGAAATGATATTAAGTGTTTCTTTCCTAATTATTCACTGAAGTCATTGTCCAGGGAAAATTACATTTTTTTAAAGGTACTCTTTGGACTTGATAAAATGTCTACTGTCCGTACAAGACAAAATTTTCCCAAGTCATTGCTTGAGTGTACAAGGAACCTTTAATCGTTTTTTTTTTTAATTTTTAATTATTTTACTCATATATAAAAACTAGCTGAATACCGGTTCCCTACGGAGTACATTCAAATTTAATACAACGGTCAATGTATGCAATTAATGCCAAATAAATAAATATATATATATATATATATATATATATATATATATATATATATATATATATATATATATATATATATATATATATATATATATATATATGTAATTGATGTAAAAAACAGCAAAGAAATATATTTATAAAAAAATCGTAACGGATATTTTTATAGACAAAATAATGTAGAAGAAAATAATAAAATTGAATACAATGGTCAATGTATGCAATAATTTCTATGTTTAATATCCATAAAACATACTAATTTGAAATAAATTCTTAAAAAAAACTTTCCTCTCAATTAGTCTAGTCGTTATATTTTATATTTCACCATATTTTAATATTTTTCTTTCAATTTATTTTGGTGTTATGCACGCGACGCAAAATTAATTTTAAGTATCAAAAAAGAAAAGAAATGCCTACCACGTGCTCGGCATTTAATAAATTAAATTCAAAAAATTATTTTTTAAAAATTGACTTTTTTTTTTCACTATTATTTTTAAATATCAGAAAATGAAGTTAAAGATTTGAAAAATATTTCATTTTAAAGGAAGTTTTATGATCTTTCTCGTGATATAAATTTTTCAACGCTCATATTATTAATTTTAAATGTAAACTTTAAAAGTTACAAAAATGGCTTAAAAATTTAATTTAAAAAAATCTAAGAATTTTTAAAAAATCTTTTTAGTGCAATCCTACACTATAAGAAGAATAGCCATTCAAAATTTTAGCCTTTTTGGTCCAGCTCTTTGGTCTGTTCGTTATCTGTCTGTCAATTACGGAAGTGCTTTATATATATATATATATATATATATATATATATATATATATATATATATATATATATATATATATATATATATATATATATTAAGAATAAATAATATTATTTCGTACTACGTTGTAGTTAATTAGAATACTCAAATCAATATTTTGTGAAAGAATAGGTCTTGTTTATCAAAACATTCTTCAAAAATGCTAGAATTTTTCAAAAGGCTCCATTCGCATTACTTTTATTCTGATTTCTTTCAAATTACTCTGGATTGTTAATTGAAGTGTTTTTTACGAACCTGTGCATAATTACGTATTTGAAACCACATTTTTATTTCATAATTATAGACCATGAAATAAATCGAAAACATAAAGAAAACAAAAAGCGGAATTTAAAAATAATTAATTATGGCATGAACGTCATACAGAAAAAATCATTGCACAATTATGTTTATATATGTACTAGCTGAATACACGTGCTTTGCTCCGGAGTACATTGAAATTAAATAGAACGGTAAATGCATGCAACTAATGCAAATATATATATATATATATATATATATATATATATATATAAGGACGTAGAAGAAATTATTCAAATTAAACACAATGGTCAATATATGTAATTAATTTGTATCTTTAATATCCATAAAACATACTAATTTGAAATAAATTCTTTAAAAACTTCCCTCTCAATTAGTCTAGTGGTTAAATTTTATATCTTACTCCAGTTCAATATTTATTTTGTCAATTTATTTCGTTGTTATACACTTGACGCAAAATTAATTTAAAATATCACAAAAAGAATTGGAACCACGTGATCAGCATTTAATAAATTATATTGTAAAAATTAATAAAAAATTCACCAAAAAACAGAAAGTCGAGGTATAAATTCGAAAAAAATTTCATTTAAAAATAAAAATTATGCTCTTTCTCGAGATGTAAGTTTAATAACCCTCAAGTTATTATTTTAAATGCAAACTTTAAAAAATGTTACAAAAACAGCTTAAAAATTTAATTTAATAAAATCTTAGAAGAATTTTTAAAAACGTTTCTTATTGCACCCCTACAAAAATATCCCTACAAAATTTGAGACCTCTAGGTCCAGCGGTTTGGTCTGTGCGTTATCTGTCAATCAGTCAGTCAGTTAGTTACGGAACTGTTTTATATATATAAATGGTAAACTTATATTGAAAACAATTAAGGATTTCAAATGATTCGGAATGCACATGCAACATTTTGAAGATGCTAGAAAATTTTGAATGTTTTTTTATGAAAACCAGTCAATATTCTGACAAAAAATCCTTATTTTGTATCCTTAGGTTTTTCAATGTAGTAAAAAATAATATGTTAGTCTACTTTTGTACATAAAGTTAAAATTTGAAAATTTAAAAATTAGACGTTGAAGGTCCCTTGTCCCCTTAATAAAAGTCCCTTGTTATCTTATTAATTATTCGTGAATTATAATTTATAGGTTATAATATATAAGGATAAACAGTGTTAAAAAACACATTCAAATGTCTACATACTTAGAAGGGCCAAAAAAAAGTTTATTTGATAAGAAAAAAATTTTAAGAGTTTAATTTTTTCTGTTGTTTTTTATTCATGACTTAATGGACTTAATTCATGAGGTTGGACTTAATTCATGATGTGTTGGAAGAAAAACCAAAAGGGAAAATATATTAATAGCATCGCGCTTAACCACGCCCCGGGCCCATTTTCGGTGTAAACGTCACGGATGCGTCACGCGTACCTTAAGACAAAGAGTGGGTTAGTTTTTAGACCGGGATGTTCATTCAATGATAGCGTATATGCGTTAGGGAGGCTCCGCGTTTTTGAAAATGGCGAGCGCTAAGATGTGCGAACCTTGGAGTGATGGTTTTCACGAAGTTGAAGAAATAAAATTCATTTGGATAATGTGTCGTCATGATTTGTGTAGCCTGCCTTACTTCGGTGCCACGAACTGTAAACTAAGAAGACTGCAAATACTAAATTAGTGAACGGACGTAATACGGCAATCGTCATATATATATATATTATCGTCATATATATAATTAGTTCCATTTTTGATACAACTTATAGCTGTGAATCCTTCCATTCTACAATAAGGTTGATAAAAAAAATAAAAATAATTAAATGCGGAAAGTTTACAAGTCAGCATTTACCTCAATTACTATAAACTGCAGCAACTCAAAATATCCCAGATAATTTAGCAAAATAATTAATACTGTTTAATAATATATATTGTTTTCCAATTAATGTTTCTCAATTATTAAATATTTTTGACATCTAAAATAATTAGTTTTTCTTTAATTATTTTGCCAAATTATCTGGGATATTTTGAGTTGCTGCAGTTTATAGTAATTGAGGTAAATGCTGAATTGTAAACTTTCCGCATTTAATTTTTTTTTTTATCAACCTTATTGTAGAATGGAAGGATTCACAGCTATATGTTGTATCAAAAATGGAACTAATTCGGCGGGGGGACTAATATTAACTGTGGGTTAATTATTCCGCCACGAGTTTCCAGAATTCTAGCAGAGAGCTGCAGAGAAAGTGATGAACAAGAATGCTGCTCGTGAGCCCTAATTTGATCCCACCTGAATTACAATGAATTTTCTCTAGCCGACCACCACTCTAAATGGCCGTATTCTGTTCAGAACCGATTAAAGATTCCAAAGAAACCAATGTTACGTAAGAAACTCCGTTTTCAAGGCCACCCCTCAAAACGGCCACTTTTTATCGGAACCATTAGTGGCCACCGTATACTCTATTTGCAGTTCAAACGAAAGTAACACTAAAATCATGTAAAAAACAGAGTGATAGAGAGTTTTCAGTAGTTGTACCCAAAAAAAAAAAAGTGATTATGACAGAGATTACCACATTGCTTTCTCTAGAGGTGTTAGATGAGGTGGCGTAAAGCTTCTTAGAGAAGAATAAATCAGGACTCGGTGTGTTATATTCAGCAGATATGTCTGGAAGGCAATTTCTCTGGTACCTTTTAAAGGCCAAGCGACTCGACAAACATTACCCTAATTTCAGTCATCAGTAGTTATGAAAATAATTTATTAGGAATATGAAAACTTTACTTTCATTTAAACAATCTTCATTCTTTCATAAATAGGGCTCTCAATTGTTTTTAACTTGAAAATAAGTTTTTATTTTTTTTTAAATTCCAACAATTGATTCTTTTCAATGTTATATTATTGCACGCAGACTTGCGATCATATATATATATATATATATATATATATATATATATATATATATATGTGTCATTCTTCATAATTAATTAATTAAAGACGATCGTGGACCGAATGATGAAATGAGAAGGCAGAGATCAATTAATATTCGTTTATTCCATTATTAACTTTCTAGAGCTCCAACATAATTATGCAAAACACTCCATCCAATGTTCTCGCTAAGACATACGTATTCTCTCTATCCGATCACTGTGCCGACTAATTAATTCCTTTGTCATTATCCTGCTCAAACTTTTCGCTCACTCAGTTTCGTATCTTCTAGAAAGATCTGAATTATATAACGCTACCCCTGCATGAGTAATCTCTCTTCTAAAAAACCAACCGTCAAGTGGCGACCCCTATTAGTAACTTTTGCTATTAAAAACCCTTCTTCCTTCTCCGACGATACTTTCGTGAATTAATAATATTTGATTGCCAATTCCCATTTTTCCCCAAACAAAAGCCACCCCCATATTTTAGCCTTTTATATATATATATATATATATATATATATATATATATATATATATATATATATATTCTTTTTTTCCATTTTAAAATTAAGTTATATAATATCTTTAAAATGACGAAATTTTAAATCAAAATTCTTACTTCCTTTATAGGAAATTTTAATTTAATTTAATTTTATTTTATTTTATTTTCATTTTATTCATTTTAACAATTTCAAAATTTATTTTTATAAATTTTACTGCAATTAAAATGTGTATCTTAGGAATGACGCAATAGTAGGTCATTTAATGATACATGTTTATAATGCCCGTGTATAAAATTTCATGGTATTTCATCCAACTGTTCTGGTGATATCATGTGCCCAATGACATAACAATGGCTAAAATTTTAAAGAATTAAAAAATTTTTCTTCAGGCTAGAAACAATGAAAGCAATATTTATTAAGATTGAAGAGTGTTTAAATCACAGTAAAATTTTCATATTTCTGAATAAATTACACTCATGGACAAAAAAATTAGCGCACCAAGAAGGAGTCGTCAAAATGAAACGAAAATGACTACTTTGATATAAGTAAATGATAAGAAAATCAAAGAAAAAGGATAATTTATTTCAGAGAAAAAGACAAAAGAACGGAGGAGTTAATACTTCGTTGGACACCCTCTAGCGTGAATGCACGATGCGATACGATCGGGCATGGAGTCATACAAGTTCTGTATGATGTCTTGAGACATTTCGTTCCATATTTGCTGTAACCTTGCCTCTAGTTCGTTCAAACTCGTAGGATGCCCAACTCGTCGTCCCAAATGATCCCAGATATGCTCGATTGGAGACAAATCTGGGGATCGGGCAGGCCAAGGAAGGGTAGTAACAGTGCGGAGACAGTCTTGTGACACCCTTGCCGTATGAGGCCGAGCATTGTCTTGTTGAAAAATGGCTCCTGGGAGCCGTTGCATGAGTGGCAACACATGTGGTTGCAGGATTTCATGAACATACCGCTGGGCTGTCATGGTGCCACGGAACAATACTTGGGGTGACCGTGTATTGTAGGCAATGGCACCCCATACCATCACACCAGCTGTGGGAGCGATGTGTCGCTGTACAGCAAAGGCAGGATTGAAGCGTTTACCACGGGCTCTCCACACACGAACACGATTGTCATCACTGCCGAGATTGAATCTGGATTCGTCGCTAAAGACGACCTGGTTCCATTCCGCTGCAGTCCAGTTTCCTCGTGCGTGGCAAAACTCCAAACGGAGGCGTCGATGGGTGGACGTCAAGGGCAGCACACGTAATGAGCGCCGCGATACCAACTGTCCTTCAGCCAGGCGGCTTCGTATGGTTCGAGAAGACACAGAGGCCCCTAGTGAAGGTGCTACCTGTGCCTGGATGGCGGCCGATGAAGCAGTTGGCTGTACGCGTGCATTTCTTACGATGTGGCGGTCTTCTCGACGACTGGTCTGTCGAGGGCGTCCTGGGCCTGGTCTTCGTGTACATGACATCTCTCGGGTCCACTGGTCCCAACACCTCCTCACAACAGAATCAGAGCGGCCTAATTGACAAGCTACTCGCCTAGCTGACCACCCAGCTTCCATCATCCCGACGAATCTCCCCCTCTCAAACTGCGACAACTGCTTCTATTGTTTTCGAACGCGGCGTAATGGCATGTCTATCTCAGCTCTTCCTTTGTAAATGATTCAGCACACTCAAACATGCTTTGGTTACCTGTTTTATACTCCACAGAGTACGATGTTCAACGCCCTCTACCGGTTATACGTAATGCGCAATCACGCTGTATTTCTAATCATTTGCATATCTCCCCGACATGTACCTTCATTTCAAGTTTCGTTACGATCCCGCAATTATTTCTTGGTGCGCTAATTTTTTTGTCCATGAGTGTATTTTTATAGCTACTGATGATTGAAAATAGGGATATGTTTGTCGAGTCTTTTGGCCTTTAAAAGGAACTAGACCCCTTAACGAAAACGAACACACGGGATTGTCAAAGGTGCTCAGCATTGCTTTTGTACTAGGCGGTACAAAGTGGTACAAATCAAAAAGTGTTTATATCTGGAATGATCCAAGAGAAGAATGCACCAATAAATAGAAGCAGGAAATATCTAAATTGATTCTAAGTCGAAATAACCGTAATAAAATTTAAGTGCTTTGTATGGAAAATCTGGCGAAAAAAAATCTATAAACTTGTATAAAGATAAATTTCGAATTTAAAAGTTTGCAACACACTTTAGAACTTGTTGAGAGAAAATGTTTTAGGTGACAGATATAGAACACTTACATAAGGTTACCTTATTCAGAAAACAACATAATAAAACTACTCCAGCCCTTTCAGGAAAGGTAATATCTCTGTGAACAATCTATATATAGCCAAATCCAACTAAAAAGGAAAGATCATGTGAAGCTTTCGTAAATCTATGCATTTCCTTTGCACTGAAGTACATTATTCAACAGGAGTAAGTGAATTGTGTATCTGATATATTTCTCTTTCAGTGTTTCACAATAGTAGAAGAAAATAAATAATTTTTTAACAATGACAGGTTCTGCTTGTCATTGTTAAATGATGATAAAGAAATATAGAAATGAAAATATAGAAATGATTCTTGAAGTCTGTCACATTAAAAAAAAAATGTCTCCTTTAATATTATGTCTGGAATCTATAAAAGGACTTTTATTTTTATTTAATAATGTTGTTATAACGGATTCATCTTCTTCTGAACGGTATTTTGTTAAAACCATTGGGGTTACAGACGAGTAAACAAATGTAAACATTGAGGTGGTCGTGGTATTTAAAGGGCCGTCAGTGCTGTTGAAATATTTAAAAGCCTTTTTGCTTCATTTATATTGAACAGATCGTTTCAAAGGTTTGCTCAGTAATACTAGAGGTGTAAAAAATTAAGCAAAAAAATTGAAAAATCGATGTTTTCATCGATTTTTTCCATTTGAAAGGTGCCAAGTCCCCTCAAGAAGATACTAGTTGGTACCCGTCAAAACATGACTGTCGGATAGTTAAATAAATGTACTAATGAACAAATTATACTCAACACATCATTGTCAAATGCTGAAAATAATAATATTAAGAAAAGATAAATGCAGTTTAAATATTACTATTGAACACATTAAAAAAATGGTTACTCAACAGCGAAAAATAAATAATTTCCGTCACGTTTTATTCTATATCTCATAAGCATAATTAAAAATAAAAATTGCAGATAAATAGCTAGACAGATTCCTCGGTATAAACAAATTAAGGGGTTTATGCGACCTCGTGTTTATAAGTATCTAAAGCTAGATTTAAACATGTAACTGAGCATGCGCAGAAAGCCAATTTTAGCTTTAAATTATCACTAATTAATAGATATTGTGGTTACAAAAACCAAATTTGATACTTCTATTGACTAAAATCTTTCGTTTAAGACCAACATGAAATAAATTGATGAAGTAGTTTTCTCTCATGGACTGCCCAAAGAATAATGTTAGCAACTTAATTAATAAATAGATTTCTTATAGATTAAATATTTCTTATAGATATATTTCTTATAGATGTCTTAAGATAAAATATAAACGCTAGACAATAGATTTTCATTTTCAAACATTATACAAATTCTTTTACACGTCTATTAAAATCTCTAGTGTGCGATTTTCTTTTCTAAAATATACGACTAATAAGTTTTCCATACAATACCATTAAGTCTTATCATGTAATTACGTTATAATGATTTTAATTAGTACCTGGAAATCGAAATTAAATTACTATCTTATAATATCATCAAATTCATATTAAAGATATTAAGAGGAAAATATAACATTACATTTTGCTTCTTTTTCATAGATTTACTTCTCGCATATTTTACGAAACAAAATAATTTCAGCGGAGGCGTGTGATTAATGAAAATAAACACACTGATTTTTTATTTTTCAATTAGTATATTAAAAGTTTTAATAAGTTTTTATATGGCGTTCTTGTATTTTTAAGATTAATAAAAATTCTTCATTGGATCTTTATACACAAAACAAAAATAAGAACAAAAATGAATGTAACACATTTTTATAAAGGGTGAAATTAGTTCTTTAGCTCCATTGTTAGTGTTGTTGGAATAGACAATACTACATCAGGTGTATGAGACGCTGCCGTGTGAGCAAAAACGAGGATCCTGATCTTCTGTAAGCCTAAAAATTCGCAGGGGGAAATATCTTTGTAGAGTTCTCGAAGCGCATCTTTTCGTATGGCCACTCCGAAGACGAGCCAAGACAGATATATATATATATATATATATATATATATATATATATATATATATATATATATATATATATATATATATATATATATAAATATATATATATATATATATATATATATATATATATATATATATATATATATATATATATATATATATATATAAATATATATATATATATATATATATATATATATATGTAACTAAAAATAAATAATCCAACAGAGATAGATAAATATAATAAGAATATAGACAAAAAACATTCAGAAATCAGGCACTTAGGGCATCCACGCATCAAAGGCAAGATTCTGTATAAGTGCCGGAACTGAACCATAAAACAACATAGAGGTAACCGAAAGGTCTCTTCATCAGGGAGCCTAACCAAATCAGTTACCTCAAGGGGAACTTTCTGAATAGGATGCAGGTATACTTGTTTTCATAATAATTTATAAGTTTTTACCTGAAAAGCAAAGAATACATTAGATTAGCCTGCTTACTACATGAGGAACCTCGAGAGAAACCATAAACATAAACCTAACTTAAAAATTAAAAAAAAAATTAAAGAACTTTCCAATAAAAGACTGCGCAAAAGCTACAAACCTTCATATCGAAAAGGTAAAATGTAAAATATAAACAAATCAAATAAACAAAAGTCAATAAAAAGCAAGCATAGACTGCTA
Organism: Dolomedes plantarius; assembly: GCA_907164885.2. Lineage (NCBI taxonomy): Eukaryota > Metazoa > Arthropoda > Arachnida > Araneae > Dolomedidae > Dolomedes > Dolomedes plantarius. The sequence continues at coordinate 61,105,146 of OU015502.1, forward strand.
AATCACTTTATCTTAAAACCTACCCTGCAAAGAAAACATAAAACCTAACAAAAACCTGTGGATATATATATATATATATATATATATATATATATATATATATATATATATATATATATATATATATATATATACAGGGTGATTGGAAAATTTAAAGCGGTTTACAGGGGACGAATATAAAAGGATTCGTAATACCATGCGTGGCCGGAAACGCCGCATGAAGGTGGTAGAGGGTGCTTTATAGGGCACTCGAAACCAGCCGGCAATGCGGGAAGCTATTATTCCCCCTCTGTGATTTTATACAGCATGCAGCGCCTTACGAATGCTGAACTAGGAGATATCCATTTGAAGTACGGAGTTGAGAATGGAAATGGAAGAGCTGCGCAAAGGTTGTACCGGGAACGATTTCCCAACAGAGAAATACCGTATCGTCAAACTTTCGTGCGAGTGCACACACAGCTTCGTGAAAGCTTAGATGCTCCTTCGCTACTTCGCGAAAGCACTCCAGCACGATGGAGCGCCGGCCCACTTTAGCCGTAATGTCAGGAATTATCTTGACAATACGGGCCGAGGGTTGCCCATATTGATCGGCAGATCTGTACTGTCTTTCCGGCGCCCAGGCCTATAAAAATGAACTGCTCCGCACTTGGGAAATCAACCCTCTTCAGTCAACCGGTCTTCAGTCTGACAGAGTGTATAGGCCAGAGCCGTGGTCACCGTAATTTTCGAAGTTACCTGGACGCTACTTATCGACACCAGTGGATGGGTTGAGGTGGACGTGTTCCCTGGCCGCCACGATCACCAAATCTGTCCTGCTTGGATTTCTTTCTGTGGGGCGGCTTGAAAAGTCTCATCTACAAAACCCCAGTGGACTCCGACGTCGATCTCGTCGCCAGATTGGCTGTTACTGCTGGATATTTGCAGTACATGTCTGGTGTTTATGCTAACGTACGCCGTTCTATGCAGCGGCGATGTGAAGCTTGTATCATGGCTATTGGAGCATTTTTTGTGACAATTTGATTTAATAAAGGGCGTGTTACATTTGTTTGTGTCTCTTTCCTTTTACGTTACCAATTTCTTTTCTACTCCCCAGGACTTTCACGTGGCGTTTTCGGACACGTATTGTACTGCGAATCCTTTTACATTCGTCCCGCTCAAAATCCCATTGAATTTTGACGAGACATTTTCCGGTCACCCTGTATATATATATATATATATATATATATATATATATATATATATATATATATATATATATATATATATATAAAGTTTATAATTTAATGATACGTGATTGTATATATTGGGAAACCTAGTTTTTAACTTACGACAGGACTGTTTTCTAAGATCACAATAAACAAAACTATTTGCATGACTTCTAATTTCTTTTCTTAAAATTCTCTCCATACTTTTAAAATGCATTTCAAACCTGTTGAAACGCCATCCTTTACGAGGAGAAATGATATTAAGCAGGTGATATTTTTTTCATTAATTCTCAAATGTACCTTCATTCCATCCCATTTCTTTTACCTTATAGCTGATATGAAGAAACCTTTATTTAAACATGACACACTTAAGAAGTAAAACAGTCTATTTACTTAACTGATATTACTTTACCCCGAGGAAAGAGACTGAAAGGGAGAGATTTAGTAAAGTTTCAACCTATTCATTGTTTGCGTAGCGAATCTTTGTATGTGTCGATTAGCCTGCTATGTGCGAAAATCTGTTAACGACATGAAAAGTGTCTTCGTAGAGATTTGTATTTTTTATTGTGTTTCTTCTATTTATTTAAACCAGCGTGATTCGGAGTTTCTCTTTGTGGTGGATAATGTGTCAATTTGATAAATAGGTACAAAAATATGTTTTAATGTTATTTTCTATCGAAAGTTAAGACGGTTTCTTCTTGTATTCCATTAAAAATATTTCTTCAGAATACAAAACACCAAAATACAGACTGAAATATATCGTTTCACGCAAGCGATAACACTAAAATCAATTCGTGTCCTTAATACTTATTATATATCGACACATCTTTAAACATAATTTTAGGTAACGAACGGGCAGACAAAGATGTTTAACATTAATTACATAAAATTTACATTTTATCTCAATCGTCATGGTTTAATAATTGTTATGAGCCATTGTTATCGTAATTATATTATATAGTTATCATTTTTCTAACTTTTTTAAAGATCGGTATGTACTTTATTATTCAATATAAATCCTCAGCAGTTACTTTTTGTTTCAGGAAATTTTAATTTTAATTTATAATTTAATTTAATTTTTATTTATTTATTTATTATTTTTTTACAATTTAAAAATGTATTTTCATAAATTTTACTTTAAAATTTTTATGGTAGGAATGATATAATAGTGTATCATTTTTAATGATACATGTTTATATTGCCCGTGTATAAAATTTCATGTTATTCCAGCCAACTTTTCTGGTGATATCATGCGTGCAATGACATGACGATGATAAAAAATTATATGGAGATTTAGCATCAATAGCCAGCCAGAATTTTATTCCAAATTTATCCGGTTTAATACACATGTACTGTATAAACTTGCAAGTTGTCTTGCTTGGAAAAAAGTTGCTCCTCTATCGTTACATTCTCAGACGGTTTAAAGCACAAATAGCATTTCACGATAAAAATAGTCCAGGCATAAAATATGAGAGGAAATATGTCATTTTTTAAAAGCTGGGATCTCGAGAATTTCATATCAAATCGTATGCAATTCATGATTTCTATAAATATGTCTCGACTTATAGTTTCTAGGAAAAAAAATGTGGCCCAAGATTTTGACATCAAACTTGAAAGGATTTTGACCACAAATTTCAATCCCTCTCCCACGCTAGTACCTAATTTCAATAAACGGAAAGCAGTTTCTGTTCGAAACAAGAATGCATTATCTACATAATAATAAACACCTGCAACGGGAACGAAAGTAAGCTCTAAGAATTATCTAGTGTTCGGGGTCAAATTGACCCCTAGTCGTAGTTCTGGGAATAAGTAGTTACTGTAAATAAACTGACAGATGAAACTCGAAAAAAATTTGAAAGCATACTATTTAAAAAACTTTTGAAAAGTCGTAAAGTTGCAACTTTGTGTGAAAGAAAATAAAACGTATACATGAGGAAAGTGGAAGAATTTCATTTAGGGGTCAAATGATCCCTACCGTAGTTCTAGTGTTAAATAGAAATTGGAGTCTATAAATGATATTATCGAACAAATTAAAATAACTACAGAGTGATATCATATTGTTTTGAAACTAAAGAAAGAACTGAGATCTCAATAAATAATTAATAAATTTTGTGCGTCATATAAATATCTAAATCATAGTTTGATATCTTGACAATGCCAAATGACTCTCCGATCAACATCATATGTACTTTTTTTCCACTAAAGAAATTGCAATGCAAAATTGTTGTATTATATTACCACTTTGCTCTATAGTCTTTATATAATGCTATAAAAACTAAATAAAAGACTTTGGGACAAAAGACATTCAATCGCTTCTCTCAATAAAAAGACATAAAATGATTGTCTCAAATCCATCTAACTTACATTTATCATATAGCCATTCTGTACAGTAGAATATTTATATTTTTTGCGGCGAGACTTTTATTGATCTCTGGATTTTGTTTCGTCTACCAATTGATCTTTGAACAATTCCCACCTATAACTGGTCCTCCTAACTCTTATGCCGTTTCTTGATGTGTAATTTGCCATGTCGCTATGCGTAATTATTTCGGATGGGAAGCCCTAGGAATTATACTTCTGAAAAACTCTTAACTTTTTCCTGAAAGCGTTTTAACATTGAAAAGTCTACATTTAACTCATAAAAACGGCAATTTTTTTAGATATGTACGTAACATATTAGAGTAAATGCATTTTACGTTACCTCTTAAAACAACTGTTAAATTCTTTTATAAGTACAGAAAAAAAAATCTGAGATCATGTTGTCAATTGCATGCGATCTCACATGCGGAAGCGGGGATACAAATAAAGATTGCGTTTATTCAGCATTAAATGTTTGATTTGTTTCTTGGTTAGTTGGTTGGTTGATTGAGAGCACTGCAATAATTTTTTATTTATTTATTTGTTTATTTATGTATTAATTTTTTTGGTGTGAACGCTACATTAGGGACCACTAGAACGGGACGCACTGCTTATATAGGATGGATACGGTTCCTTCCACTTAAATGTTTAAAGTATACCATTTTCATCCCTATATACAGAATGAGAATAATTAATAATCTCTATCTATCTATCTATATATATATATATATATATACATACATACCTACATACATACATATTAATATTAATTAATTATATATATATAATATTATTTCAACTTGATAATAAATAAGTGTAAATACGTAATTATGAACTTTAATTTCCACTCTCTGTTAAGCTTCCTAAGCTGGTAAAGTATAGAAATGTCTTCCTTTGATATAAAAGCAATTATGTAGAATGTAATATATAAATTTTTACGAAAACAGTTGTTCTGTACAAAAAAATAACAATACTCATAAAAATCCCACTATATCTTCACATCTTATTTTAAAACAGCATGGTTTAAAGTAATATTTTACAGTAAGGTTCAAATATTGTGAGAAATCTGAAAAATTTAAACCCCTGCTCTGTTCTATAGAGTAAGGAATTGAGATGAGAATATAAAAAAAGGAAATTTTACGAATGAATGGTTAAAGGGGCTACAGTGAGATAATCTTGTGTTCCCTTTGACAGATTTAGTGCCATGATGATGGATTGTATTTTTCCTTCCACTGTACAGATATTGATTTAAAAGGGGCCTGCAATTGAAAACTATTAAAGTACGCCCAAAGAGTCAATAGATGGAATTGAATGCAAACGTTTGAAAAGCATCGGAGAAAATGGGTCTTGTTTTCTTTAAGCACCTCTTCATGTTTTCGAGATTACTGAATGAAAACTTAAATGTGATATTTATCATTTTTAGCTGAATTATGACATATTATCTTTGCATCTTTGAAGACCTAATTCCCGAGATTTTTTCGTTTTGATTTACTGGGTGTACATTAGGAAGTTTATATTTCTTGCTGTTATAAGGAAGTTTTATACTGCTGGCTGATAGAACAACTCACCGAAAGAGTATACCATCATCTTTTTGCAGTAGTATATTGATAAAAGTCTCTTTTTCTACAAAAATATTTCTTGAATATTCTAAAATATATGAATTATAGCCATCATGTGTTGCAAATGTGAAATCATAATTGTTACGATATGCCTTTTTTGAATTTTTTTTCATTCATAAGGTGTTAGAGCATTCTGCATGTAGAATCCGTCGTAGAGCATCTCCGTTTTATCTCAATAGCATTTCATTAAAATTATGACTCGTTTCGAATTTGTCTCTACATAATAAGCAAATTAATGTCGATACTTAACATAAATATTTATAAAATTATTTTATTTTTCTTAAATTTTGGGCTTGTCGTTGGGTCTCTTTCTATGAAGTAACTAAAAGTAAGGTAAATTAATTATTCAACCCAACTCAGCTATAGCATTTGCCATAAGGTTAGGTCCTGAGGTAGGCAGGACCTAACACATTGGGTTCCTGACTGGATGTGCTCAGCTCTAATCCTGACGAACATCCTTAAGGTGGTCCGTTACACAAAAACCTTCAATTTTTTAAAAATTATTGCATTAAATCGTCTGTTTTTTTCCGATTAAAATGATGTTTAAAGTGTGCTTATATCTTAATTAGAACAAGACATATTATTATTATTATTTTTTTTTTTTTTTTTTGCGTTTGTCTTGTAAATCTAGCTTTCAAGCAGTAGTTGTCATGGAAACGACATCCTCTGTCGCAGCAGTAAACATGTTTTTTGGGGGGAAGGGAGGGAGGAGGACACTTTTTTCCCAAATTAATGTGTATTATTATTTAAATTTTAAAGGAATTTATATTTAATTTTTATATTTCTTCTATATGCACTTCTACTTCTACAACGAATTAAGGGGTTGATTGTTTATGTTTTGGTTTCGAACAATTGTTCTGCTATTTCAAATTTAATATTTATTTAAGTATTTTTTATCGATTTTCTAAACGAAATCTTTGGAAATGCCTAGGAAAAGAAATTTTGAAGTTGTCAGGGCTAAAATTATGAAAACAAACTCGACGTGCACAGTCAAATTGTTGTCCGTCAGTTCCTACAAAAAGTGAAATTGTATAGCAGTTAGATCAACTGAGACATTTGAACAGTACAGAAAGAAGGTGAAAATGGCAAAAATTAAAATGAATCAGAATTTTAAGCTACAGGAAGGAGTTACTTACATGGAAGCCTTTAAAACGCATTTAAACATTATAGTTGCGGCTAATCTTTATTTATAGTTTAAAAAGCGATTTTCTGCATTATAGGTTTTTTCACCATTTCTCGTCTTCCAATTGTTTTAATTCAAGAACTAGTAAAGATAAAGAGTTCAATCTTGGAACATGACTTATTCAATTATTTTACTTTAATTTCTGATTCAGCAATTTTAATAAATAAATTTACGTTAGATAATATGATATTTTAAAGTAAGTTACATAATATTTTAAAATTTACTTCAAATATTTTTTTTTTATTTTTTTAATTAATATTTTTAAAAATGATGAATCAAAATTAAAATTTAAATAATTCTTTTTAATTAAAAGAAATAATTTTGAAATTCGGCAAACAATATTTCGAGTTATAAGAATTTTTAATTAATCCACTATTTAAGATAAAAAAAATAAATTTAAAAAAAAACTTTATTAGAAGTTCTATAATGTGATTTTGTTTACAAATTATATGGTTAACCATCACAAAAAAAGGAAAAAAAATAAAATTCTAACTCAATATATAAAAGAAAAAAGTAAATTTTTCCCGGACCCCCTTATATACCTTAGTATCTAGGACAGATATGGGTACGTTTAATATGTAATCCGGAAATTCCTCCTATGTAGTCCGTGGGAGGGAGAATGTAGGAGCCTATTTGAGCCTATAGGGAATACTAATTTTATACAATTTAGGATGTGATAATTAATATAACCTAAAATTAAACGTAATTTTGAGCATTTTTCACAGCAGTATTGAATATATATATATATATATATATATATATATATATATATATATATATATATATATATATATATATATATATATATATATATATATGTTAATAAGTAATTATTGAATTTACTTTCGATGATAAAATTTAATATCTTAGCTATGTTGCATTTCTTACGGGGACTCACAACCCTTAAGTCGAAGAAATAAGGCACATTTTCATACTTTTTTGACTTTTTGTAACTATTTCAATTTACTCCCGATGTTTCCAAATTTTATGTATATGATAAACTGATATATTTATTTAAGTAAACAAAGTTTAACTCTCAAAATAATTTTAAATAATTTTTTTAAAGAATGCTTTAGATATACCTTGTTTTTTAAGTATTTTTATTGTATACTGGCTTGCGCGTAGAACTATGAAATTAATTTTACACTTAAATGTGTAATTACTGTTTCATATTTAAAATAAATAATTCAAAATACAATTGAACATAAAACATTCAACATTAAAATATTTTTCAATTTTTCAAAACTGCCCAAATTATACTTAAAATTTCCTTAAATTTTTGCATTAATTTACCCCTGAAAAAATAACAAAATGTGCAGTGATTGCAATAATTCTAGTTCAGACGCAATAAAATAACATGATTATGCACTGATAAAAATTCCATGGGATTATGTTTCATAGTTTTCGAGATATCGGGTGCGGAATGATGCAAAATTACTTTTTGAGAAAAATGAGTTTAAAATGTTTCTTACCATAAACTTGATCAGTAATTAAATATTCAGAATATCAATATCTCCGGATCTAAGCGAAATATTTTCATGCGGTTTGCATTATTTTGTTCAGAAATGATCAGGCTTTAGCATATATTTTTTTTCAAAAAATCGAATGTTTTAAAGATTTAAGGGTAGTGAGTCCCCTTAAGCAAGAATAATTTGGCAATAATTTCCTTTGATATAAAAGTAATTATGTTGAATGTAATACAAATGACTTTACGAGCATAAATGTTATGTAAATAGCAAACAATACTCGTAAAAATCCCGCTAAATCATACATATTATTTTAAAATTGTGTGGTTTAAAATTATATCTTACGGCAAAGTACAAATATTGAGAGAAATCTAAGAAATTTAAAACTGCTCAGTCCTATGAAGTAAGGAATTGAGATGAGAATAGAAAAAAAAATCAAATTTTATGAATGAATGGTTAAAGGGGCTACTGTGAGATAATCTTGTGTTCCCTTTGACAGATTTAGTACCATGATGATGGATGGTATTTTTCCATCCACTGTACATATATTGATTTAAAAAGGAGCCTGCTAGGGAAAACTGTTAAAGTACGCCCAAAGAGTCAATATACGGAATTGAATGCAAATGTTTGAAACGCGACGGATCAAATGCACCGTGTTTTCTTAAGTACATCTTCATGTTTTTGAGAGTACTGAAAGAAATCTTAAATGCGATGTTTTATCGTTTTTAGTGAATTATGACCTATTATTTTTGCATCTTTGAAGACCTAATTTCCAGTATTTCTTTCGTTTTGACTGACTGGGTGTGCATTAAGAAGTTTTACACTGCTTGCTGTTAGAACAATTCATCAGAACAATACCCTCTTGTTGTCGCAGTAGTGTATCGTTAAAAGTCTTTATTTCTACTAAATTATATCTTGTATATTCTAAAATTTATGAATTATATCCATCATGTGTTGCAAATATATCGTCATAATTGCTACGGCATGTCTATTTTGATTTTTGTTTTCATTCATAAGGTTTTACATGCTGATTCTATCGGTACAGCATCTCCGTTTTACCTGAATAGTACTTCGTTAAAATTATGTTGATACGTAATATAACTATTTCTAATAATATTTTTCATTACGTAAACTACGATCTTATCATTGCGCCACTTTCTCTGCAGTAATTAAAAACATGATAAATTATCCATTAAACCTAACTCAACTATAGCATTTATTATAAGGGGAAGGACTGAGGTAACCTAGGGGTTGCGCGGTCTGAGGTTTCCGACTGTGGTTGCTGAATTCGAATCCTGACGAACACCTTCATAAACTTTCGTGTCTAGGCTAGATATGAGCAAGCTTAATTTGTAGACTGGAAGTTCCTCCTATGAAGTTAGTGGGATGGAAAATATACGATCTTTAATCTTTCATAATATTAGTTGTTAATTGTAGTAATCAGTTTCTCGTTATTTTGGAAATCTTAGACATTACGAAAAGACGCTACTTCCTGCGTTTTTTTTAACATTACACATTGAACTCAAATATTTCATGCTAATCCCTTGGCTACTGTGTAACATCTAGAAGATACATGAGATATTTCATTATAAAACCAGTGTAACCACTTTAGGAAATATCCTATGATAGAATTTGATTCATTGGGATTACAGTCAAAACCCATTTTTTAATTAAATTTTTCTAATTTAATATTTTTTATTGAATAAAAATTGAACATTGATACAAAAAGTTAAAATAAGAGGAAAATAATAAGTTCAAAATTTCCTTGAAATTTACAAATCCCTATGATACTGCTCGAAATGTTCCTTGGTACAAAAAGCTTTTTCACATGCATTTAATGAATAAATAGTTATTTTAGTTTTTTTTTCTCTCTATTGTAGCGCACCCAACATCTGTTCCACTTTATTCTGAAACATTCTAAAATATTGTCAACAAGCTTATAAAGGGCTTCTCGGTTTCTTTTTTTTATCAGTCATTTTTACATTTAGCATAGTAATTAGAAAACAGGGTGTTCTTGCTAAAGGTATCCAAAAGTTATGACTTATTTTTACGGAACTACCCATTGCAATTAAAAAAAAATTTAAATAGAAAGAACATCTCACCAAGTTTTTATATCTATCATATATTTCGATCATAGTATAATTGATTTTGATATGTGCCTCTTTTGTAGCACGACTAACGTCTAAATGGTAATCCAATTCTCTCGAAGTGTTTCGTAGCATATCAGGAGTTATTAGACTTCTTTACTTGAGGATTCATTAAATCCGTTGCGTATAAACAAAAAATTGACACTGTGGATGAGTTGAAGAAGAGTATCATTCAAGCTATTCGTGCAATAACTCCTGATATGCTACGAAACACTTAGACTGGAGAGAACTGGACCAACATCTGGACGTTTGTTTTGCTACAAAAGGAGCACGCATCGATATCCATGATACAATGATCGAAATCAATAATTAATATTAAAAATTAGTGAAATATTCTTTGTATTTAAATATTTTTTTTTTTTTATTCTAAGGGGAAGTTCCGAAAAAATAAGCCATAACTTTTTTATGCCTTTAACCGGACACCCTGTATTTTGTGACATGCCCTGAGTTAAATGACATGCCATTTCAGTGAATCTATGTAGTCCATATTTCGTTGACGTTTTACACACATGCCATTGAAAAGTTCGCGCTGAAAGAGGAAATGGATCTGGGATTTTCGCGAATCTTAGCTACCGCTATCTTGTAGTGAAGCGGCTAATATTCGTCCATATTGCTAAAATATGTAACTGAGTTACAAACATTTTATGATAAAGACTTTTCTCAAATAGTGCATTATGTATTTCAACGACCGAATAAACATAATTTATAATTCATCTTTAATAACAACTTTTTACTAGAACTACCGCAAGTAAAAGTGCTGATATAAATACACGAAAAAAGAAATATTTCAGGTAGACTATTCTAACGAACCTATCGCGGTTTATTAACGTAGGATAACTTATCGTTGCTTACCTCTTTTTTTTTACTTTTTTTTACGCATTTTGGTAGTTTTCTGTTTACTGTTTACTGCTACTGGGTTTAGCGAGCTTTCAAAATTATAACTCGCTTCGGACTCTCAATTTTTTTCTTCCAGAGGACCGTTATTGAGGAACACAATCCTACATCAAAATTCCGGTAGTCTCTTCTAACGAAACTACCACGGGTTATTAACGTACGATTACTTATCGTTGCTTACCTCTTTTGCATGTATATATATATATATATATATATACATACATGTCAACATTTTGACGCATTTTGGTACTTTCTGTTTAACCCCTTCCTACTCGCTCCAGTCAAAATTACGGGGTAAGGTTTAGACCTCAATTTCTCGTGCTCGGGTTACTTCTGGGCTGGAGTATTCAAAAGTAACGAACAAAAAAGATTAAAACACGCCATTTCATTTATCCTAAAAAAATTTCTTTCTTATTTTACATACCATATGGCAGCACTAGGCTATTTATAATGTAATTTGGGATGAGTCTTTTTCAAAACTAGATGACACAAATCAAGAAATAAATGGAATTCTCCGGAAAAAATAGACACGTTTTTACTGTTTTCTTGAAAATTATGCGATCTTTAAGGGGTTAACTGTTTACTGCTTCTCCAAATGATACAGACTGGGTGTGGCGCGCTGCCAAAATTTTAACTCTTGAGGTACGTATGGATGGTTTTAGCGTCTAAAATTTTGTTTCCGGAGGACCGTTATGGAGTAACGTAATCCTACTAAGATCACATATATAACTCTAGAGTAAGCGAACGAATTTATGTAATTACAAGGATAAACCTTTAAATAGTACTAGCGTTCTAATTGTAAGATATGATTAAAAATGCATTAATGCAAATGAAGACAATTTTCGTATGAATAACCCTAGTGTATGAACATCTGTAGAAAATAAAATTCGCCAGCTTTCGAATTTAAATATAGAGTGAAATTATGCAAAGATAATAAAGTGTCCCGAGAGTTTGAGATCGCTGGAGATCCATTTGGCAGTTGCAAGCTCAAATCTTCATTAAAAAAATGTCTTGTGAATGATATTTTTAAAGTAATTCTAGAGATTAAAAATATCAGATATCATAATTTGTTTAGATTTATTAAAACCAAATAGAAAATAATTTTTATACATGATATTACTTATATTTGAGATATAGGAAAATGTATTATATATAAAATATGAAAATTTGTAAACGCTTTAGAAAATAAATCAGGAGAATGAAACTTTATTTTTTTTAATATGAGAAACGAAGATGCTTTGTTCTTTATTCAAGTGCTTGTAAAGTTATCAATTTTCTAAGTAGGCAATACTATAGTTTTTAATTAAATGTTTTATGTACGAGTACCAGAGATACGATTTTTTCTCGTGGCCTTTAATATTTAAAATTTCATTATATTAGCTGGTATTTTTTATAACCAATATAAGATTTACCAGAATTTAAAATTATATTGAATGAGTAGGAAATATTTACTTCCAGGAAACTTTAATGTATTGTGAGTTCTATACAGATTGCTTTGGAGCGAAAGATTCTATGTATAATTTATGGTGCAGTGCGGGAAAATAGCATCTGGAGAATTCATTATAACCATGAAACGAAGACCTTATTTGAATAGTGGTCCAACTCCACTTTAAAAAAAATGGAGATAGAAATGACTTGTAAGAACATGAGAGTGATGCTATCTTATTTTTAAACTGGTACATCTCCAGCTTATTTCTGCTGCCAACAGAGGGCATTACAAATCAGACTTCAGCAGTCATTTCTCAGCACTCATTAGGCTTTAAGGCTCTGTATCTCAAAATGAAGAAGAATGGAGTTGGTATTCATAAAATACCTTCAATTAAACCTTAAATGCAGGCAACCAAATATAATCAGAGTAATTAAATCTTATGGTATCAGACGGTTCGGCCATGTTTAAGGATATAAAGATCCTGACTCTGTTAAAAAAACTGACTTTTTATAAAATGGAAGGTATTAGAAGAAATGGAAGACCATATAGTACTACATGGATTCATAGCATTGACATAGATCTTAAGGGCAATAGAATTAACAGTTGGAGAATAATGTCGTCTGTTTGGGTTGCATTGTGAAAACTGACTGGGACTGCATTGGCCTGTACTAGGCCGTCATACTGATGAAGGAGAAAACATATACAGAGAAATAGTGTACAGGAAACATGTAATTAACTTTTTTATAAATGGAATTTTCTGAAATTTTCTTAACGATCTTTATATGTGGGTCAGACCATGTTTTGCAAGAAACATTATAAAAGAAAGTTTTCCTGCAAGTTAAAGATTACAATTTTTAAGTTTATTTTCTGGGTTTAGTACAGCGATCTAATACAATGATTTAAGCGCCTTTTATTACAACGGATTGATCAATGTCAGGTGACAAAATTTATTTTTTTAACAAACTTTTCAAATTGTAAGACGAAATCTCGCTCTGTAATTAAATAATTATCAAGAAAAATAAAAGAATGTTTTTTTTACAGAATTCGAGAGTACATGAAATACAAAACTTGAGAATAATTTCAATGACTGAAATCTTATAAATATGCTTCCTTATATAAAATGCAAATAAGTTCCTTTACTTATTTTCATCTTAAAATGCTTTTACTAGTATTATACATTATAAAATTATAAATATGCTATCAATAAATAAATGACTATGTGTATTCATTTATCATAGTATCGGGCTACAAAACTCGGCAAACTTGCGAATAACCGAATCCGCTAAGATTCGACTGCACTTACTTAATTGTAACGACCACCTGCTAGAGGCAGATATAAACTCTAACCCCAGATCTCCGAAAATAATAAACTAAACAATTGGAAGGGGATTGAGGTGGCCTTGAGGGAATACATCTGGTCTTCGGTGCTGAGGGTGTTCGGATTGAATCCGAACGCGCCACATTAATTACCTTCGTGTCTATGTCGGACATGGGAACGATAAATCCGTAGACCTGAAAGTCCCTCTATGAGGTCATACGCGGGGTGCTTGGTCAAAATTGTTATGGCAACTGGCTAAGGTGGCCTCAGACCCATGTGGTGCAATATAAACCGAAACCGAACACTTCATCCCTAAGCCTCTATGGACCTGGTCTGGAAATTCTAGCCAGGGGACATTTGAAACAAAAACAACAAACAATCCGATCTTGAAGCGAACAAATCACTTGGCATTTTTTATTAATTTTCCTCAACTTGTTTTTGCAGTACTCGCCAAAATGTGCTATTAGAACTGCACAAAAAGAAAATTCTCGACTTAAATTTGAAACCTGGCAATTAGTTGGACATTTCAATTACGGATCTAAAGTGTGTTGATTTTGCTGGGAAAATAGAGTGACGACAGTCTCCTGAATTTCAGTAACTTAGAGTTCCTTTTAAATGTTTTGGAATTCTTTAGAAACATTGTTTTCAATATGTGACTAAAGCTTTGATATTTTTTTTGTATGCCTTACATAAAATTTTAAATTATTTTACTTAACCCTTATTTAATTTTAAAATTAAAAATTTATATATATTCTTGCTTTACGATCAAAAGATTAAATTACAATAAAATTTAAAATAAAAGTCAGCAACCTGAAAACAGTTTTCTCAATTTTTACCTATGTAATTCCTCAGTCTCAAAGACGCATGTTAGCTCTTCCATGGCAAGAAGCCCAGAAATTGCCTACGTTTTGTATTTGTAGCTCCTCCTATTCGGTAATGTTTCATGCAGTGTAACTTGAATAGGCAACCTGCATTTTACGCCTGAAATGAAGGAAGATGTTTGTTTCTTTCTACTGTGGGTTAAAGTGTAACTGGTGGAAATTTTCAAAAACTTCGCTTTTGAAAGACTGACGTCTTGCTTACGATTACCAGTAATAATACACCGAAAAGCGCGTAATGGTTGTAAAATCCAGGACCATGGTACCCTGGTACGCTAAAGATACGCATTGATTTCCCATGTGATCATAAATATTGAATTTTCTATTTTATGTAACCTATTTTTCTGTCTCAATTTTCTTCACTGCCTGTGATGCCAACTGCATTTTAAGCATGAAATCAAGGAAGATGTTTGTTCCTTTCTACTGTGGGTTAAATAGTCACCGGTGGAAATGTTTAGAAACGTCACTTTTGAAAGACTGGGGTCTTTTTTACGATTACCGGTAATAATACGCTGAAAATCCCATAATGGCTGTAAATATCAGGTCCATGGAACCCTGGTACGCTAAAGATTCCCATTGATTTTTCATGTGTTCATAATTATATTTTCTATTTTATGTAACCTAGTTTTTTACTTCAATTTTCTCCACTGTCTGTGATGTTTACTACATTTAAATTGACGATGAGCGTGTGTGTCTTCTCAAGAACCGATTTATAAGCTTCTGTGAATAAAAAAAAGCATATTGTCGCGATTCCTTTAACTATATTTGTAAATTAAGACTGCAGATGGTATAGACAGTAATTTATTTTCTTTCAAATATATTACAAACACTCACCTAAAATTACAGCAAAGTTCAGCAAAACCCTTTAGATTTTATAGAACAAGCGCAGAAACAATAACATGCTTGCAGTTCAAATACAGCAGCAGAGCTTCAACTTGGAAATGAAAGACTGACTTATTTTGTAGACGAGTTCGGTATGCGTGAATACCTTTAGTGACATTATCGATTGTTCTAGAAGTGAAAAAAATTCCAGAACTTGATAACCACGACTCCTAGATGAAATCTGATTGTTTCTCTGGTTCCTCGAAAATTTATCCAAATAATCATGTATTCGAATATAACGCTCATTGACAGTACATAAACGTTGTTCATTACAATATAAACACAAATTTAGGAACACTTGCAAACGTTAAAGCATATTTACAATTATTTTTTTAAAATATTATTTTAGAAACATAAATAAAATGTTTATTTTGTAGTGACTTGCGACATCACAGGAGCTACATACGATTTCTCGCAAACTTACAATTATTTTACGAACGATTAATGCAAAATTTGACTGCCGGAAACCGGATATTAAATGAGATTCTAACCCAAACCATAGTACTCTGTGTACTGAACACTGTTTCTGTGTGTTCATTATTCCTTTAGTACGTTTGTATAGTCTAGTATATGTATTTTTGCAACCGATTGTTAAATATTATTCTAACTCATTAAAATTAGGTTTTATTTATTCTGAGCGCTTTTGTGTGTGTTAAATCAATTTGACGTAGCAAGTCGAACTTATATACCAGGTATATAAAGAACCACCAAAAGTGTATGGGGTGATGTGAAATAAAAATTGAAATACTACTAATCTGCTAGCTGTTATGAATAAGTCCAGAAGCTGTTACTAACTGCAAAGTATATACATCTCCCATACATACCTCTTTTTTCCATTTTTAAACACACAGATATTCAAAGATATTTTCATAAATTTTGTATCAGAATTCAATAAGGTAAAAAAAAAGGAAAGAATATGTACTTCGGAAATGAATGGCTAAAGAATCTACAGTGAGACAATCATGTCTGTGTACTTTGACAGATTTGGAACTGCAATGATTGATGACATTTTGCCTTTGGTCTTGCACTTATTGATTTGAAGATGGGCCCTTTTACAGCGGTGAAAAAAGTCAGAAAGGGAAAATAAAATGAAATTTCGAAAAACGGCGAATCAGATTATACGCCCGTGCCCATGAAGTATTATTTGCACGAAAAAATAAAGTCTGAAACAGGAAAGCTTGAAAAAGTTTTGAATAAATGCATATTGTACCTCGTATTCCGTTATCAATTTTACTTTTTCCTCTAATGCAATTTGTACGGTTAAACTACTTCCTCGCATCTGAAGATACAATTTATGCGACTGCTTAAACGGTACTAATTGTTCCTCAGAGTGCTGTGGCATAGTTAAGTTAACTAAGGACCCGGCATGCAATCAACAAGTAGCCTTTTAAATGTAAGCGAGAATACATGCTTGGGATGATCGAGTAATTAAAACTTGTAAGGTTTTACATGAAAGTGATTGACGATCGGAACCATGGGACGTAATATGAAAAACTTGCGCAAAACTAATTGTATTAAGAGATGCCTTTTAGATCATTAGTCCTTAACTTTTTATGGTCGTGGACCCTTAATGTGGTAAGTGTGATAACCTGGGGAAAGAAATTGACCCCTCCTTAGGATCATCACATAGACACGCCCTCTTTTTTATACACATTGTTAAGGGAAACAATTCTACATTTTAATGTAGAATTACGTTCATCAATAACGGTCTTCCGGAAAGAAAAACAAATCATAGTCCGTCTTGAGTCGCGAGATAGGATTTTAGCAGCTCGCCAAACCCAGTAGCAGTAAACAGTTAAACAGGAAAGTACCATAATGCGTCAAAAAAAGAGGTTAGCAACGATAAGTCATCCTACGTCAATAACCCCCGGTAGTTTCGTTAGAGGAGACTCCCTGAAATATTTTTTCCATGAATTTCTATAATAATTTACTGCACTAATTTTATAGCTATTTGTGTCAATAAAAATGTAACTAGGGAACATTGTAGTTACTTTCCTTTTAATCAGGATTTGGGGATTTTGAGAAATCCCCAAAATTCATCTCCAAATCTAAATGAATAATCACTTGGAGACTTCTTCAGAAAGTGAGTCCTCTTATTTCAAATCAACAAAAATGAATACACGATTTCACCAGCTATCGCTTAAATTAATTGCATTTTATTGTGAATCCATAAAATTTGCATAAGATTGAGAAAATCTATCAGAGATGTCAAAAATCTTCAATGTATTAGTAAATGTACATGTGAAAAGAAAAATAATAACAATTTATGACTGACTGAATAAATAGGATATTGAGATATAATCATGTTTAAGTCCTTTGACAGATTTAGACTTGTCGTGATAGATCGCGTATTATTTTAGTGCCTAGATATGTTGATTTTGAAGAGTTAATTTAAAAAGTAAACATCAAAAATTCCTGAAAGAGGGAACTGAAGGGAAAATTTTAAAAAGCTCTGACCCAGAAAACTCGGATTATCTTTCACCATATTCCAGTAAAAATATTTTGAGAATAATTTGGAAGGCTAAAAGATTCTATCGATGTTTTAGTTATTTTTCCCATCAGAGTTTTCTGTTTAAAAAACTTAAGCTGATGTGTTTTTATTTCGAGAGTATATAAGTTTATTAACGATCACTATTTGGAAACAAAAATCATTAGCGTTGATCAAAACAACTTCCTATGAGAGAAAATCGCAACTGATACTCTATAATTCTAGAATTTCAACCAGATGTAGATGTTTCCTTTGTTGGTGATATCTGCAAAAAAAACTTCGATAAACACAAAAAGTATGCTGACCTATTTGTCCATTCATATTTTTCTTAGAGAGGTTGTTGATAAAGTCATCTTTTTCAAGTTCTAAATAGTCATTAATTAATATATATATATATATATATATATATATATATATATATATATATATATATATATATATATATATATATTATTTGTAGAAGGTGATTTTTTATGACGATCACTTTTTCTTCCTTCATACTTAATTAAAATCGGAAATGAGGAACCATTTTAAAGATTAACATCTCCGCTTCGTGCGAAATATTAATTTATAATTTCACATCTTCTTGTTCGTTAAAAAATCAACGTATAAACATTTTAAACAATATTTCTGGCCCTAGATGGCGCATGCGCTAGCTTTTATTTCATTTTACCATTATCAATCGCACTGAACATTTAAGTTTAAAAGTCGTTTCCATTTATTATCATAGTGGGATTTCATTAAGGAATTTCTTTATTGGCAACATCCGCGCAGGTGTACATTACTCTTTTTCCTTTTAAAAAAACCATATATATATTATTTCTTAAAGGTGATTTTTTGTGACGATTTCTATCTCTCCCTTCACACTGAACCAGAATCGATAAATGGGGTACAATTTTAAAGATTAAGTTCTCCGTTTCTTAAGAATTGTGAATTCAGAAAGACACATTATATTGTTTGTTTAAAAAGAGTGTTTTTTTAATTAAAGTGAAAAATTGACCTTTGTTCCTAAAGTTCTCTCCGCGGATGCATCGGAACGGCACAATCAAATACTGTGCACAAAAAGGTTTTGTAATATAAATGGCAACTTTTTCACTATCTTGTTTCATATATAACATTTACTATTGCTTACAAAGGTGTTTTGACTTGTAATGTCTCATGTATCTTTCCCCCCGTTACATAATAATTTACAGGATGGGGCAGAATGGACTTCCACATTTCAAAGGGTGATAAAAAAACGATCGAAATAATTTACAGAATAAAGCTTTATATTTACGAAAAAGTACTGACTTTCTAGATTTAATTCCCTGTAGACTTTGTAAATAATGTAACTTAGGAAGTGCCTGTTATTTGCGATGCAGTGCCGAAGCCGTTCTTTAAAGATTTTCATCCCTCTGCTAGTCATCTCTGGGGGAATGGCGGTAAGTTCCTCGCGAACAGCGGACTACGGACTCAGTGCACATTTTCAGGTGTTGTAATGTTCCGAGGATGACCACATTGTTTCCTTGGTAATTCAGACCCGTTTGCTCTCAAAATTCAAGCCCATTACTGCATTGTTTGTCGATAAGGTATAGAATCATTTACATATATCCCGAAGCATCCTAAATTACCTCTGTGACGCGAGAACAGAACTGTTGTTTTTAAATAACGCCTCGATAACGAAACTGCGATGTTCAACTCATGATGTCTAGTGACAATTATAAAATTCCTCTAAACTGTTGCCACCTCCCCTGCCAACCTATTCCCAGCACTTCCATACTAGTAAAAACTAAACTATGGCTCAACAGGCTGCTGTAGAGCAAGGCCGGCGGTGCCTATCTCGGCTTTCTTGATCGTGGGATTTGGGTGTCATATAATATATGTCTCTGTCAGGTGGTCAACCTGATGTGGGTAACCCTAGAGTTTAGTTCTCAAGCATGCCTGGTCATCATTTTATCGACCCACTCAAGGGATAAAAGGCTGAGTCGACCTTGCCCAATCGCAGGGTCGAACCCTGGTCCTGTGACGTTGCAGCTTGTCGCTGATAACCACTGCGCCACCAGACGTCCTCTCTTACTAGTATCTTTCAGCATTGTGGGTGTCGTGTCTTCCAAACCCTGTGCATTCAAGAAACATAATGCTCAAAACCGTATAAAATGCTAAGTGGCAACCAAAAAGGAGAAGCCAGAAGCTCAGCTCTCATTCTTGTAACTTTCGTAATAATTGAAATTTTTTATTTGTATTTTATATGCTGTTGTTTTTCCCCGTGAAAATGTAAGCCAATGAAATAAATATATGCATCCCCTAAATAACTCATTTGACTGAAATACGAAATGTTCCGAAACCCACAATGA
Source organism: Dolomedes plantarius (assembly GCA_907164885.2). Lineage (NCBI taxonomy): Eukaryota > Metazoa > Arthropoda > Arachnida > Araneae > Dolomedidae > Dolomedes > Dolomedes plantarius. Next base: position 61,125,346 of record OU015502.1, read on the forward strand.
TTTCTTTTATTTACAGAACCTTCTATTTAAGGAATATTACTAAATTTTTAATTTTTTATAAGTGAAATTTTTAAGAAAATTTTAAACAATAAATTAAAGCTTAAAATACTAATTACGGAACCACACATTTCATACTGAAATTACCGAGGAATTTTATTTAAGATATTAGACATTTAAGTCTCTGTTTTCAGTAAATTCAATTATAAAACAACAATGATTCCCATAAAACACAAAAATTTCAAGATAAGGTAGACGCATAAAAAAGTACTATGGGAGCGTTTACTGAAATACGCTCATTCAATTAAATAAATAATGATTGTTGCTTAAGATTTATCTACTAGAGCCAACAGCCAACACCTTTGTGTAAGCACTAATTAAGGGAAATATAAACAGACATACAGTTTTCTCTTTCCCAAAAATTACAATGATTCCTCGCAATTCTTTATAATTAAGTGTGGGTATTTACTTGAAGAAAAATTAAGCATACTGAAAAAAAAAAGAATCCATTATCTTTAGATTCTTTTTCAAATGAAATAAAAATATCTTCATTAAAATGACAATGAGAAAAATTATCAATTACTTTAAACGCTGGTAAATTGCGGTTTATTTATTTTTTCATCGGAGAAGAATACTACGTATTGTGTGTCTGAATAAATTTGAAATAATTGAAATATGAAAGACTTATGATATATTAGCGAGTTAATTAAAACGAGGGGAGAATATCATAATGTGAATTCATGCGGTTTTGTAGATTTCCTTCTTTTTGCTGATTAAAAAACAGGAATGAATAAAAGTAGTAGTCTAGTTTCCGATTCAATTTGATATTTTTTTGATCTTAATAGATTCAATGATATAAAAGTTTAAGAAACTTTGATAAAAAAATGTGGAATATTAAAGATATCAAAGTTATCAGGAGGAATTTCCACATCATAAGGAATCCCTTGTGTGATTATATATATATATATATATATATATATATATATATATATATATATATATATATATATATATATATATATATATATATACACACACTCACAGTCGAACCTCCATATATCGAAGTAGCAAATTGGCGGAAAAAAAATTCGATATATAGAAATTTTGATATATAGAATTGATATCAGTTTTTATCATAATTCTCCTAAAACATTGAAATTAAAGCTAATTTTCGTATACGACATGCCATTTCCAATTTATATGCGAATCATATTAAATGAAAGTTAATAACTAACATTGAATTAATATGAAATATTTGTTGAGTACTACATACCTTTAAAAAAAGAATAATCCAGACAGTGGTTACAAATATCACAGTTACATTCTTTACAAAAAAAATTCGAATATCTTGCTGAACAGCCAGTTTTGCCGAAAGTTCATCAAAGAAATGTTCGTACTTATTCAGTCCACTAAAAACTTCATGAGGGACATTTTCCACGACGAAATGAAGACCACGACGTATTGTTTCAAACACCAAAAATTGGGAGATTTTATTCTAAAGTGGAATAAAATCACTCAATATGTCTTAAAAAATTTCGATATATAGAAACAGTTTTTCTATGTAATGAACATGGAGATTTGCTAAGAGATCGATATATAGAAAATTTTGATATGGAGAAGTTCGATATATGGAGGAGGGTCGACTGTATATATATATATATATGTATGTATGTATGTATGTATGTATGTATGTATGTGTGTGTGTGTGTGTGTGTGTGTGTGTGTGAGAGAGAGAGTGAGAGAGAGAGAGAGAGAGAGAGAGTCAGTCAGTCAGTCAGTCAGAGGTTTTTTAGATGTTAGAATTTAAAGGCTGAAAAAGGGGATTCTTCTACAGAAAATGTGAATTAAAACGTGAAATGGCAGATTATTCACATTAATAGCACGGTAATATGGAAACGAAGAACGATGTAGAAGTTATTATTAGAATTCAATAGCCTTGGAAGAAATCAGGAGATGAGAATCACAGGTCCAATCGGGGCGCTAACTTAGAGAGTTATTTTTAAAGTTTAGACAAGGTTTCGAGCGATCAAAACTGTAAACATCAGCAGAGAGGATTTCAGGAGTTTGTATGCAGCGGAAGCAGATCATTCTAGGTGGGCTTGAAAGAAAGGAATAACTTCAGAGACGATGTAGACTTCGACGGATAAGCATGCCGCTAAGCATTGCGAGCTAAAAGACGGACGGGATTGAAATTAATTTTAACTGAACTGAATGGAGTAATTTGAGGAAATGGATGTTAAAGAAGGGCGTGAAGAATCGTTTGTGTTATATATACTACTAGCTGAAAACCCGCGCTTCGCTACGGAGTACATTCAAATTAAATACAACGGTCAACGTATGCAATTTATGCCAAAAACTAAATATATATATTTATAATAAATGCGATGATCAATGTATACAATTGATGTAAAATATCAATCTATCTATATATATATATATTTATAACAAAATCGTAAAGGATATGAATTTTTTTTGGATAATATCCAATCGTCTGCTGCATTAGAAAGAGAAAAAAATATTTTTTTTGTCTATTTAGTTGTTACGCACGTGACGATAAATTTATTGAGAGTACCAGAAAAAGAAATCACGTGATCAGCATTTAATAAATTAAATTCTAAAAATTAATCTTTAAAAATTCACCAAAAATCAGGAAATGGAGGTAAAAATTCGAAAAAAATTTCATTTTGAAGGAATTTTTATGATCTTTCTCGTGATATAAATTTTATAACCCTCAATGTATTATTTTAAATGCAAACGTAAAAAAAGTTTAAAAAACAGCTTAAAAATGTAATTTAAAATAATCTAAGAAGAATTTTTGAAAAATCTTTCTTCGTGGACCCGTACACTATTAGAAGAATCGCCATGCAAAATTTCAGCCCTTTAGGTCCAGCGGTTTGGTCTGTGCGTTGTATGTCAGTCAGTCAGTGAATGAATGAGTCAGTGACGGAACTGTTTTATATATATAGATTATAAAAGTATAGATACACATTGGTATCTCAAAATTAGAGTAAGAGGTGAAATAAAAATGCAAAAATAAAAAAAGGATTTTAAGTAAAGAATGTTTTTTTAATTATTTTAAGCACCTAAAATAATATTCAAATTAATATTACGTTACTTAATAATTGTGTGCACGGCCGCCATCTTGGATTTTTTTGCGCCAACTTGGCGATTTTACCGTGTTTTGAGGAGTGGAAAATTTCTCGCCAATGTGTTTTAAGCGGTGTTTTCAAAACGCTGGACTTTGAATTTTCTTAGCTTTTTTAATAAAAACCACTTTTTTTAAAAAATCATTCTCAAATATTGGAAATTTTGGGTTTTTCTTTTAGCTTTTTTAATAAAAACGACCTTTTTAAATTGTAAAACTTAGAAATATTTTTGAAAAATCATTTAATCATTGGACTGAGATTTTTTTTGGTCATTTTTAATTAAAAACTACCTTTTCAAATTATGATCCATATGAAAAATTTGGTCAAATGAATTTTACTTACAGATAAAATTTCAATGCCATCTATTCAGTTTGCCCTAACTATTTGACTAATAGCAATGCATCACCAAAATATTATGCCAATATATTGTTAATTAGAAAAAAAATACAGCATTTTCATACCACCTAAATAACTTGCAATTTAAAAATTATCTAAAATTCAGCTTTGAAAAATGTTTGGTGCATACAATAAAATCGGGACAAGGATTATTTGACCATTTATCCTGCTGTGTTGGAAATAAGAAAAAAAAACCTTTAACTAAACCAATAACTTAACCTTAACTAACTTTTAAACTTAGGTTCCTGGGGAGAGAGAAGTTGAACTTCAGTTATTTAAATTTATTTGTAATCCACTATAGTATACTAATTGACAATCGATAAACAAAATTAAAAGCAACTTAAATTTAATAAGTTAACGAAAAACTGATAATGGATTCAAAAATTTTCAACAAAAAGACTCTTAGTTTTAAAAATAATCTACTCTTTTGAGTATAGTCAATTTGACTCAGATTTCCAGGTCAAGGCCAAGAACTGACCTAAAATTATTATACTGTAATTAAAAGATCACATCAGAAATAACTGTTTGATCTTAAAATTAGAGAATTTGACATTGGGTTATTTTTACCAGAACGCAATAATTATCGCCATGCGAAATGCGCCAAACCCTGGCGGAAAAATCCAAGATGGCGGCCGTGCACACAAATCTAGAGTATCCCCCCTAACTTTATTTCTACTGATCAGATATACATAATATATAGCCTATGTCCATCTGGAATAATGTACCTTTCAGACAGTGAAAGAATTTTTCAAATAGGTGCAGTGGTTCCGGAGATTACCCTCCACGTACAAAATATCTCTCTCTCTTTATATATAAGTATAGATTATATATATATATATATATATATATATATATATATAAATTTTAAAAAAATAAAGAGGAATACCTGCTGCTTAAAATATCCCTTATTAATCCAATGATTTCATAACATAAGAAAAGTATATGATTTAAATTCTGGTTGAGATTTATACATAAACTATTTAAAGTTATTTTTATATATTAGAATTTAGGTACATTTTTAAATTTTTGTTTGAGATTTCATAACGCAACAAAAATGAATAATCAAAATTCTGTTCAAATTTCAACGTAAAATATTTAGAGTTGTTTTTCAACATTAGACTTTAGGTATGTTTTTTTTTGTTTATGATTTCATACCGTATCGAAAGTAAATAATCAAATAAAGGTTGATATGTTGGTGTAAAATATTTAGTTATTTTTACACAATAGAGTTTAGGTATTTTTTTCGCTTGTGTTATCGAAAGAGACATTGATCAAAATGTTTTTGTTTGATAAGTAATCATATTTTATCTGACGGTAAATGTTTAGTATAAATCTAGAAATATTCGTTCATTTCATTTAGTATTTCTTACGTGTCTTAGAGACACTTGGTTCTAATTGCATCCGGCATAAGAAGGGCTAAACTTGGTAGTCAGAAACTGTTTGCTAACTAAACTTTTAAGAGAGTTTTGTGGACAAATTTTCGATGAGAAAATAATTTAACAAATCTAGATATGCTTTCAAAAAAGAATGTTTAAAACGCAAGCAATTTACGATAAGTATTTTTTGTCGCAGTATCACAACATTTTTAAACATGCATCATTGTTACTGATGCGAGTTTATTCACTCTAAGCTAATAAAAAAAATATTTCATTTTGATTCAAACATAATACAGAAGACTACACAATTAAATTGATGATACTGTATAAAACAACCGTTATTTCTATGCAGAATTTTGTGGAAGAATAATTGTTATATAATATGCTTGAATTCAAATAGAGCCTGTGCTTCATAGGCTAAAAATTTTGGCTCAATTTTATTTTTTTTCATGGAAAAAATAACATGAATCTAGTTTTGTGTAACTCGTTTCAAATAAAATCATCTTTCTTATTCTTAACGAAACTAGTTCTATAATCATAATGCTAGTAAAATAACTGACGTACAAAAAAGTATAGACACACTCGTAAATTAATTTTTATTAAACTTAAAATGTCTATAATTAAAGAGTATAAAACTTCAGAAAATCTCCATGATTTGCTTTTAGCCAAAGCTTTGTTTAGTTAAATTGGAATAACTCCAAAATATTTAAACATATTTTATTATTTTTTTCTCTTTTTCTCGATGCTAAGAAACACTTTTTATTTCATTATTTAACTAATCCAATATAAATACCTTGTGCTTGGGACTGGGGTGCTCGGTTCGAATCCCGTCGAACGCCATTGTATCTAGGCCAGATATGGGCATGTTAAATCCATAGACCGTATATTTCTATGATGACAGTGATAGTGGGAGAAAGCACAAACCCCTCCCCCTCCAGATGTCGCGTCAGGGGTTGCTTGATCAAAAGTGAGTTGACATAATCAAGTTGTACTGGTTCACCTATACGATGTCCCCATTGAAAGCAATCAATGATTCACTCGGTTTACGGTAATATCTGACTACCTTTAAAACATCGATTTTGACGAAAATTCTGAAATTTGATTTAATTACTGTTTTTAAAAAATCGTAACTTTTTTTCTAAATCTGCTTTTGTTTTTTCATTACTATCATTCGAAATGAAATTACGGTGATTTAAAGATAAGTAGCAGCTATGAATTTCAATACAAGTTGAAAACTTCAATCGTGTTTTGAAAAGAATTTATTTTTTATCAAAAATGTAAACTACTCTTTTGATAACTCAAATTCTAACCATGGTATACCTATTAAATTTTTCACGTATATTTTTCATAATACTAAGAATATATTGAACAACGCATTTGGTTCTAGGTATATTATTTGTTGATTTATAGCTGCACTTATTAAATATCTCACGAAAAATTGCTAAAATTTTACATGTAATTGTATATAATGTCCTGTATTTCTTTTAGATTTAAAGATATCGATTAGTTTTTAGCTCAATACACTTAGAAGGTACGTACGTACATATGACAACAGAAGTGTTAAACTTTCATTCTTATCTCACATCTTATGTTATGACGTCATAGTCTTGCATGACGTATGTATGTTAATTTCTTTTAATGTTACTTTCCTTTCTATCAGTGGCAACACTGACTATAACTTGTATTTAAGGAATGCAACATGCAGTCCAGACTGAGAGAGTCCGGTCTAGGCTGCCTAGTTCTTCTTGCAACTCGATAGTATTCGAGTTGTATATGAGATTAGTTAATCTAGTATGTTAATAAACTTAATTTATTTGCTTTTAAACCTGTGCCTTGACTTTTTCACTGAAACTCTGCTAAAGTCTTCGTCTTATTAAAGGACGGAGAATATCAAGAAGTTAATGTTATATGCATAATATTTTTTTTGAGTTAGAGCTGTTTTTTGTAAATATTTGCAAAAATTTCGACCCGATTTCCTCAATTTTGTAAAAGTATGCATAGTTAATGTCTATGTTTTGATCATTTTCGAGTTTTGGTGTTATAAACCTTCGCAAAATAAGACAGAAATTGTCGTAAGTTTTAACTAACCTAGTCCGTGTGGACCAAGTCCGGTGGTACCCATCTCCGCTTTCTTGACCTTGAGCTTTGGTTGCCATACAGCTTATGTCTTGGTCTGGTGGTCAGCCTGACGCGGGACCCCCAGTTATTTAGTTCCCAGGCATGCTTGGTCCTCATTTTATGAACCCATTCAAGGGATGAATATCTGAGTCAACCTTGTCCAGTAGCAGGATTAAACCCTGGACTTGTGGTGTGGCAGCTTGAAGCTTATAACCACCACCACCACCACGCAACCGAGCATCTTTTCGCAAGTATAGTTTTTTTTCAAAAATTTGGCTCCGAATGTAGTCGGATACCTTGAGTGGGATTGTCTTCAATGGCAAGTGCCCTGCATTGACAAACAACAACAACAACATTTCTAAGATAATTCAGACTACTGTTTCAAACTACGTTATCTGTAATATTCTTAGAATTGTTAATTTTGTTAATATTGTTAGAGGCAATTGCGTTAAGTTAAATAATTCCACGGACCGGGAAAATAAACATTTATATACAGTAGGTCAAACATATACAAGCCACAACAGATATAGACAAAGACTGACTGAAAAAAAGAACACAAATATTTACAAACCTATACAGGATCCCAGAAAGATTAAGGAATACTAGCTTTTGATTAGACATCCAACAGATATCTTTGATACGAGAACAAATGAGAGAGAACGAAAAGAACTGAGATCAAATGATGTCATCTGCGTTTACAAAGCTAACAAATGCAATTCAGGATGTTAGTATAAAAAAGAGATCAACATATTAATTTTGTAATTATAAGTGTTTCAAATTATTTTAATCGTAAGATTTTTGTAAGTATGTATTCTTATTATGTCTTTATATTAAATGTATTGTATTCAAATCTTTTCAAAATGCTCTCCCTTTTTGCAGCCACTATACATTCCTGTAACCACAAAACCCTAATTATGTCAATCATTTGAAATTCCACTGAACTGAAGGTACACACTTTAATCTACGGAGGTAAATATTGATCAAACTCATATCAACGGAATACAATAAATTACGTCCCTACCATATGGCAGCATGTTAAATAATTATTAATAGGTAATGCATGATGATTAGTATTTCAATAGCCGAGAATATAACCCAATAGTCTGGAAATAATCAGAATTATATTAATGAATAATTTATAGTAATTAGTTATAGTTAATAATAATAATAATAATAATAATTTATTAATAACGTAATTATTACATTAATAATAACTAATAATTCTTAAATTAATGATTGACATTAATAGTCTAGAAATACTGGAATCTTTAACTATTTTAAACAAAAAAAAATCGCGTCTTTTTTATAGCGTCTTTTTTGCAAAACATTGCAAATATTACATTGCATGTGAAATATAGTCAGTAATATTATAAAGATAAATTATAAAGTACACATTTAAGTACACATTAGACGAGGCAATATTAGAAATAATGAAATCTATTACTAAGAAATTCCATTAAAAAGGACAAAATGTATTGCATAGTAACCTGACAAAATAAAAAAAAATTATCTGAAACCATTAAGCTATTAAATATGTTATAATAAAATGACCATTGTTTCAATAAATTCAGCATTTAGTGATTTTAAGAAGGATTTTATAATTAAATCAAGACAAGACATATAACTTAAATTAAATTCCTTGATACATTTTAATCCAATGGAATACATACATAGATATTTCTGAAAAATGCATAATAAAATTTACAATATACTTATGAATTCCATACATAAAGGAAATGTTAATTATATTAATAAATGAAATTTTTCAAATGTAAAACATAGTATTTAAGGAAAGCTTATAAGATTACATTTGTTCACGAAATGTTTAAAAAAATTTAAATCTGCTAAGTTCAATGGTTTTGTTATAAGGAGCACATTTTTGTTTAAACAAAATTCACTTTCTTGTAATAGTCAAATTATTGTAAATTGTAAAATAAAAATATCTTTGTTTCAAAAATTCATTGAGAGTTATTGAAAATAATTATATAAATTAAACATTGCAGGATCGATAAAATAAGTAATATTTGATAATATATATTAATCCAGGGGAATACAAAACAATAATTTTGAAAACTGCGTAAGAAAATTAAAGTAACACTACACAGGTAACCCTCCTATAACACGGTAGATAGGTTCCTAGAAAATGCCGTGTTCTGTGAAACCGTGTTATATGAGACCTAGAGATAGTTAAAAAAAAGAGGGGTTACGTTCTAAAAACTGATTAAAAGCAAAAGTTTTTTTTAAATTCCATATAAGCAACTTAATTTTTATAAAAAATATAAATGTATGTATAACACAGAACGAAAAGAAACAAAAAGTATAATTTTCATTTAATGCGACCTTAATTTAATAAATTTCTTCCTCTACACTGAGCAGTACAATTAAACGAGAATGTTGTTTCGGTTGAACGATATTACTTTCACTTTCAGAACCTTTTTCTTCATTTATATTTTTTCCACCTTCTATCCCCTTTAAAAAATCTGTAATTTTGCTTTATTTGCTGGTTCTTACAAGGACATTGTAGATTCACGGTATGGAGATAGTGACGATTTAGCAGCTCCCTTTTTAATTTTCGGCTTCTTTCAGAGGAAGGGTCTGCAATCAGGAAAAATTATTCAAGATTTACAGCTAAGCTTAGGTCTTGTAATTTTATGGAGTTACAAACGAATAAATTATAATTTGCTTATACATTTTCATGTAAAGCCACTATATTTTATTTTTTCCTTTCCGTCATTATTTTAAGGTAATTTGGTTTTTAAATGTGTTAAACAAAAATCATGTTATCTAGTGTTATATAAATACAGTGTTGTTCAAAGGTTTTTGCAATTTTTTTTATCGTGTTAGATCGAAAGCGTGTTACAGGTTGCTGTGTTATACGAGGGTTCCCGCAATTTATGTTATCGTGTTAGAGTGAAACCGTGTTGTAAGATTCTGTGCTATAGGAAGGCTACCTGTACATTCAAATTTGATACAAAAAGGAATTATAAACGATATCAATATATGAGTTTTTTGAAACGTAAAACATAGTAATAAAAAATAGTTTTTAAGTTTAACCTCCTATATTTATTCACCAGCTGTCTTTTTTAATTGTGCTACTTTTATGTTGTAACTATTTTTGTTTGATTTATATATATTTGTAAATGCCTCGAGGTTCCTCTTTCCGCCCATAGCTCTCGATTGACGCAGGGTGTGGTGACACAGAGGCAATCGCCTCGGCCACCTGTCTAGGACATTTGCTGCACGTCTTCAGGGTCCTAACAATCATTAATTTTTCTCAACGTGTGACCCAACGTGTGTGGAGCTTTGGAGGACTTGCTTCTATCTTGGCGAGGCCAGCGATGTCTAACGTATGTTGGATCTAGCTGAAAACCCGTACTTCGCTAAAGAGTACATTCAAATTAAATGCAACGGCCAATGTATGCAATTATTGCCAAAAAAACAGAAAAAAATATTTATAAAGAAATCGTAACGGAAAATTTTATGGACAAAATAATGAAGAAGAAAGTATTTAAATTAAATATAATAAAACATACTAAAGAATATAGTACAGTTAATTTTGTACAGTTTGAAGAACATTTATTTTACTGCATTTTAATATTATTTTCTTGGATAATGTCCAATCGTCTGCCGCAATAGAAAGAAAAAAATATATTTTTTGTCAATTTATTTCATTTTTATGCACGTGACGATAAAATAATTTCAAGTATCACGAAAAGAAAAGAAACCACGTGATCAGCATTTAATAAATTAAATTCTAAAAATTTATCTTTAAAAATTCACCAAAAATTCCCAAAATGGAGGTAAAGATTCGAACAAGATTTCATTTTAAAGGACTTTTTAGGATCTTTCTCGTGATATAAATTTTATAACCCTCAAATTATTATTTTTAAATGCAAACTTTAAAGAATGTTTCAAAAACAGATTAAAAATTTAATTTTAAAAAATCTAAGAAGACTTTTTCAAAAATCTCTCTTATTGCATCCCTGCACTATAAGAAGAATCGCCATGCAAAATTTCAGTCCTTAAGGTCCAGCGGTTTGGTCTGTGCGTTATAAGTCAGTCAGTCAGTCAGTTATAGAGCTGTTTTATATATATACATTACTAGGGGTATGAGGTCGTATTCTCCTATTTTTGGTAAGCTTATTTTTGTTGGCGGTATTCTGGAACCACAGTTTTTCTGGCTACCCTTACTTTATAACGGCCGACCCCAGCCGAATTTTTCAGTTTTTTAACCACTTGTCACCCGCTAAGGAGGTTTGTGCGATTTATTGATATCACCAATAAAGTTTCCTTGTGAACTTTACCCACGTAGAGTTTTGGCACTCCGGAGTCCTTTGAAGAGCTGCTTTTTTTTTTTCGCTGAACACAACGCAAAGTAACAGTAATGTTGTCGTAACATTTAAACATTTTCTTGTAGGGGAGTTTGTTTTGAAATAAAATTTGACTACTTGTTAAAATCAAACTGTATAACGCGTCACAATATATGAAAAGTGAATTCCCGAACAGATTATGCGGGATGCTAAGGTATTAAATACATGTGTTGAACACAATTTTAATAAGTGACATGCCGATACAGTTGCCTTTCAAAACTAAGATTCCACCCATTATTTCTGTAATAGATGGAAATTCTAAACCGAAGTTCATACTAAGGAATCTCCACAAAAATCCAGTAGCTTGAACTTAATTCATTCTGAGAGGAAACGTAATAAACGAAATTCAGGTATAAGTACTTATTTACCATTTTGATACATATTTCTAACTCAAATAATTGGAACTAGCTTCTGATATCAACGCATTCTATGTTAGACAAGCATAGGACGAAAAATTATGAGAAGTTTATAGATCTGTTTTGACATGTAAAACAGAACGAAACGTTCAGTTTGAAACAACCATATAGCCCTCAGCACAGCTTAAAGGAATATACAAAAATTGCATCGTATTTGGCTTCTTTTGGTTGAACAATATATATATATATATATATATATATATAACATGAAAAAAGGCCGATATATGTCATAAATTTCTCTTTTAAAAAATCTATTTACTTTCTGTTACAAAGTATACAATTTTCGATATATTTTAAACTTTTCTAATAAAAAGATGATGAAAATTACGTTTTGAAAAATCCTGAATTATATATAGATATGGAACTGATGAGAAAACTGAAAAAGAAAAAAAAATAATTCTTCATGAATGAGTGCGTAAGTGGGTCATGGTAAGATAATCGCATTTGTCTTTTGACAGATTTAGAACTATAATGATTAATGATATTCAGCTTCTAACAGTGGGGATACTGATTTAGAGAGAAATGCAGGCAAACGAAAAAAAATTATGTTAAAACAGATTAGCTGCCAAAAGAAAGAAAGGATTGCAGACTGTGATAAGCAGTGAACCAAATAAGTTTAAATTATCGTTATAATATGTGCGAGAAAAAGTAATTTAAGGGATCTTGAGAATTGAAAATTACACTGTTTGGTCTGATCATATTATATTTCGTTTGGTCGATGTAATCTACAATGGACTGCAAAACACGCAACTTCATAAATCATTTTCTACTCTCAACTTTTAGACTTAAATTGAAGGCCTTATTCGAATAGTGGTCTAACTCCACTCCTTTTCATTTTGAGATACCGAGCCTTAAAGTCTAATGAGTGATGAGAAATGAGTGATGAAGTCTGATTTGTAATGACCTCTGTTGGCATCATATATAAGTTGGAGGTGTACCAGTTTAAAAACAATATAGAATTGACTTGTATTAACATGAAAGTGAGGCTTCCTCCATTTTTTTTAAGTTGAGTTGGACCACTATTCAAATAAGTCTTTCAATTATAAATCTCGTTTGTCAAATTTACTTTTCTCCTAAAGTACTAAACAATAGTTTGGGGAATGTACTTGTCGTGAATATCAGATATCCTACGTAAAAACAGTCTATACAATATTTTACGCTAGTTGTTAATATCCAAAAAATATTAATAATTCCCCTAATAAAGTAAAAATAGGCATTTTCAGTGGTTTGTTTTGTACATCAGATACGTGTCTTTGTGGAAATTCTCAAGATCTTTGAACTCTTACACAAAGCTGTAATTACCTGAACTATTACCGTCAGATGTCTAGATTCCCTTCCATAACAAATGGTATGAATTTAACTACTTAGAGATGTCTATGAATTTTATAATCACCACTTAATGACCATGAGTTTTCAAAGCTTTACGCGTGATGAAACTGAACAACACGCAATATAAATGCACATATTTTCCTCGTACAAATTATTTTCAAAAGGATAAATTCAATTTACAGAAGACTGCCTTGTAGAGCATTTCCAGTTTGGATTATTTCTTTTGCACTTCTTCAGTGAAATCAGACGCAGTTTAGAGAGTTATCGCACCTGACTATTTCGAAATGCAAATTACAGCATCTACGGATAATAGTAAGTTTCATCGGTTCTAATGTTGTGTTTAAAATTTCGAAATTTATTTAACCCTTCATTACTTACATCACTCCTATTTTTATTAACAGATTGTATTTTAAATAGAATTTATGAAATTCACTGGAAAAATGCATTATCAAAAGATTATATTCTCTGAAATTGAAGGGTGGCTGAGAATTCCTTGGCAATTTAATAAAGTAGAATTTTCAACATGCAACATGCTGCCTATACTCATCTGGATTTTCTTCTTAATATTATTGCTAATGTATTTTGTTTCTAGAATTTTCAGATAATCATACAAAATCAAAATGCATAACCAGTTTGCAAACCAAAGTTTTCCTATCATAATTAGGTTATATTGACAGCCGTGCAGTCAAGTGGTCTTTGTCGTTCTCTCACTCACTGATTAGGCAGAATTGGCAGATGAAAGACGTTTATTGGAACTTGAAACAACACATACTCATCAATAATTTACACAGAGAAAAAGCTCTAGCCTACTCACTGAGAGAGTTTCTGTCTCGCTGACAATCTTCATCCAAAGGCTTCATTGAAGCTTTCCAACCTAACTCGACCGAGTTTCTATCTCAGGATCTCCTAATCTCAACTCGTTTTTCTGTCACAACTCTCAACCTCCGGTTGGGTCCACACCTGACTCTCTGAGATTTCCACCTAGGCCACATACCACGATGTTCTGTAATATTTTTTCTGAAAGGCAATTTCTCCCCTTTCCACGAATCCCAACTGCTGTTTTCTGCTTTTTTTTTCCTCTGAAGCGACGCTCCTATGTGGCCTCTATTCTTCACTAACTCTTTCTACACCTTAGTATCAAGCGCAATCTCTAGTTAAAGGCGCCTTATACCACAGTGATATTGGATTCAATCGATGTAGACCTTACAATTCCATTGTTTCCCTATATGAGTATGACAGTATTTTATTTAAGCTGAACACTCTGCATGTGTCAGTATTCATTGCAAGGGGTTTGAAGCAACGCACAGTTGTCAAATACGGGTGTAATTTGTTCAGTGACATAAAACTGTCCATATATTTTCAAGACATTGGGGATGCAATATCTGATGCTTGTACATTTAGGAACACAATGGCGTCTGTTACAATATTAGCTGCTGTCCTGTCGCCGGGCCACCATCATGCATGCTAGCCCGCTTCCGATGATAATTAAATATTATGTTCCTTTATTTCCATTCGCAGTAAAACACTGTTATCCATATTTTTTAACAGATCTTTGTCAAAATAAATATCCTGGTCAATCTTAAACATAGTGCAATTGTCCTACAGGAGTGTTAATGCCTGGAAAAGTGGACTGCGAATTACTGACATGTATGTCTATAAAATACAAGTGACGTTCCGTATCCTAGACAAATGATGTGTTTCCAGAAGAACAAGTGGCATTAATGCCTGATAGGGTCCAATTGATCCTTATGTCAGACATAGATGTGTTCGTGCTAAATTACTGAATATTCTAAGATTCTAGAATGTATTCTCATACCAAACGAACTCTAATTTCCGATAAAAGAGTTTTTTTTCAATTACTTTAAAAACTTTTTAGACGTGCGTTTATTTTATCTAATCTAATTATATATTCTTCTCTAATAACAATGTTAATCAACTGCATTAAAAAAATTGTTAAATCATATCTGCTAATATATTATTGTCCTTAGATATTCGAAAATTATTGTATAAACAATGTACTTCTTCCTCCAATAACCACCAAAAATTTAATAAATAATTCTAAAATATAAAGAAGCGTACCTGCTTTTTCTTTTCATTACATAATGTATTAATATCCCTTTTTTTATAAAATGGCAATTATTTTTTAAAGAATAATAACTTTTTCGGGGAAAAAATACGAAACCATCTCATTTGCTAAACTTTACTTTTCGAAATAAACGGAAATGTCTTTTGTTAAAATCACAAAGGAAATGAGATCACTAAATTTAAACGATCATAGAAAAAAATTATGTTCTTCCCAAAGTATTAGGGTGCCTTTTGAAACTTAAACAATAGAAAAAATATAATGGGAATAATTAATAGCACTTGAGAAAATTAATAAAATGTTTTCGAAGAATCACAAAACAAGCATATTGCCATACAAAAATCGCACTTTACTCAAATGGTTATTTTAATAATAATAATAAAAAAACAAAAAAACATGAGTTTATCATTTACATTTTCTTTTAATTTTGCACTTAATGTTAGTAACTTTTGCATGATATGAAAAAATTAAATATTTGTCTTGTTACTGCAATTGCTGCAGATTAATTTTCAGAGTAATGTGTAGGGTCGAATGATAAAAAGAACTTTTTAAAATACAGGAAAACCTTTAATGGGCTAACTCTGAGAAAGTAACTTCTCTGAGAGGTAAACGAATTTGTGAAATATGCCTCAATAGTAGATTAAAATTGTGTTATGAGGATCTAGGGAAGCTTCCTTGCAGCCTCATTGTTTAGAATAGGGGTCGGCATTAAGTCGATCGCGATCGACCGGTGGACCACCAAGACATTTTGGGGTGACCGCCTTTACTAAGACCTTAGACGCGCATACTAAAAGAAACATATTTATAGAGCACCGACGCCATAAACACCGTGTTTTTTTATTGTAGTTATGTAGGTAAGTACATATTCCGTATTTATTATTAAGTTATAATAAATATTGCAGACCTTTTTCTTTTTTTTTTTGCTCACCATACCTACGCAACTGGGTGGGCCGCAACACTTTGAAAAAAATAGAAGTAGCCCGTACCCTGGAAACGTCTATCCACCCCTGGTTTAGAACATTCAACGTTTGTTTCTCTAAAAGAAAGTTAGAAAATGTTTTTTTAAAATTATAACTTGAAAAGATAATGTATTCGCTCGTTATATATGTACCTGATATCCCAATATGAATATCATACCTCTCATTAAATTTTGAATTTATCCTTGCAATGCTAAAAAAAATCTAACAGATGCAGTTGGATGAATCACTAAATACACGACAGACATGCTGTTATCAATTTGCACTTGGTAGATATTGTAATCAGTTAATGTTGTACTTTTGAAGTTGAAAAAGTGAGCATGCTGGATACTTGCATTTCAATTACTTTTACAATGTAAAGGGGAAAAAATAGTCAGCCTCTAGACCTCGTGACTTTGTTTCGATTGTCGACCCTTGTCTTATTCACAGAGGGTGAAAGACTGCCGTGACCTGCTCTGCTTCGTTTTGACTACTAACTTTAACGGTTTTCTGTCTTTCACTAAACCGGATGATGCATCGTTCTCTAGAAACTGTGAAATTCAAACTTTTCCACGATTCGATGGCCGATGTTACTGTCCAAAACAGTTCTGAAGAGCAAGTTATTAAAATATCTTTGACGACAAGTAGGGGTATTTGTAGAGCGTTTTTGGTGAAATGCCTAATATCCAGACTAACACGTGATCTTAATACTTATTTCGGCAAAATACCTCTCAATTGTTTTGCGATTTTTTTCACCCCAATCGACAATATATTTATTGCTAAGATTTCCGTATACGGCTGCTTTACGAATTTGGTTACCCTTAGTTGTAAGTGGCTGCGTTGCATATATACATGTTAAAGTATAAATCAAAATAAAATATATTTCAAGAAAACTTTGTTTGAGAGTAATAAACCTTACTGATAGGTACAATCCAGTAGTTGAAATCATATATCTGTGTGCTAGCGGTAAAAGCCACCAAGTCCATTTTTTTTTTAAGAAGACAGTTCAACTATATTTTTTTCTACTTTTTTCACTATTTTGAGTAGCGCAAAGCTCTAACTCGAATGTTCATTTAAAAGAGACCTTCCTAGTAGAAAACGGCACCATGTCCTATCATGTATCGGGGCAAAGGGCAAAAAGTGGATTTCTTTCAGCCCTCTTGTAAAATTTATTCATTGTGACTTAGTGCCTTTTACATCTGGTACACACACACACACACACACACACACACATGTCACTGTAAGTACTGTAAGTGTACAGTCACTGTAACGAAAATTGGTAAGGAACGCTATAAACTCGTATAATTTATTGCGTTAAAATTAAGGTTTCTTAGTAAATTCCATAATAGTACACGATTAAGATGTACGCACAATTACAATGTTCAGTATATTATCAAATAAGCATTTGCAATGAATATAGATAGCATTAGTTTAAACCATTCTTACAAAGTTTTATTCTAGTTGCTGAAATTGACCTTCTCCCACTCGCCTACGTGAAGAAGGGAGGCCTAATTCTTCGTCTTTAAAAATCGAATCGCGGTTTTTAATGACCGTTAATAACGTGCTTTTGGGGATGTTGAAACTCTAGCAATTTATAATTTAGACATTAATGTTTTGTCAACTTCTGTTCCAGTTTTTAATTTTGCAACGAAATATATCGAGTTACGTTCGTCTGAGGCAGCCATCTGGGTCTGAAGCTAAATGCTATTCATGAATATAGTTGAATTTGTCAGTAAACATAGAAAGGCCACGTGTCTAGAATTAAACACTTATTAACCCTTCAGTTGGCGGGCCCGTGTACAAAATGCAACATTTTCGTAATTTAGAATGGTTTGTTTTTAAAAGTACGGTTTCGATGTTCTAACCAGTTTCCCTTTATAGGTACAGCCATTCTAACGCAGGTGTGATTTTCTGACCCTTGTATTCCTTTCTATTCATTGTTAGTCGTGATTTAAACGTGGTAAGCCAGCGGTTATACGGGGTTGCAATACGACAAAACTATGAGTTGATGTTGTAGATCAAATTTACAGCTATTACACGGTATCCCGCATATCACGCATATGGACGCTATAATTGTGTTTTACGTTTTTGGACATAATAGCCATGAATTCACAAATTGTCCTTTGATCCAATAAACCGGACAGTTTTGAAATAAGGCCATTGTATCTATATTCTTTGGCATTTAATTATAAATATATCTCAATATTATCAACATTTTATAACTTGTCAAAAAACGCAGAATAATTATTTTCAATTTGGAAAAAGAAAGTTTATTACAAACGGAAAAATCAAGGTTGAAAGAGACGGTGCACTTTATGCAACGCGCGCCTGCTGGTGTTCCAAAAATTTGCTTGCCCGCTTAAGGGTTATTATTCACATGTCCACGGATATGTGCACTCTCTCGCCCTATCAAAGCGAAGGTCATTCATTCTAGTCCATTGGAACCTAAGTCAATTCCCATACACACCCCTTTTTTGTAAACTGAATTCCGAAAAGTTCTCATCCGTGGGAGAATTTTTTTTTCTTGTACCCTATAGCAAACTTTCAGTTGCTTTCGAACTCGGCAATCAGCTCTTGGAAAAACATTGTATTGTCACTGCTGTGGATTAGGAACGCTGAAATGTGATTAAATTATAAGCAGGGTCGTTATATTGGAAGTAAAAAAAATATATCTTTACAGGTGATTCCCTTTGGTATATTGACTGTTCATTATAACAAGCGTCGCCTGTATATACCTACACAAAACGTACATCACAAAACGTACATACAGAAAACTTACAATATATATTAATTGTTTAATTAATTTTAATTTACCTGTGCGATGAGGTTTAAATATTCAACGGATCATATTAAGTGTTATCAAAGTTCGCCATGTGAGAAAAGGGTCAGAATAAAAATAATGCTTTTACAAGAGGGAGATTAAAGTGGTACCTACACTTGGCTGAAATTGAGAATAAAATTATAAATATATAATTATATTGGAAGAAAAAATAACATTATTATCGGGGATTCCATTCGGGACTTTGACTGTTCTTTATAACGAGTGTCGCAAATATAAACAAACACACACACACACACATATACACGCACGTACATATACAAAACACACAATACATTAATTATTTCATGAATTTAAATTTTCCTGTGCAATGAGGTTTAAATATTCAACAGATCTTATTAAGCTTTATCAAAATTCGAAATGTAAGAAAAGGGTCAATAGAGAAATAATGCTTCAATAAGCGTGACATTAAAATGGTGCCTACACTTGGTGGCAATTGAGAATGAAATTGGCTCATGTGTCAGGATTAATGCGTTGGATATCCAGTAGCATTAGTCCAAGAAAAGTTAGGTGTTCGCCTACAAATTGTATGGAATTGTCTATTGCCCATCTATATATATAAAACAGTTCCGTAACTGACTGATTGACTGACTGACTGACTGACATACAGAGGCTGTTCGCACATTTTTTAGATGATTTTAGTCAGCGGTAATAAAAAATAGTTTGCTGCAAAATAAATAATTGCAATTGTACTATGTTTTTAAAATTCAAAATTATCGTCTGCTGCTTGAAAGTTTTGTTTTTATTCAAAATGGCGTTTTTAACAAAGCAGTGGTTCGAAGGCTACATTTATGCTCTTTCCGAAGAGAACTATGCATACTCCGTTATCCAAAAACGATGTGAGAGTCAAGGTTTTGTGATATCTAAAGATATTACCTATCTGAAGATAGGTAATATCGTCAACAAGAAAGGATAAAAACGTCAAATTGGAGCCTCAAATGGGACAAAAATTCCAAACAAGTATCCAAGGAAAAAACGGACATCTTCGACTATTACAAAGGTACGTTGTTTAATGTTGAAATAAAATCCCCCTAGTCAAAGGACAGTTGCAAAATCATTAAAATGCTCGGTGTCCACTGTAAGCAAAATGATAGACGTTGATTTAAATCTTAAGAAAGCGAAAAAACGCAATGTGCATCGTCTTCTTCCAAATCATATCGCTGAACGCAGGACACGCTGCAGAATTCTATATGAGAAACACTTATCCAAAGAAAAATGGAAAACAATTGTCACAATAGATGAATCATGGGTGTATTTAAATGATTGCAACAAAAAAAAGAGCCATTTATTATCATAAAAGGGGAGAAAAAATTTAAGTACACGGTTCAAAGAATCGAAAGTTTTTCTAAGGGATTCATGATTGTTGCTGGTTTTTCTTATAATGGCAAGTTAAAAATAAAGAGAGTGGAAAACAATGTCAAGATTAACTCCAAATACTATCAGGAACATATTTTATCGCCAATTTTTCTGAATGAAATACCATCGCTTTACCCACAGTGCCATCAATCTGTGAGACTCCATGAGGACAAAGCTAGCAGTCGCACATCAAAATCCATTGTAAATTTCCTAAAAGAAATGGAACAAAAAACTGGTATCAAGGCCATACCCTTCACTGATATCCCTACTAAATCTCCCGATGTATCACCTATGGATTTTTGTGCGTTCGGACTTTTAAAATCTGCATTATCCAAACGTCGTCCCAAAACCCTTACAGTTCTCTGGAAAGCTGTTCAGGAGGAATGGGATAGAATACCTCTTCTGACACTTCAAATGGCATTATTATCCTGGAAATTGCGGTGTCGAAAGATAGTTCAGAATAAGGGATGTCAAATTGAACGTTTAAAACACAAGAATTTTATGTAATTTAGTTTTGTGAATACAATATACATCGTCTAAAAAATGTGTGAACAGCCTCTGTATAACGCACTGGCCAAAACGATGGACAATAAGGGCTGAAATTTTGCATGGCGATTCTTCTTATAGTGTAGGGTTACACTAAGAGATTTTTGAAAAAATTTTCTTCGATTTTTTTAAAATTAAATTTGTAAGTTGTTTTTGTAACATTCTTTAAAGTTTGCATTTAAAATAATAATACGGAGGTTATAAAATTTATATCACGAGAAAGATCATAAAAATTCTTTTAAAATGAAATCTTTTTCGAATCTTTACCTCTACTTCCTGATTTTTAATGAATTTTTAATGATTAATTTTTAGAATTTAATTTATTAAATGCTGATCACGTGATTTCTTTTTTTGTGATACCTTAAACTAATTTTGTGTCGCGTGCATAACAACGAAATAAGGAAAAAAATATTTTTTTCCTGCTAATGTGGCAGACGATTGGACATTGTGGAAAGAAATATTAAAATAAAGGAAAATAAATGTTTCTCAAACTGAACTATATTTAGTATGTTCTATTAGATTTAATTTGAATATTTTTTCTTCTTCATTATTTTGTCTATAAAAATATCCGTTACGATTATATATATATATATATATATATATATATATTTTCGCTTTAAAGCATCAATTGCAAACATTGATCTTTGTATTTATTTTATATATATATATATATATATATATATATATATATATATATATATATATATATATATATATCTATATATACAGGGTATCCCAAAACGACCGCATAAACTCTGCACAGCTAGATTCCTCGTTGGGAGTACATAAAAACTGCCCAAAGAAGCGTTCCTGTACGATCCATAGTTTACGAGAAAAATACGAAAAACAAAGTATGACGTCACTGCCAGTGCAAGAAAAAACACTTTATTGAACATATCAACAGCATGCACAATTTAAAGCAGATATTTAAAGTGTCCGCCGTGTATGTCGAGGCAGGATTGAGCACGTCGAGGAATGGCTGTCATCACACGTTGCAGCATCGCGGGGTTCACCGAAGTACAAGCAGCATGCAGACGAGCAACTAAGTCCATTTGTACTGTCACTAAGTCTCGATACACCAGTTCCTTGAGATGACCCCATAGGAAAAAATCCAACGGTGTAAGATCTGGCGAACGTGGCGGCCATAGAACAGGACACCCACGTCCGATCCAGCGGCCGGGGTATTCCATATCCAGCCAACCACGTACAGGAGCACAGAAATGCGCCGGGGCCCCATCATGCTGGAACCAAAGTCTCTGTATTGCCGCTAATGGTATGTCATCGCGGAACTCGGTTAAGACCTCATTGAGAAACACCAAGTACGACTGTCCCGAGAGCCGTTCAGGCAACAGATATGGCCCAAGCAGGCGATCCCCGAGTATGCCAGCCCACACGTTAAGAGACTAACGTTCCTGATGTTTCTGCGGTCGGATTGCATGCGGATTGACCTGGGACCACATATGGCTGTTGTGATGGTTGAATAACCCATCACGAGTGAAACATGATTCATCAGTCCACTGGATATGTGCAATGAAACCATTATATGTGTTCTGTTGCTGCAACAGCCATTCACAGAAGGCCATGCCTTTCTGAAAGTCATCTGGTTTCAGACCTTGCACGGTTGTGTACCGAAAAGGGTGTAGCCTCTCAGACCCTAAAAGCCTGTGCACAGTATTTTTTCTCGAAGCCATCTCACGGGCTAATGCGCGTGTGCTTACCTCGGGCGTCTCTTCTACCCGCTGCAGTTTTGCATCCGCCTGTGCTACCATCAGGCCACTCCGCGGTCTTCCAGTATCGTGAAGATTGGCTGTTGGCAAGACGCTTCCCGTATTACGCAGTCTGTCGTCCAGCCTACGGATGACGTTGACATCGGGAGGACAGCGGGACGGATATCGACGGGCATACTCCTTAGCAGTTCGTAAGGCATTTCCATTACATCGGCCGTACATCAAGTACATTTCGCAGTAGTCACGAACGAAGTACATGGCCACCATACGAAGACTATCGGTAGCTGCAAGATGCAGCCTTTTAAATACCAGTTCAACGGCGGCTTAACGTCATTCAATGGCGCATGACACGATATGCGCGGCGAACGTTTTAAACATTATCGTCTGGAAAGATATGCAAATATTGTTGTTGATATGTCCAATAAAGTGTTTTTTTTCTTGCACCGGCAGTGACGTCATACTTTGTTTTTCGTATTTTTCTCGTAAACTATGGATCGTACAGGAACGCTTCTTTGGGCAGTTTTTATGTACTCCCAACGAGGAATCTAGCTGTGCAGAGTTTATGTGGTCGTTTTGGGACACCCTGTACATATATATATATATATATATATATATATATATATATATACCAGTGTAGTCAATAAGTTCGGGGACTACCCTCCCCCCTTATGTCCCGTGTAACCGAAATAACGATGTGGTTTGCAAGTCTGGATATCTCCGTACGCGTCAGACGTCACATGATGCTTTGCACAACTGCTAAGGCGCGCAGCTAACCATTTGGCTGCAGACTGTCAGCCTATGATGTCGATGTAGCAAAATGTCCTTTTTGGAGCAACGTTCCAACATTAAATTCTGCTACAAATTATTAAAAACCACTGCAGAAGCGTTACGGTTACTGCAAAAAGCGTATCGAGAAGAAGCTATGTGTAGATCGAAAGTTTTCAAATGTTACAGCTTGTTTAAAAATGGGAGAGACGCTGTTGCACATGATCCGCGAAGTGGGTGGCCACTGACCCCACAAACGGAGGCGAACATCGAACGGGTAGGAGCAGTGGGTGTTTGTTTGGTTGAAGTTTATTGGCTCAAGGTCCAGAAAGGACAAGCTGAGCCAAACACAAGGTAACATCGTCAACAAATGATATGTACAGGTTCTTCTTCGTCTCCGGGAGGCGATCCGTGGTAAACGTCCACACGTTTGGAAATCCAACATGTGGATGTTGTTGAATGACAACGTCCCGGCACACCGATCCCTGATGGTGCAACAAGCCCTTGCTAAACACGGCCCCACAGTTGTGCCACAGCCCCCGTATTCCCCAGACCTCGCTCCTTGCGATTTCTACCTGTTCCCGAAACTGAAAGATCGCATCAAGAGCAAGCGGTTTGCAAATGCCGAAGAAGTGATGGCAACAGCGTCAACCACTTTACGACAGCTCTCACGCAATGGTTTCCAGGACTGTTTCCAGAAGCTGTATCAACGCTAACAGAAGTGTATAGTTGCGGAAGGACATTATTTTGAAGATGATTCTGTTCAGAAGACTGTAAGTGTATTCGTTGTTGTAGTAAATAAAGTCCCCGAATTTATTGACTGTACGAGTAAGTATATATATATATATATATATATATATATATATATATATATATATATATATATATATATATATATATATATATATATATATATATATATATATATATATACAGTGCGTCAAATAAGTTTTAAGACTGGGTCTGTAAAAAGAAATGGAAACAAGAAATAAATACCTGTTTTGGTTTTTTATTCAAAATAGGACCCTCCGGCTTCCTTGCACTTTTTACAGCGATTTAATAATGAATCGAAAGCTTGTTGTAAATCACTTTGTGGAATGGCCTGCAAAGCACGCGTCGAAGCTTCTTGTATGGTCGAAATATCCTCAAAATACCACCTCTTTAACTTCATTTTAAGTTTTGGGAATAAGGAGTAGTCACAGGGTGCTAAATCAGGTAAATACGGTGGATGGTTCAACACACAGACATTATTATTTTTTGCCAAAAATCGACTAACAATATGGCAGGTGTGACTGGGTGCATTGTCGTGTAACTAACACCAACTGCTTTCAGTCCTATAGTATGGACGAATGCGACGATTTCTGGCCATCAAACGCTTTAAAACAGCTAAGTAGTATTGACCTGTAATTGTTTGTCCAGTTGGAACAAATTCTTTGTGGATAATACCTTTACTATCGAAGAATGTAATGAGCATTGTTTTGATTTTAGATGGAACTTTTCTTGTTTTTTTGGCTTGTGGTGAATTTGGTGACTTCATTCCGCACTTTTTAGTTTTGTTTCAGGATCATATTGGAAACACCAGGTTTCATCACCTGTAACAATGGACTTCAAGAAGTTTGGATCTTTTTCAGCGGTTGAACTAATGTCTCCGCAATGTGCACTTCTCATTGCTTTTTGTTCAGGGGTTGAAGTGTGTGGAACAAATTTAGCACACACTTTTGTGTTGCCAAATCTTCATGTAGGATGGTTCGAATTGTATCTTTGTTGATGTTTAAAGAGTCTTCCATAATTCTCAGTGATGCACAGCGATCGTTTGTTACGAAATTTCGTACTTTCTCAATAACTTCAGGTCTCCTAGATGAAATTGGTCTTCCACTACGCTGATCATCTTCTACCGTATCTCTTCCGTCCAAAAAGCGTTTGTGCCACACAAAAACATTTCATCTACTTAAACAACAGTCACCGTAAACTTGTTTCATGAGTTGGTATGTTTCCGAAGTACTTTTACTAAGTTTTTCGTTAAATTTAATTACGGCTCTTTGCTCCATCTTAAAAAATCAACATGAAAAATATTCACTTCTGCAATAAACGCTCGCCTTCTCTAAACTACTTAACGAAATGCGCAAAACTTGTTAGCAGTGTGATAGCAGACGATGGACGTTATGACGCATGCGGATTTACACTCACAGCGCCTTTACAACCTGCGCTCTGGGACGAGTCTTAAAACTTATTTGACTCACTGTGTATATATATATATATATATAGCATTAACTGCACACATTGACCGTTGTATTTAATTTTAATGTACTCCGTAGCGAAGTACGGGTTTTCAGCTAGTTTAAACATATAGAAGCACCATAAAGTGTAGACAAGTAAAAATCATTTTTGGGTAAGAGCAACGTAGTTATAGAGAGGATGTTAAACCCATCCCATTATTTTTTTTCCGTTCTCTTAATAACACTCACTAAGTATTTTGAGTCTAACTCATTCTAACCATGGTTTCGTCTCGACTGAGAGAGGCAAAAAATTGTAATTGCAATGATATTTGTATCTAAATTTCAATAATTTTTTTTTTAATGAGTAATGTTGGAAAACACTAAAATTCTAACACACGACTAGCATTAATAAGTGTACCATTTTACCAATATACTCAATAGTTACATAAATTATCCATTACTCCGTCGGGAAAATATCTATTATTAAAGTAGAGTAATGTAAAAGGTCACAAAAACCGTAACAAATATATTTTTAATGAACGATCTGACTTCATTTTAAAACTTCTTAATTAAGTGTCCGTTCTTATTTGCATAATTGTGCCGCATACATCATGAGTGAAATAATTATTTTGAAACCATTTATCAAAGGAAATTAAAGAATATTTCGGCTAAATTGTAAAAATAAATGGAAGCTCTTATTTTACATTTAAATTAATTAAATTCTGTTTTATTTTTAAGTGATACGGACATCGTTTTTCCACAGAAAATAATTTTAAATTATTCAATTTGAAAGATTAATGACATGTTAGTCTCAATGTACCAAAAAAGAAAAAAGGTATTTGATGGTGTAAAAAATTTCATTACGTCCGACTGTGAATGAATAATTATATATTATTTTCGGTGTCTGGAGCTTTTTGATTTTCCCCTTAAAACATATACTTAAAATCACAAAATATAACTATACTGTTTTCCGAGATTTGCCCTTCAGTTTTATGAGACAGCCTGCTACGTTTCTTTATGACCACATAGTGAGCGATAGTTTAAAAAATTTATTTTATTCTTTTCACACTAACTAGACTAAAATTATTCAGGGGCAAGAGGTAGTCTAGTGGTAGCGTGTTGACTTTCGGTAATGAGGGTGCTCGGATCAAATCCAGTCAACCGCCATTAAATACATTCGTGTCTAGGTCAGGAATGGGCCCGTAAGGGATGCGGAACACATTTATTTTTTTTAAATTTTATTTATTGAGTTACAATTGTGAATTTTTTTCTGATGGTTAACCATATAAATTATAAACAAAATCACACGATAAAACTTCTCATAAAGTTTTTTAAAAATTTAAAATTTACAAATTTTAAAAAAATGTGGGGTAATTTAAAATCATTATAACTCGAAATATTATATGTCAAATTTAATTGTTTTTCATTTAGTTAAAAGAAATATATGCAGCCTTTTTAAAAATATTAATTAATTTATTTTTTTTAATTAGGTCACGTATTTTTAAAAAATCATATTTTCAAAAGTAAACATTTTTTTTTCAAATCTGCAGATTAAAAATTAAAGTAAAATAACTAAGAAACACATGTTCCAAGTTTGAACCATTTATCTTTAGCACTTCTTGACTTAAAACAATTTAAAGACGAGAAGTGATAAAAAACCCATCATGAAGAAAAATGCATTTAAGGGTTTAAACAAAGATTGGCTGCTATTAGAATGTCGCAAAATCAAAAAAATCCTATCTCCTGTTCTAATTAATATAAGAAAGTGATTTAAACATAATTTTAAGCGGTAAAGAACAGAAAAGTGTTAAATTAATTTCTTTTTGAAAATTTGAAGAATTTCGGGTCCTGGACCCCCTTAAATCCTTAGACCGAAAAGTCCTTCTATTAGGTCAGTCGGTTGGAAGGTACGATCACCCCAGACGTAGCCCATGGGGCCGCTTGGGAAAAACTATGGTGGCAACTAGCCAATACGGACTTTGACCCTTTGTGGTGCCTTTATAAACAGAAGCCTCTTCCCTCAGTTCGCAAGCCCATATAGACCTGGTGTGAAATATATTCCGGCTCGGGGTCATAGGAAACACCAACAAAATCATTCAAAAAACAACGAGCTAATTTTTTTTCTCTTTCTGTATGAAGCAGGCGTATAATTCAGTAAACGTAGTTAGTATTTGAGTGGGGGGAAAGGTGGCTCATTTGGCAGTGAGCCATGAGCAGCGAGCCAGTGATATGAACGTCCCTGGTTCGATACTCGTCGCTGCAAATCTACCGCCGTGTTCACCAATGGTGGCCGGCGCACGTAAAATAGGTCATAGCTTTAATGTCCCCCAAGTTCTCAAATTTACCTCTGGAGGTGCGGGGTTAAGTGTGCTGGTTTCGTCACTCCACTCGGTTCGAAATTACGGGACCGGTCTTTTAACCAAATCGGACTCCGACCCTTGTGGTGTGAATTAAAAACAGAAACCGCCCCTTTCAGCCCAATAGCCTATTAGAACCTGGTGAATGGAACCTCTAACCACGGGCCATTATCAGCATCAACAACAGTATACGAGTATTTTATTAGACTTAAATCCACCAGCTTTCACTCAGCTTCCGATAGGCGTGTTTGCAGCATCTCTTTATTGCTTTCATTCAGACTTTCTGCATGTTCTTGCGCTCTAAAGTTTTCTGTCAGGATTCGTGATAGACGATGATTTATTTCCTAAGTGGGCTGGAGAACTGAACATTGTCAGTCACCGGCAAAATTTAGACAAATAGTACTCTGGGAAGTCCTTTCATTCTAGCCTACACATTGGTTTTGTCTTGCTGAACGTAACAAGAGGAGAGACCTAGGTCCAAGACTGCTTGTACGCTGAAGCAATGGATGTCGAAGAAACGAAAGTATATAAGCACCCTATATGGCAGAATTCAGTTATTTAGTTCATAAATATGCCATCTACGAAATTGTTTTTCTCTACTGGGGAATATTTTGAATACGTGTGACACCAGGTCCGGTGTGCAGGGAGGAAGCTACAGCATATCGATTGCTAGGTGTTTGATTATCTTGTGGATAATGAAAGCATGGATCACGAAGAAACTTAGTATTGGCAAAAAAATCCTACCAATTGATTCAGGGTACTCCGGGAAAGTCCACCTCTTTAAGAGAATACACATTATACAGGATGGGCATCTGTAAAGATCATTCATCTTAAGAATGCCATGTACTAATCCTATTGGATTCGCTCACTTAAATGTTAACTTGTGGAGAAAATCTGTCTACTATTTACAGCTACATAAATGCTGATAATCAAATAATAATAGTATTTGCAGACAACCTGAACTTTTCTGCACCTTGCTACAGGATTCATTTTATAAATTTCGTCCACCAAAGGAAATTATGAGCGTTTAAAACACACTATACCAGATCTTTTCAAAGAATAATTAAAATTTTAAATATTATTTGCATTTTTTAATAAAACGAAAAATGCCTTAAGGTGTAAAATTTATTTCTCTATTGCGGAGTGAATTTAAAAATATATGTTTTAATCCAAGTCGGCAATCCTTGGACACATTTTCTCCGTAGGTTAACATTGAGGTGAGCAAATCCAATATGGTTAGTACACAGCAGCCTTAAGATCGGCATAGGCACAGACGATTTCTCTTTAAGCAAATTTTTAAATCTAGCAAAATAGAGATGAGATATATATTAAAAAATAAAAACTTTATGTTTCATATTAATTTTTTAAAGTAAAAATCAAGTATGGATCTTACTGGTACTTAAATTCAGTAGAAAATAAAGGGATATAATCGATGTCCTCAAAGGATCAGCGGAAGTCATAAGCGACCTAACTGAAACACCACAGTGTAAAATAAATACTTGAAATGATAATGAAAGAAACTCTGATCGAGATTTCATGTACGCATAAAGTACGCATATTGAATTAATTCATTATTCTCTCTTCCTCAGTTAAATGTCGTCATGCGGTTCTTATTTTATGATATTACCCCTTATTTTAATTTAAATTTTGAAACTTCAAAAAGCAAAAGGGGAAATCTGTCAATAAAACAATAGCAACTTAGTGCAAACAAGATTTTCTAAAATTGGATAAGATGTTACTGAGTCTTAAAAACTAATTTCAATGTATATTTCGCTTTAGTGATTAAATTTAAAACACAAACTGAGAATTAATTTTAAATGTCAATGGTGATATCGAATGGCTGAGAGAGGAATATTCGTTTTAGGTAAAAATGTTTTCTTTCGGAAAAATACACACAAACGCAGTAACGAGCCTTTATAAAGCTGTAAAACCAGAACGAAGATTTTTAATGCCATTTAATCCTAGTTAATAAGCCAAAATTGTTTGTATTGAAAGCGTTCTTTTTTAATCCCTCATAGAAATTACTTCCTTGAAAAGATGTAGATTTATTCCCGTTTCTTGAATCACGAATAAATTAAATGCTATGAAATTTTCAACTATATGCAAATAAGGTTCAATTCTAGTACTTTATCGAAAAGAGCTTAAAGCCTTCATAATAATAGAGCCGTTAATGGGTTGTCTGTATACTTAAAACTAATAGTAATGTTTTTCTCTTATATTTATAAAAGGTTATATTTATTCCCGTTTATGAATCATGAATAAAATAAATTCTATGAAATTTCCGATTATCTCCAAATACGGTTGAATTCTAGTACTTTATCGAAAATAGCTGAAGGCTTTCATATTGATGGAGCAATTAATGGATTGTACGTATGTTTTCTTAAATCTAATAGTAATGTTTTTTCTTATCTTTATAAAATTATAGATTTCTTCCTGTTTCTTGAATCATGAATAAAATAAAAACTAATAAATTTCCAACTATCTCCAAATAAGGTTCAATTCTAGTACTGTATCGGAAACAGCTTAAAGCCTTAATAGTGATAGAGTCATTAATGGGTTGTATACATACTTAAAATTAATAGTAACTTGTTGTCCTATATTTATAAAAATATATTTATTCCCTTTTCTTGAATCAGGAATAAAATAAATAATATGATATTTTCAACTGTCACCAAATAAGGTTCAATTCTAGTATTTTCTCGAAAAGAGCTTAAAGCATTAATAATGATAGAGCCATGAATGGGTTGTATACATAACTAATAGTGATATTTTTATCTTATCCTTACAAAAGATACATTTATTCCTGTTTCTTGAATCATAAATAAAATAAATGCTATAAATTTTCAAACTATCTCCAAATAAGGTTCAATTCTAGTACTTTATCGAAAAGAGCTCAAAAGCCTTAATAGTGATGGAGCCATTGATGGGTTGTATGCATACTTAAAATTAATAGTAACGTTTTTATCTTTATAAAAAATATATATTTATTCCCGTTTCTTGAATCATGAATAAAATAAATGATATGATATTTTGAACTGTCTCCATATAACGTTCAATTCTAGTTCTTTATCGAAAATAGCTTAAAGCTTTCATCATTATGGGGCAATTAATGAGTTGTATGTATACTTAAAACTAATAATAATGCTTTTCTCTTTTCTATTATCTTTTTTTCTTCATTGTTACAGTAACTTTTATTGTTTTTATTTTGATCATCACCAAATATATTTTCAATTAATTTTACATCCTAATAAATCACACTTGTTACGTGTATCGTCCTCATCGCGTTCAATGCTCTATTTAATCTGGCAAGGCATTATGAAGCGTTCCGTTAAAAGTCTAGGAAACATTTATTCATGCTACACAAATATATTCCCCGAGAAAACAACTGGCATTCTCTTTCATATCGGTACAATTTGCGCTCACCGGAGCACGAAGGGAGAAAAAACTGCAAGAAATCTATCTTTCTGGCTCAGGTGTTGAGAAGCATTCAGCCGCGCATACAAATACACGCTTTCACCGAAGTTCCAATTAATCTGCTCTAAATACGTCACATTCTGTTTACGCTCTGATTTAGAACTTTATCTGCGCACGTAAACGTGTTTCCCGGGGAAAGGTTTACAGAAGAAACACATGTGCGAGGTTGAAAAGGTAAAAGAAAGTTTCCACGTCCACTACAGCGGAACTAATTAATGTTTCGTTTCAATTTGGTTAGATAGCGTTTGTTGTTTATTTATTTTTGTTGGCAGGATCTTAATTTTGGAAAGAGTTAACGGTATTAATTTTTTGATAAGAAAAATGCGTACAAAATTTATTATATAACAGAAAGTTTTATAGTAATAAATTATGTATAATAAAGTATCACAGCAAATATTTGACGCTTCCATGAGTCATAAAAATATATTACTTTGCAGACAAAATTATAACTTGTACAAATTGGTGATACTACACGGCCTGTGACCAAATAAATTGCATCACTCTTCATTGTTTGAAAAAAAATATTTTTAATATTGTACCTTAAATAGCAATATTCAGTATGTAATAATTTAATGAATAGTTTTAAATAATTCGTGCTACCGAAAATTGAAGAATCGGTATTTTTAAAATTGCTTTTTGCTTTGGGAACTGGGAACATTCGTATTTATTTAGATAAAGGATTAGTTATGAATATATGCAGTTTGATGATCATGTATTCAATGATGATTGGTTTGTTACCTGGCTGCGAACAAGCACTACGGGGCACACAAAGTTTTCGATGCTTTAGCAGATTTTCCATCTTTCAAAAATACCCAAATAGTTTATACTTTTAGCAGCAGCTTAGAGCCACATAGAAAAATGCCATAGAATTGCGATCGTTTATCCTGAAATTGAAATAGATCTGAATTAAATCAAAGATTTCTCTCTCAGTCGATAGATGGCAGCAGAGGTATTTTAAATGAAACGTCATATGTCATCTAAATTCAATCATTATAACAGAAAGAGCCAGAAATTCGATGCCATTTTAGGCCCCAAAGTAAAACTTGTGTTATTATCTACTTTTAGTGCATCCGGACAGTAATTTTATATAAACAGAATTCTTGTGTTCCCCTTTCACTCATAAAAATTACTGAAATAATTAAATATATAGTGTCCCACAGTTAAAATGCAAAAGAGCCCTTTTATTGTTACACTGTATCAAAAGCAGATTATGAAATTGTCTCAAAACAATTTGTAAAATAATGATAAACTATGCAACAGGCAAAAAAGTAATAGGATTCAAACTTGTTCAGGTTTTTAAGACAGGGGATACATTTAATTACATTTCAGATGTATTTCAAGGAAAGGGAGGCAGCAAATTTATAGTTTTTACAGTTTAGCAACAATTGAAAGTTAATTGATATTTTATCATTACATCTATAGAGAAATGTTGTTTTTATGATGAAATATTACCACAAAGTCTGCAGTAGTTTTCGTTTTATCATGTACTGTTTATATAAGATTATATCACGTGATTTATTTCCATGTCTAAATTGACATATTTGGTTACTAGAAACCTGATTTTTAAGCTTTTTAACGAGTTCAACGAATATGCATGAGCAGAAAAAATTGCTAAATAATAGGTTGACTTCCGTATTGAAACTTTTTGATAGTATAAAAACATATACTATTGGTGAAATAAAATTTATTTTTATGCAAGAGAATAAAATATTTATTCAGCTTCATGAGGTACTGACATAAAATATGTCTTTATTTTTCAGAGTTTTAAATTCTTGACCAGTTTAGGTTATTAACCAGAATAGAGGAGACAACAACAGAAAAAAAATCTTAACTTATCTCAAAAGAAGTGAAACTGAATAGAAAACATAGGAAGAACTTTGAATCTTTTGAATTTCGGCATAAACAAGTTAAAAAGTTGATTTAAATTAAATCGGTCGCTCACCTTGTTTTCTAGATCAACCCAAAAATAATTTAATGTAGGGCTCAAGGTAACCTTGTGGTAGCGCGCTGGCTTTTAGTGCTGAGGGTGCTTGGATTGAATCTCGCCACGCGGCATTAAATACCTCTGTGTCTAGGCCGGATACGGCCACTTTAAATTCGCAGACCTTAAAGTCTCTCTATGAGGTCAGAGAAGGTGGTAGAGGATATGATTCCCCCATACCACTCACTCCTTTCAACAACGTCATATCTATAAAATCAGCGATTTTTAGTTATGCCTGTTTTTATAATGCCCTAAAAGAGCAGTGCATTCCTGCAAGATCTCCATATCTCACCTCTCAATATTTTGCCGCTAGAAGGCATAATTTTTATTTTATAATGCATTTTATTCTACGTTTTAACATTAAAATTTTTCTCCTGAAAAATCACGTTTTTGAAATATGACGTTGTTGAAAGGAATGAGCGATATGTCTCCCCTGGAAGGGTGCTCGGTAAAAATTGAGGTGGCACCTGGGTAAATCGAACTTCGACCCTTGTGGTGCCATTATAAAAACCAGAACCACATCCCTGATCCGCTGGCCGATATGGACCTAATCTAGAACAGATTTATGTCAGGGGGCATTATAACCACCAAGAATCTATCAAAAGAAATTGTGAATGTCTCTTAAGAATTAAAACTAAAACGAAACAATTACTAGAGATGAATCTACAAGTTAGCAATCATTTTGATTCAATATAAAATAAATAGCACTACGTAAGGTCAATAAAATCAATAGCGTCCTAACTGAATGAAGCCCGTGCTAATGAAATCAGTAAAATTAAAAGAAAAAAAGATATTAAAAAGAACTCGGTTGGAGAATTTATCCATACACTCCAATATTGATCAAATTCATTATTATTAATGTAGGATTACGTTCCTCCATAACGTTACTGCGGAAAGAAAAATTTCAGACGCTAAAACCGTCCGTCCATCCATCCTCGCGAGTTATATATTTGGCAGCGTGCCAAACCCAGCCTATCGCTTGGACAGGCAGTAAACAAGTAAACAGAAAATTACCAAGATGCGTCAAAATTTTGACATGCATATATCTGTATATATACATACGTACATATATATAGATACATATATACATAACACATACATATATACATTAGGGTGGAGTGCTCGTATAGGGAAATAAATTCAAATTTTCATTTCTAATAGTGATAAAAGTTTGACCTACCTATAAAGGAACAATAAATGTATTACAATTTTTTTATTAATATTTTCCTTTTACCGGCGCATTTGCGTTGAAAATTTACATTTTTGCTGGCATACAGATGAAACTTGAACGAGATTATTGTTCTAAATTCTATATAAACTATTAGTTATTAAGAAGAAAACGACTCACAAGGAAAAAAAAATTACTAATTTAATAAATAAAAGCTTCACTTAAAACCTAAAACATATATAAAACTAGTTAAAGGATTTAAAATCACGTTTGGTGTCGAATTTGGGCATCAATTTTCTTGACCCAATTTTGGAATTCATGAGACCTTCTTTGGACTTTTTATAACATATCTGCATAGAAACCTCCGTTAGTGTCTTTACTGAACGTTCTACGGCTTGGGTATTACATGGAAATGTTTGAAAAGGTATCTTTTCACTTCCTTTTGTTTCCACCATCTAAAGCAAATCTTCATCCTTGCCGTCTCTAAGAATGGGAGGGTGGAAATACTTGTGTTGACAATCTATAAGGTCTGTGCAAGATTTGGCATAAAGATTTATTTTAGGGACTTCAAAAACACGAGGAAGAAGTCCATGATGAATCGCGTGTCTTGCTTTTAAGATTCTTCTAGCAGAAAGTTCACGACCGTGTTTTTCAGAATCTGAAAGCATCGATAATAGAACATTCTTAGGATGTGCAAAAAAGCTGTTCCGCTGAATGACAGGATCGACTACTTCTTTTATTTGAGGTGGAAGGTATCGAGAATCTGAAACCAATTTCCAAAAATGTCTAGACCCATCTTTGCATGACGGATTCATTTTAATTTGGAACCAAACAGGTGTGTAAACTCTAAGGACAAACGTGACAAGATGTTTAAGATTTTCAGACGGTTTTCTCGTCGAAATATATAGCCTTAATATCCTGTTGGCTTTCGTTAATCATCGAGCATGCGACATTTTTCCTGGAGCTCTGTTTTACTAGATCGGAAGAACACTCGCCACTAATTACAGCTGATGCAATATCATAAAATAACGTTGATCCGAACTTAGATCTCTGAGGATATCCTACTGAATATCCGGCAACATGCTTTCTATCTTTTCATGCTGTACAACCTGATTGTTTTCACATTTTTCTAGTAATCTTCCAATATTACCAGAATAGGAATTAGGCCCAGTAGTTTTGCCATCTAAGTATGAAAACAGGTGTCTTAAAAGCAATTCATTCGTGTGTAAAAGGCATATGATCCATTGCAAAGGCTGATTCAAGCGTTTTTCTAACAACCATACAACACCACCATTTTTTCCTGTATTTGTAACTGTTCCATCACATCTGACCGCTACAATTTCTCTCATTGAAATGTTTTTAGAAGAAAGCAAGTCACATATAGCAAGTTCTAAGCTTTTAGCTGTCCCAGTAGTTGGGACAGCATAGCCGACATAAACAGATTCTGGTTCCTTCATAACTGAAATGTGTTCTTCTACCATCACTTGGCGGTATCTTTTACACTCTTTTTCACTATGGTTAAAACTTTATTTTTTCTACCGTCAAAGAATATAAAGCTGGAACACTGAAAACTCGATGTTTAGCTAATATTTCTGTGTGTTATTTTGCTCTCTCACGGCGCAATTTTGATCTGTCTATTATTTCGACATCTGATTTAATGTCATGAAGAAATGAAGACGCTATTGCTGCACCAGCTCTATGTGATAGGCCATATCGATCACATTTTTGACAAAGACGGCAAGCTGAGATTTGATATTTTCTGGGACACTTGGAGCCTTGAAGAACACGGTTCTAAATTATCGTCTATATCAAATGTATCTTCTGACTCGTCCGATATAACAGAGCTTCGTGGAGAAAGTTCTGTATTCTTGCGTTTCTTTCTATTTGTCACAGAAGAATAATATAGTTCTAACTTTCTATTTCTACCATTTCAATTTTGTATTTTTTTCGTTTGTAAAAAGTCTATACCACCAATAATCATATTTCTTTCAATCCTCTGATCAGTCAAAAAAGTTTGCTCTTCTTTCGCTACATATGTTCCTTTTGGACACTTACATTGTAGAAAATCTTTGCACTTACAAGAACAGATATCAAACAATTTGTTACTACAGGTATGGAAATATTTTTTATCGTAAGTCAATCGTTTCCAATATTTTATCATTTTTTTATATTTTGAATGATAAGCTTTTATCAACTGTATAATGCGAGTGTGGGATACGATTGGAATTGAAGCTTTTTGCCATATAGTTTCGATTCTCACCGCAACAATTTCCGCTATATGTAAAACAGCTGGCTCCCTTCGAGTATCCGATTTAAGCTTTAGCTGAAATCTTACAAAATTATAAAATTTCGTGACCTCCTTATACGTAGGTAACATATTCCTTTTCCCCTCTTCAATGTTGGCAAAAATACAAGAACTAGAAGCTTTTCTTGTTTCATCCATATTCAACTCTGTAAGAATTAGCAAACGAAACTCTAGTTACGACCGAACTGTGAACAATAATCGTTGAAAATCACTGATTCTGACTAAAGAAGTGTGTATGACGCGCGTGCTTACACATGCGCACGGACAGAGGAATAATGACCGCCCAAGGACATTGACCCGAACACACATATATGATTGCAAAAAAACCGCTCTTTGGCTACTTAATTGATTTTTTCTTTCTCGCTCTTTCGCGTTTACAAATGATACTGCAAAGAAAAATTGGATCAGATTTGGAGAAATTCAAATCAAATGCGCCGGTAGATAGACTCAAAATAAGTTTAAAATATTTTAGGGTACGCTTTTTGAACGGTTGGGTCAAATTAGTTTCGCTATTTGGAAAGAATTTGACAAAATTGCATTTTTCGCTCCACCCTAATATACATACAAAAGAGGTAAGTAACGATAAGTAATCCTACGTTAATATACCCGCGGTAGTTTAGTTAGAAGAGACTACCTGATAAAAAGCTTTTTTTTTTTACTAGGTGTCACCAAGGCATTGCTACGTTACTTCTTTTACTGGAGATTTTGGAGAACGTGACAGTGTCAGAAACGAAAACCTTTCAAAGTGATAACAATAGCACTTTTGCACTACTTAAAGAAATCCGTTTGCGTTCTTGAATTTGAGCGTACAGACTTAAAAATATTATTTGGTCACATTCATCATTTTTTTTTATATAAATGAACAAAAGTTATGATTTTGCACTCCATGTAAGCATTGAGTTTTAGATCTATAATTTCCCCAAATCGCTCCCCAATAGCAAAAAGATTGTATTCTATTTACTTTTGGACTCGAAATCTAGGGGCAAAGTTTGTTTTCTTTCTACTGGACATAACTCTGTAATCGAATTTTTAATAAGATCTTTTCCGATTTTACAAACTTTAAATGTCGCTGATTTTTCCGTCTAGAAATTGAAATTAATTATAGAAACTATGAGATGTAAACTGTTTACATTCAAGATGAATTAAATAATTTCCATCTAAATTACTCATGCAAAATTTCCAGTTAATTGTATAAATACTATGACATTATTATCTTTTCACTTTTAGAAGAAAAAATCTGAATTTTTTTTTAATGTATCTATGGCGGTAAATGCAGATTTCTCTCGAGCTATAACGTTTAAATAGAGCTGGCTTTTGGAGGTGAAATTGCAATTTTTATATTTTAAAAACAGTCAATTACATGAATGGATTCCAACATTCACCGCATTCTTTTATTGCAATTATTTTTTCAAATACATAAAATTTATGAGGCAGGAAGTAATAATATTATTAGCAATCCATGGTCAGTTTTGTGGTTTGACAGATTTATTTGATACATAATGACATATTTAAGTGGTTTTCAACTTTCTCGTGGTCGAGAGTACATCGAATTTTCCAAAGAGCATGCCGGGCACGACCAATCGTTTTTGTATCATCGATGATCATTATTTACGTAATAGAAATATTTTTATTCAACAATTCGTTACGAACGATCCCTCTGCCAAAAGACGAATGGTGTGTTGTTAGTGACATGTTGTCCGTGTTTTACACAATTTTACTCAATGCAACAAATAATAAAATATGTTAAAGAAATGTCAAAATAAATTCGGGCTTATTCCAACATCTTCATAAAGAGTTGAAAACAACTGACATATACGGTAAACATAGAGAATCGCTTTGAGAATTGTAGAATCCTGCAATTTTATCCGTATTTGACAACATTTGAGCTGTATATATATAAAAAAAGCAGGTAGTCACTTCTAACGAAACTACCGCGGGTTATTAAGGCTGCTATGTACAAACCCCATTGGATTCGCTCACCTCAATGTTAACCTATGGAGAAAATTTGTCCACGGATTGCCAACTTAAATTCAAAGATTTTTCAAAAAAATTGTACTCCGTCATAGAGAAAGAAATTTTATATTTGTGTACATTTTTCGTTTTTTTTAAATGCAATTGATATTGTAAAATTTAAATTATTCGGGGAAAATTCTGTTATATTGTGATTTAAACGCTCATAAATTCCTTCCGTGGACGAAATTTATAAAATGAATCCTGTAGCGTTTTGCAGAAAAGTTCTGACTATCTAACAATATCAATTTTATTTGATTATCAGCATTTATGTACCGTAAATAGTTGACAAAAATATATTTTAAATAAAAAAATTGGGGGCAACGCTTAACCACCACCCCCTATATAGAGAGAGACATTACAATCCCTTAAAATGTCAATCCTAAGGGGCGGGGAATTATCGAACTATCAACTGGACTCCTCCCACCACAAGAGTCTGCAAGAAGAGGAAAAGGGAAATACGGTTTTTTTTCTTAGTACATAGCAGCCTTAACGTAGGATTACTTATCGTTGCTTACTTCTTTTGTATATATATATATATATATATATATATATATATATATATATATATATATATATATGTCGATATTTTGACGCATTTTGATACTTTTTTTTGTTGAACTGTTTACTGCTTGTCCAAGCGATACTGACTGGGTTTCGGCATGCTGCCAAATTTATAACTCGCGAGGTACAGACGGACGTTTTCAGCTTTTCAAATTTTGCTTTCAGGAGGACCGTTATGGAGGAACATAATTCTACGTTAAAACCAATTTTGCTGACGAAGTGTGCACTGAAATTCATAACATTAAGATATGAAACGTTTGCTTTAGTTTGGAGCTCAATGGTTTACTTTTTAGTACATGAATATCTAATTTGACGGGGGCCTACTGCTTAAAACCGATTTCGAAAGGCCAGAAACGTCCATGCGAATATTGGTACTCGAACCAACAGATTCTGGTACCGACAGCAGTGCTCTAGTCAATCCGCCATAGTCCCTCAAGGTGTGAAATGCAATTATCTCTATTTCACATTAAAAAAATTAACACTATTTTTTAAAGTTAAAAGTTTCCTATTAAAATGAACACATTTAATATGTACATGTGCTAATTTTGTTACCTGAAATACAGATATTTCTCACTTTTTATATTGTTCAGTCGTAGATAAAGTGTATTGTTTTTTATATTCATGTCTTTATCCTATCTTATATGATTTTATAATTTGTTTCCTTTAATATGAACATCTTTGCAACATATCAATTTTTGTCATTTTTTTCCCTCCGGAAACAGCAAAACTACATTACATGCACCTGAATGGCCTCTTTTGATCTTCCTTGAAAGGTAATTTGATAGTCCTCTCATGACAGCTGCATTTGTCCTTATGGAAAGATAACACATAGGTGGAATAAAAGAAGAAAATATGTCTTTCTAGCGCGTTGACCGTTCATCCGAATGTTAAATGAACAGGATAAATATGACATATATTCAAAATACAATTTATCTTCAACTACCTTGAGTTTATATTTAGTTAGTTTGCTTATTCGGGAAATAACTAGTCATAATGAAACGGATATTTCTTTTAAACAACTTAGCACTTCTAGACCAGTGGAGCACAAATAAATTTAAGTGGATCTGAAGTAAGTTTATATCATATTGAATTATTCATTTTATAAACGTTATTTAAGTGTTCTATAATTTTACATTTTAAATATTTTAATTTATATTTTTATATGTTAGAATTATGATATGGTATTGTTAAATACGCGGACAAACAGTGTTACAATTAAATCTCCATTTGAAAAAGGCTATATTTAGCAGGCTGTGTGACACAGTGTTTTCAAAATTATCTATATATATATAAAACAGTTCCACAACTAACTGACTGACATATAACGCACAGACCAAACCGCTGGACCTAAAAGGCTGAAATTTTGCATGGCGATTCTCCTTATAGTGTAGGGGTGCACTAAGTGAGATTTATGAAACAATTCTTCTTAGATTTTTTAAAATTAAATTTTTAAGCCTTTTTGTAACTTTTTTCAAGAAAGATCATAAAAATCCCTTTCAAATGAAATCTTTGTCGAATCTTTACCTCAATTTTCTGATTTTTGGTTAATTTTTACAGATTAGTTTTTAGAATTTAATTTATTAAATGCTGATCACGTGGTTTCTTTTCTTTTTGTGCAATTTTGCGTCACGTGCATAACAAAGAAATCGAGAAATAAAGATGTCTTGCTAATGCAGCAGACGATTGGACATTATCCAAACAAATATTAAAATACAATAAAAGAAATGTTCCTCAAACTGTACTATATTGACTGTACTATATTCTTTAGTATGTTCTATTAGGTTTAATTTAAATATTTTCTTCTACATATTTTTTTCTATAAAAATATCCGTTCTATAAAAATTACTCTCCTGGTTTAAAAGGATCATACCAGTGGTGAGAGAGAGTTGAGTCCGAAGACACTTTCTTTTGACGATAGCAAATCGAGGCGTTCCAGTTGAAAAGAGGGTAAGAGACAAAATTTCCGAAGAGAATTTTTTCATTGATACAAGGTTTTTTTCCGAGGCTAATAGCGTAGAAAAGAGAGCTAAGTTCCTAGCTAGTTAAATTAAGTTCTGTGCTAGGCACTTAACTCCTTTTCTATGCCATTGGAATTGGAAAAAAACCTTGCATCAGTGAAAAAATACTCTTTGGAAATTTTTGGTACTTACCTTCTTTTCAACCGGAACGCCTCAAATGTTTTTCTTTTTTTTGTTATTCTTTATGCCACCTGGCCGGAAGGTATTCCAGACCGGGTCCATATAGGCAAGCGGACTGAATGGTGCTGCTCTAGTTTATAATTGAACCACAAGGGATGAGGTCCGATTTATCCAGGTGCCACCTCAATTTTGACAGAGCATCCCATGAGGTGACATCTTGGGGGACCGTACCTTCCCCAACAACTGACCTCAAAGAAGGCCTTTCTGGTAGACGGATTTAACGTGCCCATATCTGGCCTTTACCCGGATGTATTTAATGGCGTTGTCGGGACTTGATCCAAGCACCCTCAGTAACGAAAGCCAGCACGCTACCACTAGGTTACCTCTGGCCACAAATTGGTTTTCCTTACATAGAATTGAAAATAAGAACTTGAACCCGTGCTACAGTCAGCGCACACATTCATGTATATATATATATATATATATATATATATATATATATATATATATATATATATATATATATATATATATATATATATGAGGGAATCCACTGCATGGACAAAGTTCCTATAGCAATATATACTTCCTGAATTGCAAAATGAATGCCATTGGCATCCATGCGTCAAATATCTTCGGATTCGTTAAAGAAAAAAGTCTACCTTTTGACGAATGCCATAAATGTATTTCCCTTCGTCTTCTTTTTCCATTAGAATTTAGTATCTTATTCCGGTCCGTGTTCACACTGATCTCTTACTAACATTTAGTCATGTATTTTTGAATAAAACATTGAAACACGATATTTCAATAAATTTTTTTATTTTCAAACTTTGTCTCTAATGGTTACAAACAAAAAGCGTCAAGTGTTAGACAGTAATCTGATCCTAAGTTGAA
Organism: Dolomedes plantarius; assembly: GCA_907164885.2. Taxonomy (NCBI): domain Eukaryota; kingdom Metazoa; phylum Arthropoda; class Arachnida; order Araneae; family Dolomedidae; genus Dolomedes; species Dolomedes plantarius. Next base: position 61,167,873 of record OU015502.1, read on the forward strand.
AGAATTAGCTCAAAGCAAAAAATAATTCTAATGAGGACAGTCAACATACGGAGCATATCGGAAGTGCTCGTCATTATATACTTTCATTATTGACTGCATTTGGGTGAAATGTATATCTCTTGCACTAGTCTTTTAAATTCAGTTAACAATTTGTTCACCAAAAAGATGAAATACCATACTACAATATTTTGTGTTTAAGTAAGCTTAATTAACTCGTTTCTGGTCCACCCACATATTGTTAACGTAGACAGGTAATCACGCGAGGATATTGCTTTAACGGTAGAGAAAAAACTCTGATTTTAAATACTCGGCATATACACAAATGCAAAAATAGAAAGGTACTGTGCTTAACTAAAATAGAGATAAATTATAGCAGTTTCCATAAGTTTTAAAATATAAAGCAATGTTAGTTATGCTATTTAAGGAGTCATGGATGCAAAGTAATATTTTATCAGTTTCGTAATTACAGATACATTGTTTAAAATCTGCCAAACAAATACCGGGAATAATTCAATAAAACACAAAATATTTGTTAATTTATCCAAATTTATTTTGTTGCCTTTAAACTACGCCCCAGTTAAAAAAATACACTTATGCAAACGAATAATCCAGTCGTCGAAACACTTTTTATAGACAATTACCTGTATGGTGTTGATCTCCTTTAGTGAATTTTGTTTTATGGCTTCAATGGATTTAAAATGTCTTCCCCGTAGTGGTAATCTGAGTTTGGGGAAAAGAAAAAAGTCAACCAGGGCTATATATAGAGAATTAGGTGCTTGGTCGATGACATTTTTGTCAAATAATCAAGTACAGGGATTGATATTTGGGCCGGTGTCTTATCGTGGTGCAGAATCTAAGATATGCTCTTTCACAAGTCTGACCTTTCCCATGAAACTTTATCTCTCAAACGCCTCATAAACCCATATAATATTCTTTGTTGACTAATTACCCCACTTGGAGGTATTTCGAGAGGACAACACCATGATTGCTTCAATTTGTCGAGATTTTCGTCAGTCGAAGACGTTGAAGGTCGAACTGAACGAGGGAAGTCTTCAACCCATTCTCGACCTTTTTTGAATGCTGAGTACCACTCGTATGTTTGTGTTTTTGATAAAGCTGACTCACCATAGGTTTTCTCCTACATCTTCAATGATTTAGCACAAGAAATTTTGGTGGCAACATAAAATTTGAGGCAAACTATTTTTTGATACTGTTATCTAGTTTAAAAATAGCAGAGCATAGTTGTGTACGACAAACAAAAAAGACAGTGGACGGACAAATGGTTGACAGAACGCCCCCAAATCCTAGTTAACTATTTACACGCTGGCGCAATCTTACGACAAATTTTGTTTCCAATTCCTTTAATGTAGGTATTTTAAATGATTCATTCCCGATATTTATTTGGGGGAATGTATATTCTTTTACATTTCCAATTCATGGGATGAAATATGTTTCTCGATCTTGATGGGGTGAAATATCTGCTATAAATTTACGATGTCTGAATGAAGACAGTACAATAGATGACATAGGAGAAAATGTGTACTAATGTTAAGCTATAGGGAGTTTACCCTCAGTATTTTCTAATAACAGATCGCAAACTGCATATCTATAGGATTCCTGTTTCCGAATTTGTAAAGATATTTTAAAATTCCCCCTCGCACAGTTTAAAAAACATGTTTATAATTTAGTTAAATATTTTATAGTAGAAGACGCCAACAATTTAATATCCTTTAAAGCATCAGTTACATTAAAATTTAAAAACTATGTGCTTTAATTAAATATTCAAACTTTATTTAAAAAAGAATAATTAAAAGTATACATTTGCTTAGCTGGGCATTAAAAATAAAGAGAAAAACTTTCCAAACCAAACTTCAGAACTGAAGATCTACATTCCAACTGACGATGCAAAAAGCTGCGATAAAAGATGCCCCCTCCCCCCCTCTCTCTATGTTGTTGCTAAGCCCCCTAGACAATGAACCCGGACTCATGGACCTGGTTCTAGAAATTGATGGACCAGGTCCATAAGGCTCTGTCGTGGGAGCAAAAGGAAAGCAGCAATACCCTGATCTTCTGCATACTCACGGATCATACACACGGCAAGCATACTCACGGGGATATCTAAACAGTCCAGCATATCGAACGGATTCACAGGAGCAAGAGAACAGGGACAAACGGAAATATCTTTGTAAAGTTCTTGAAGAGTATACTTTTTGTCGAGCCAGGGCAGACTGTGTTGATTTCGGACCTCTAAGGAGCAAGGCAAGACCAGGCCACTTGGCAGGTGTGTAACATATTATGCGTAGTAACAAAAATAGCTTCAAATTCCATTGGGTAAGCTGTTTTTCGTTAGAGTATTTTTGGAACTTATGGTAGACGAAAGAAATTCGCTGAAGGACAAAAAACTCAAATTTCCCATAACTATTTCTTTACTGGTGGTTCTAATTTCACTTATTACATCTTATTTCAACTTAAAATTAATTTCACTTGCAGAGCATTGATTTATCTACGAAGTCAAAGTGGTTCTTCAACTGAGATCTCTGCTGACTATTCTCTCCTCCATGGTTAACTGCAATTACCTGCAAATAATTCTTTAAGGCCATTGTGTACTAACACTATTGGATTCGCTCACTTCAATGCTAATTTATGGAGGAAATTTATCTATTATTTACAGCTTCATAAATTCTGATAATCCCATAGAAATACTATTTTCAGATAGTCTGATCTCTCCTGCAACTAGCAACACAATTCATTTTATAAATTTCGTCCACCAAAGGAATTTTTGAGCGTTTAAAATACATTATACCAGATTTCTTTTCCCAAATAACTTAAATTTTAAAATATTATTTTTCTTTGAAACAAAAGATAAATCTTCCAAGTCGTAAAATTTCTTTCTCTATTGCGGACTACAAATAAAAAAAATCTTTAGATCCAAGTCGGCAATCCTTGGACAAATTTGACAATGTTAACGTTGAGGTGAGCGAATCCAATAGGGTTTTTATTCAGAAACTTAAGTGACGTTGCCATAACTTTTTTATGCCCATATAGTGATATATTATTCTCGATTTCGCGAATGATTATCAAGGCGAACATTGTGCATAGTTCCGAAAAAGTTTTGATTGTCATGCAAACTTCAGAAACAACTAAATGATAGAAAATACTTTAATGCACTACACTGAACTTAGAAATTCGTAACACAGGAAAAAACTGTCATATAGAAGTACTCTTTATTTACGATGCACAGAGAAATATATAAACCCTTTTCATTTTCTATATATTTTATAACCTTTCAATAGCCCAAATCGTCCCCTTCAAAAAAAGCAACTTAAAGTTTCCATGGAAGGGGTTGATTTCTATGCTATAAATGTTTGCAGCGCAGTATCAGTTTGGAAAATACAAATCCCTTTTGAAATTCTGTCTAGTTTTCCAATCTTGTTTTCCATTCACAGCTCTAAAATATATTCTACGTTTCAATATCTTCCAAGGCTTTTGTTACTGGTTATAAGAATTGCTGTCCGTGAGTATTTCCTAAGAATAAATTTATTTACACAGAAATCCATAGAATACAGAGCAAAAAATTACTTAAAAATCCTAAATTATATATTTTTATAAAACAAAAGACCAACAATGTTAAATTCTGAAAGATTTTTATCAATATGCGTAAGTAAAAATGAACAAAAAAGCACAACTGTAATAACGTATTTTTATGCTGAGATATTTTTGCAAAGTATCCAACCAATGAAAAAATAACTTAGAGTTACAGATAAAAACAACTATGTCCACTTTTACAGCCAAAAGGTACATTCACAAGAAATTTGATTCTGCTATACAATCGATTTTTGACGCAACGTTGCTTTGTCATTTCATTTAAAAAGAACTGCCCAATCTCGCATTAAACTGATTGTTTTATCTCAGGTTGTCTTTCCTAAATTGGTAATCTGAGGTTAGAGGTTGCCCTATTTTCATGTTACACGTATTACATAAAATCCTCCTTTATTTCAACCTGATGTACCTATTATTGCCAAACTATTATTAACGCTAGGAAGACGGCTGCCGTCATTTTCACGGATTCGGACATAATATTGAGCGCTATGTCTGTATTTATGACCTCAGGTTTCTGAAATTTCATGAATTTTTCCATATTTACTTGAAATATGCACACACATTTGCAAAATTATATTCGATAGTAAAGAGGGGTAGAAAATGTGTTGTATACCTACTAAGACTGAAATCCGTGAATTTGACGATAATATAGAAAACAGGCAAAAATCTTTAAAATAATACCGGAAAAATGTCAGTTACTTTTCATCTCTTCCCCTTTTTGCAAATAACAGAAATATTGGTGAGGATATATTGTTTTTGAAAAATAAGGACTGCACAAACCATGCATATATTTTTACGGATAAACCATAGCAGGTTGACTGCTCGGTTTACCTACATAAAAATATTTCTAAATATATACAAATTTATTATATATTGGTATGAAATAGTTCAAAATTTAGAGTATTTAACCATTTAAAAAAACATTAAATATTTTGAATTCTTGATTTTATTTTTAACCGTCAAAATTACGGCGTTCGGTCCTTTTAGTAAGACAAAAATTCCCATATTTCTAGTGTTAAAAGTTTACTATTTCTCCTTTGGTGGCAAGATTGTTTCTCGGTACCCTTAAATGGGTTGGTTGATAAGTTAGTTAGGATCTCTAAGGTCAAATTTTGCTTGACTATATATCCGTACGGCTGCAAATAACCAATACAACCGAGGGATCCAGACTTTCTTTTATTGTCTCATACACTTTTTTTACCTGAAGAACTGTTTCTTTACCTGAAACTGAAATGCGACAGCTTTAAAATCAATGTTTATCGGTTTAGTTTTCCCAAATACCTATTATCTAATATGATATTGAATAAGAGACATATCAAATCTTTGTTTAGGTTGGATTGGAACGCTATGGTCATTTTTTTTTCTACAAGAGATCAAATCTTTGACAATTTTTTCACAGACAATTTTTTCTTTATAAATGAATGCAAACATACATCTTTAAATTCACTATTTCACTCACTAAAAATAAAATATATCACTCTATAGATATATTTAATTTATTTAGTTCAGATTTCTGTAGTTCTGGTTGTAAAGAGATTCATTTTTATATATGTTTGTTACTAATGCGTATACATTGGTACTGTGTAAGGAGAAATAACTTTTTTTTTTACAGTTTACAAAATGCTTAAGTAAAAATTGTAGACATTGTTTAACTGTAGACATATTGTCAGGGTGATATTGAAATCACCCAGACAATATTTCAATAACAAGTGTTACTTAAATGCAAACAAAAAACTAATGGTGATAGGCTGACGTTGAAATAGTAAAATATTAACATTATCTGCATATCTCTATAATTTTGCACAGACAATTTTTTCTTTATAAATGAATGTAAACATACGTCTATAAATTCACTCTTTCACTCATTATAAATTAAATATATCACTCTATAAATTAAACTTAAATCTTAAAAATATATTGCAGAAAAAAAGTGTGACAGTATCCGAGTATTTTCTTGTGCTTGCAAAAGTAAAAACTTTATTTTTTTCATTAAAAATTATGCGCAATGTGCTGTATTGTTAAAATGCAGCCCTAGACTTTCTACTATTTCTGCACTGATTGTGACTTTCCTGTATCGAAGGAAACGGTGTATCAGATACATATAATTCCTTTTTTTCTGCTCTCAAGCATTCTTCACACATCTTTCCATCTCCCAAATCACCGACGCGTGCTGAGTTTTGTTTTAGACTCGGTTCAGGAAGGTGATTGTTATACCTAAGATATATAGAACGTGATCTCGATCGTAAACGCTAACCGCTTCCTTTCTCGTTTTCGATTCTTCTTTCTCTTTATATCCGGACAAAAAGAAAAGAAAATTCTTTAAGCTTTGACGAGACTAAATATAGTGAAGGTAATAAAAATTATCTTCACTATATTTAGTCGAGATTCACTATATTAAAAATTCTCTCTTTTATAGTGAAAGTAATAAAAATTAAGGGGGTCCAGGACACAAAATTGTTCGAATTTTCGAAAAATATTTTATTGCATTAAAAATTTTTGTGTTCATTTACGCTTAAAATGATGTTTAAATCGTGTTTGTATCTTAATTAGACGAGGAGAATTTCTTTTGCAACATTCTAATAGCCAAGCGGTGTTTAAACCTGTAAGTGCGTGTTTCTCTATGATGGGTTTTTTCTCCATTTCTCGTCTTTAAATCGTTATTAGTCAAGAACCGTTAAAGGTAAACGGTTGAAACTTGTAACATGTCTTTTTCAACTATTTTGCTTTAATTTTGAATCAGAAAATCTGAATAAAATATTTACTTTTGAAAATATGATTTTTTAAAATATGTTACATCATTTTATTGTAATTTTTAATATACATATTTTTAGTTTTTTTAAAAATTAATATTTAAAAAAATGCTGAATCAAATTAAAACTTATACATTTTTGTTTCATTAAATGAAAAAGAATTGAAATTCGACAAATAATATTTCGAGTTATAACAGTTTTAAATTACCCCATTTTTTTTTAAATTTTTAACTTTTAAAATTTGTTAAAAACATTTTGAGAAGTTTTATGAAGTGATTTTGTTTGCGAATTATATGGTTAACTATTACAAAAAAATTCAAAATTTTAACTCAATAAATTAAAAAAAATTTAAAATGTGTCCCGGACCCCCTTAAGCAAGTATGCCTATTTAGTGATATTATCCTTAGTGATATGCAGGTTTGGAGCACAAAAATCGTTCGACAGTGCACAAATAATAAAACTGTGAAATATTAAAATTGTCCTATATATACAGGGTGTCCGGGCTAAGAGTATCCAAAAGTCATAGCTTAATTTTACAGAACTACCCATTAGAATTTTAAAAAAATATATTTAAATAGAAAGATCATCTCACAAATTTTAGTATCAATCATAGATTTCAATTATGGTATCATAGATTTTGATGTGTGCACATTTTGTAGCACGACAAACGTCTAAATAATAATTCAGTTCTTTCCAAGTGTTTCGTAGCATATCAGGAGTTATTACACGGAATACTTGAATGATACGCTCCTTCAACTCCTCCACATTTCCAATTACTTGTTTATATACAACGGATTTAAAGAATCCCGTAGAAAAAAAGTCATATAACTCCTGATATGCTACAAAACACTTGGAGATAAGTGGATTACCATTTAGACGTTAGTCGTGCTACTAAAGTTATACACATTGAAATTTATGATACTATGATCGAAATCTATGATTTATATTAAAACTTGGTGAGATTTTCTTTCTATTTAAATAAATATTTTTTTATTATAATGAGTATTTCCGTAAAAATAAGTCATAATGTTTTGATACATTTAACCCCGTTACCCTGTATATATAGTGGAACCTTGATCTATCATTTTTCAAGGGACTGATTCCATTGAACGATAAATGTGGAAATACTATGGATGCGGGAACATAACAAGGAAATATTATCATTGTGACCGGATAAAATTTATGACACATACGGGAAAGAAATGATTCGGGGAACGATCGATCGACGTTTCACAGTATATATATATATATATATATATATATATATAGGGTGATTTTTTTTTAAACTGACACTACTCAGAGCCCTCTGTAGCACCATCAATCAGCCGGAATTCCACAAAAGTTTATAGAGGGACTAAAGACGACATGGGAAATAGTTTCCGTGAAAAAAAAAATTCTTAAAGTCACCGATAGGGGGCAGAATGGCGCTATTGCTGTCGGCGCATCCGATAATTTACATAAAAGGCAAGTAAAACATCGAAATGGAAATTCATGACTACGTGGTCGACAGCAGCGCCAGTATTTTAGGCTATAAAGATCTGTGCAGAACCTGTTGAGCCTTCCATTTACAGAAGAGAGGGTCATCAGTCGCTTTTTTTCACGTGCATGGCCTCGGGAAAATAGCAGCCCGTTCCCCGGACCTAACCCATTTGACACTTTCTGTGGGGTTCTTTAAAGTCTAAGGTGTATCTTGGTAGAGTCTCGAACTTGGCGGTCCTTAAGGACAACATATCACGGACTTTGATGAACATTCCTGGTGATATGTGACGCTAGGCCGTTGAGAACGTAGTGTTATGGATGCAATGTGTCGTCCACCAGGACTGTAGTCACATTGAAACAGGGAGAAGTGAATTTGCTGCATAAAGTGGTGTTGCAATGGAATGTCTTTATTATTAATTTGTCAGCTTTCGAATTTTACGGTATTCAACCCTCATCTTTATATCCCGAAATACTGGCGCTGCTGTCGACTACATGGTCGTGAATTTGTATTTTGATGTTTTACTTGCCTTTTCTGCAAAGGCCCCGGGTTGCCCAGCTGTCGACAGATCTGTACTGTCCGGCCGGCACCCAGGCCCAAATGAAACAGCACCGAACATGGGAAATTAACATTCGGCTGTTCATACTGGAATTGCTACGCAGCGCCGGGCTCCAGTTTGACACTTGTCGAGTGGACTAACCGTCCGAGACGGCGTAATCAGATGCATTGCCTTTTATGCAAATTCTCGGGTACGCCGACAACAAAAGTGCTATATCTTCCCCTGTCGGCGACTTTTGGAACTATTTGTCTTTCAAGGAAACTCTTTCCCATGTCCTCCTTAGTCCATCTATCAAATTTGGTGAATTCCGCCTGATAGATCGCGTTACAGATGGCTGGCTCTGAGTAGTGTCAGTTTTAAAAAAACACCTTGTATATATATATATATATATATATATATATATATATATATATATATATATATATATATATATATATATATATATATATATATATATATATATATATATATATATATATTAAGTGGAATTAAACAGGTAATAAAATAATGATCGTATAGTGGTCCTTTTAAAATTGTTAATTGGAGAAAACACATTCTGACACATGTCTGAGATAATTAGAAAAACGGACTCAATTTTAATAAATAATATTATCATTTATTTTCTCTTTTACTTATTTAAGATAAATTTTATCGTTAATTACAATTTGCACAGAAAAAAACATAATAATTATCTACATACATTAAGAATGTATTCGAACACATTATAAAACAAGCTGCATCTATTAATTATTCTGTGCTCTCGCCTGATTATATATATTACATATTACAAACTATTTTTAATTACCACCACCCTCTTTGTAGATTGATGATTTGGTCTCATTGTTTTACTAAACTTGGTCCAAAAGCAGACCAGAAATCTCGGGATACCTCAGCATAAAAAAATGACGACTAGGGCTGAAGAGCGGACAACCTCGAGTTATATGACAGTCGGAGCTTTTTCTTCAACTGACTCAGAAAACCGGTAAAACTTCCCGAAAATCGCCGAGATCAGAAAATGTTCTAGAACAATTTATCTTTCAGACTATGATTGGTTAAAAAGATGGTTGCTGCGACGTCGCTATGGAGGAACTATGTCCCCCTAATAGTTCCTCCATAGCAACGTTCCACCATAACTGAGAGGTTGGCAAGTAATTCTCCCTCCTTGTGCAAATGACCTTGTGTACTCTCCGTACTGTTACAGGTCACACTTAATTGCATACGGGAGGCACATTCCCTTCTTCCAGGAAAACCGGTACGAAAAATCACAGGACTGATTTTCAGCACATAGACAATTTAAGATTTACAAAATAAAATAAATGCACTTATAAATGAGCATGGAACCGAATTAATGTTGTTTCGAAATTGTGAAATAAGAAAATAGTATTTTTTCTTTAGAGTAAAAACAGTATAATAATCAAAATAATTACAAAAGTCGAGTTCCATGTCACAATATAACACTAATAAACATAAAACGATATATAACTTTAACTATATAAAATAGGAAATATTTCTTTTCCCGCCCTAAGTGTATTGTAGTTTTAAAGTTAGAAGGGTCTTCCCATTAAGTTCAATCTTTTTTCGAGACAAGATATATTTCTATTCATTAAAACTAATGTTACTATGTTAACATAAATAGAAAGCAGACGCCATAATTAATAGGACGGAGGTTTATCAATAACGTCTAAGTAAACAAGTATATACATATGTGTCTAATCAAGGACCATACATATATTAAATAGAAAAGATAAATCTTAATTATAAAAACAAATTGGATTTACTCATAACAATATAACGTTGTTCTCAAAGAGAATATTAATAGCTTAGTACAATCCATTGTTATATCAAAATAATTAATTTTGAGTTAATTATAAGTTAAAAATATAATCTTACAATATCGCATGTAAGCTTCTCTTCGGAAACAATGTTTAAAATTTTTAAAAAGTTTTCTTACGTATGTGGTATGTACAATTATAAATGTATATACGAGTAAAACCTTGATATGATAGATAATTTGCTAAATTATCATTAATAGTAAATATATGCTCTAAGAAATTGTAGCTTTGGGAGATGTACATGGAGAACTCAAAATTTGTAGTGCTATTTTTTTCTATTTACTCAATTAATGAAATCGAGATTACGTCAGTACCCTAATATTGTGGAAAACTGTATCTTTTTTCATAGGTCCCTCTAAAGATTCCCAACACTCAAAACATAAAATTACAAAACCTAACTTGAGTTATTACGGATTGATTTTTGTCTAGAAATCACACACAATGGGAACCATTTCTTTTCGCCTTGTCTTGTTTCCCATCAAATATGATCACGCAATGCTATTTCCCCTAATTAAAACACTTCATTTAATCGTAATTGTTCTCAAGTTTTGTAATTGAGAACTTACCAAACTTGAGGTGCAATGTTAACTCCATCCAACAGATCTCGCTAGATGTGAATCTAATGAACTGTAATGCAGTAACGATCGAAATTCGATCCATCACTCGGGACGCCTCATGCTTTCTGATGGCCTGTCTTAGCACTATCAGTCACTGCCGTAATCATCGCAACTTAATAATTTAACCGAAGTGTCGTTCGGTAGTAGGCTGTAGCAAAGTGCGTAGAAAATAGAATTGTCTGTATGTAGTGTTAATGGGACAGAACCCATACTTGGGGTTGTGATCATACAAAAATGAGAATTATCGTGGATATTAAAACACTTTACGGAAATATTGCTAATCTATTATTTCACAATTTTTTAAATCGATAATTAAGTCGATATTTTCCAGATGATTGTATTTTGTTGTACAAATACCGGACATGTGGGGGATTCATTTGAGCAGGCAAGAATTTTTTTTACCAATTTTATCATCATTTTTAAACTGATGCCCCAGATCATTTCTTGTATCATTTTGGATAGAATGATAAATGATTTTACACCTCTAATACAATTTCAAGTACATATCTTGTCATCTAAGTAATTGTAAACTCGCTATTTTATATCCTATTGCACAATAAATGGAAAGGAAATGATATTATTCTCTTAATCTGTTTCCTTGCATACTTCAGAGTTCTTATATGTATCCTTTACTATAATAGTCATCTGATGCGAAAGATAATGCATACCATGAACTATACTGGTCCAGGTTGATCTCCGAGCCTTATTTGTTTTCGGATTTTTCTCGATTTTTATTTTAAAAATAACCATCCATATAACCATCCATAACAATTTTCCCATATTGTATTTACAGGTGGCCGCCATCACTGTATGTTGATTAGTGACCCCAACTTGCTCCACATGTAGTCCGGTACCTGGTCTCAGGTAAATTCGGGATGTCTTAGTGCTGCACTACCATTAGTATCAATATTGGTGCAACGCTCCTATTACAAACAATCTTATTAACATCAAGCTGTATGTGAGAGGATTTCCTCTGGATGAGAACTTATCTCATTTAAAAGATAGCGGTTGCCATGGAAACAGACGAATCTCGATAAATGCACGAAGAAAATATGTTAAAATTAAATTATTTTTTTTGTCAACAATGTTCAAAAGGCTTACCTTGATCGACGATTTCCAGACGTGCTGCAATAATTTGACACCGCATGTTTTCAAAAAAATTGTGGCAAATCATCTGCAAATGATAATCAATTGAATTAAAAATACTTTAAAATTATCTAGGAAAACTGTGTTGACGTGACAGAGCTAAATATCGCTAAAGAACAAAAATTACTCTTCTATAAGCTTTATTTAAAGTTCTACATTTAAGAAAGATAATATTTATTTCTACTTTTAGAATGCTAAGAAATTCGTAAATCCGCGTGTTCATCCCAATCTCTATAAGGAAGCGAGAAACCACTTTTACATCGTTTTGCAGAAAGATTCTGCTCATTGAAGGCATGTCGACACGCTACAAAGGCCCTCCAACCTCATCAGAAGAATGCCAACGATTATATTAATACTACTTCTCTAGGTAGTGCTCTGGTACATGATCTCCCTTTTCACGCTACATATATAAAGCGTATCCTGTACAAATTATGACAATACTTTGTACAACATGCTTCGAAAGGAAAAATTCAAAATTTTAGGGCAGTTAAAAATAGTTAGCGATAAAATGATAAACTTTTATCACAAATGAATTGTGGTTATTTTAAGTTTCAAAACTAACAAATAAAGTTTGATATGACGGCCTCAACTAATTGATACATAAGTTCCATTAGATATCAGTTTCAGTATTACGGAGTGATTCTGAAATATTTATTCTTTTGTCCATCGTCTCTATCCCTCAGCAAAGTTATGATCCCTTCATGGAAGCACTTTGTACAACTTATTTTATATTTGATTTTTCATAACTTTTTCACCACGAAACATTGAAAAGCATTTTTCCTAAGTAGCCTAGGATCATAAAAGGATATATATATATATATATATATATATATATATATATATATATATATATTAGACTTCTGTTACGTTAAGCTATTAATACTTAAAACACATCATAAAATTGTAGTCGAAGGGTAGAAGTGCCAAAACTCAATAACGTATTAAAAAACATATTTATTATGGTTATTTTCCCCAGAAAAGAGATCCTGAATTGAGTTCTATCTGAAGAGTGTAGACGTAAAAACGCAATTATACGGCACTTCATATTCTGAAATTCTCAATATGGGAAATTCCCAGTGGTCAGGATTTCATTAGGTTAAGTTGCGCTGTGTTTTATATCTTATGCTCTGAAGTCTAAAACTGCTATTCTGTCTGGTTTCTCATGGTTCTTTTTAACCTCAAAGACTCGCCTGAAAATAGATAAAAAATTGCGAAAATTTTAAAAGGGGTTGAACAAATTCATAATCTATTGAACAATTTTTTTCTTACCACTACAGTATTTTTCCCAGATTGTATGTGCAAGAAGTTATGTTGAAACTGACCTATGTTTTCCAGAGTTATGCTGTAACTAACACATACATACACACACACACACACACACACATATATATATATATATATATATATATATATATATATATATATATATATATATATATACTGCTCAAAACAATTAGGGGAGCACATTATTTTAAGGAAATTACGCAAATACTTACACCGATAAGTAACATAGAATAAATCATCCACAATTTACAGCCTAGCAGGAAACAGAAGAATACATGAAATGACGTCAAAGTTCATGAAGTCCAAAAACCAGAAAAAGAACATAAGTCGGAAATCGGGATGTTGCAGAAACGTCTGTTTCACTGCCTTAACTGTGAAATTCGATTCTTCAGTTATTCGTTTTGAGAAAAGGTGACTTGAAATTGCCTCAAAAAGTGATTTACCGGAATCCATGGCATGGCGTATTATAGGCGGACTTCAATCTGGGCAAACGCAACGTAGTGTCGCGGACGCTGTTGGAGTTGCCAGAAGTGTCGTTGCAAGGCTGTGGTATCGATTCCAAGAAACAGGGAATGTTAGACGTCGACCAAGGCAAGGTCGGCCACGCGCCACTACAGCAACTGATTACCGGTATATACTGCTAACAGCTCGTCGAAACAGAACAGACAATGCTACTCGGCTGCAAAGACAGTTGCTCTTGGCAACAGGACGAAGGGTGTCCAGCCGAACAGTACGTAACAGGCTTCATGAGGGAGGTCTCTATGGACGTAGGCCAATGGTCTGCATTCCGTTGACCTCACACCACCGTGCGGCCCAAAGAAGATGGACTGCTGAACATCGAGATTGGGAGCAACATGACTGGAGCCAAGTGCTGTTTACAGACGGTTCCCGATTCAGTCTGGAGTGTGACACCCGACGTGTTTTGGTATGGAGGGAAAGGGGCTCTCGAAATAACCCCACATTCGTTCTTGAAAGGTCACAATACAGAAAATTTGGTTTTATGGTATGGAGTGGAATCAGCAAAGGTGGACGTATGGACCTGCATATCATTCGGAATGGTACTTTGACGGCCCGAAGGTATGCAGACGAGATACTGAGACCTCATTTCATACCTTAAGCTGTAGCCATTGGAGAATCCTTTGTTTTCCAGCAAGACAATGCCAGACAGCATACAGCTCGTCTTGTGGAGAACATGCTTGAAGCTAAAACTATACAGCGTATGTAATGGTCAGCGTGCTCTCCTGACCTGAATCCAATCGAGCATGTTTGGGACATTCTCGGACGACGCATTGCTGCGAGACCAAGGCCTTCTTTTACTCTCCGAAACTTGGAGATTGCACTTCTTGAGGAGTGGAGCAGTATTCCCCAAAATCTTATCGATAACATCATCGCATCCACGGGAAACAGGTGTGCAGCAGTCTTAGCTGTTCGAGGAGACCACACGCCGTATTAAAAATCTTGCATCATTTCTAAACAATACTTTTGTTATCGTTTACATGTAACCAAATTGTTGTCCTAAATCATCTTTTCAGGTTTTTTCCATATTTTCAAAGAATTAAAGCTTAATTGCAAATTTTTTTACTTCTTTTTTTCTGTATTGCGCATTGATACGCGTGTACTATCCATTGTATGCCAATACGTGGCTGTCTCGCACGGTTTTCTTAACTCCTGTGCTTGTTCCCATAATTTTTTTAGCAGTATATATATATATATATATATATATATATATATATACAGTATGCCCACTATATATACAGTTCCTTCCCACCCTCTTAACTTCGGAACGGCTGCTGCTATATTCATAAAAGTGGTGTCTAGGTATGGTAAAGTAGCCATGAGCTACTGAATGAAACCACCTACCGCGCCACCTGGTGGAAAACTGCGGAGTTAGCATTCCTATCTCGAAAACGGAATAATATATGGAAAAAAAGTGATTTACAAAGTTGGAGAAAATTATCGATTGAGTACGATAAAATACGTTGTGGACATTAATGAAAAGACTACAACGGTTAAAACGCGCATTTGATGATGATGATATTTCAGAATCGTCCTCAACAGAAGCTAATGATGAACCATAATTCGTCATTATCCGTCCAGATCCGGATGATTTGACGGATGAAGAAGCTATTAATAATATTTTACGTGAAAACGTCGATTCCTCTAAAGACATTGTAGGTGAAATCGACATTTTTTTCTAATAAATGTAAAAGTAAGCAATGCAGTAAGAAAAAAGAGCATATTGTATGGGAAAAATGGAGACTCTACATGGATGCAATGAATTCTAAAATGCGTTTATTAGAGTTTCTGAGATCTATATCTTTCAGAGAGCCATATGTTTGATAAAAAGGCTTGAAGAAATGCAGATGAATTCTGTTTTACCTGAAACTTCACATATTGGGAGACCATCTTCAATTCAAAATCTAATTCTCAACGAAACTCGGAAAGACCGTATGGGCCATATTATTACTAAAAATAGTGAAAGTAAACAAAAAAAATGTACACACTGGAAAAGTCAAACAATTATTATATGTAATAAGTGTAATGTACCTCTTCATGCGAAATGTTTCAAAGATTTTAAATTTTTTTAAAAAAGTTTTTTATTTTAAATTTTTATATTTTTAAAATTTTTATACCGCTTTGGACTGATGTTGCGAAAACGCAACATTTTGTAACTTTCGTAAAAATAAATGTATTTTTATGGAAACAACTTATTTGTGTAATTAATGTTCTAAAAAGTGTTAAAAAACCGTTTGGTGCATCTCCAATAAAGGAAACATTAAGCGGTCTTAAATGAGTTAAGGTCCTGCAATGTTTGTGGAGGGGTCGCATACACCTGCTGTTTCAGCTATCAACACAGGAAAAAGTCCAGTGGAGTCATATCAGGCGAACGTGAAGGCCACTCTTCGAATCCGCCATACCCAAATATTTGGTACCCGAATTATTTGACGAGGTACTGCTTTACTGGAGATGTCTTATGAGCAGGCGTGCCGTCATGTTGAAACCATGCATTCCGAAGATTAAACAACGGCAGGTTCTCCACAAAATCGGGTATTGCGTTCTGTAGCAATTTTAAATATTGTGCACCCGTCAACGTGTCATTGTAAAATATTGGGCCGATCTGCTTGTTATTGTAAATTGCACACCATACGTTAATAGCATACAGCATTTGATGTCGAGCGTCGGTAAAAAATCTAGTATTTTCCAGCTCCCAGTAATGGGTACTTTGCCTATTGCACACGCCATTCCGTGAAAAACATGTCTCATCCGTCCACACTATATCTGCCAAGAATGTTGGCTGGACCTGTATCTGATTCATGACGAAGTTGCACCATGCATAACGTCGTTCGGCATCCACGTCCATTAAAACCTGTTCAGGCGTTGGTCGGTATGGATGCTCGCCTAATTCGCTTAGGATTTTCCAAACCTGAATTTTGGAGAGGCCACAGATTTGACTGATCTATCTTGTGCTCGATTTCGGATATGCGAGGGCGTATGCTAATACCTCATCCGAATGAACTTGTCGTCCTACCTTAGCTGGTCTGGTTACCAGATCGAGGTTGACTAGTAATGCAGCCTGTCTGCCTTAAACGTTTTACAACAGTTAGGATGGTGTGATGAGAAGGATGCGGGCCTTCAGGGAAACGTTGCCGGTACAACCTTGCTACTTATCGTGCCTTGCGTCCTCATTCACCTTACAGTAAAACCATCTCACAATACTCAGCTTTGGAATACTCAGCCATGACCACAAGTATCAACATACTACAACCCCAAGAAGCTGTCTCTTTTATAGCTGTCTCAGGTGAACAGGCGTGACGTTTCTTACGTATTTGCATACTTCAAAAATTTCGAACACCAAGCGCAAGTTTCGGTGAGTTGATGTGACACTATTTTACACGATCTACGTATTGTCTACTCTGGTTATAAAGACAATCAGTACAAGGATGGAACCCTCGAGTTTTGAACCGCGGTACTTTTTATTGAGGATCAAAAGCGATATACCACTGTGCACATTGCGGTGTTGTGTTTTGCCCGAAAGATAATCATTTCTCCTTTCGTTTAAGTTTCGTGACGTCACAGTGTAGGAAATCGCGAAAAAACAAATGCGTGTTTTAACCGTTCTATTCTTTGCATTAATGTCCACAAGGTGCCTTTTCTTACTAAATCAATGATGTTCTACAACTTTGTAAATAACCTTTTTCTCTATCTCGTTCCGTTTTCGAGATAGGAATGCTAGCTCCGTAGTTTTCACAAGGTGGCGCGGTAGGTGGTTACATTCAGTAGCGCATGGCTACTTTACTATACCTAGACACCACTTTTATGAATATAGCTGCAGTCGTTTCGAAGTTAAGAGGGTGGGAAGGGACTTTAGAAGGCATATATATATATGTCTTATTGTCCAAAAATATGGGGTACATAAGATAACCACAGCACTGTAAACGACGTAAAACTTTGGAAACATCATGATTAGACATAGATCAAAAGTGACTTTACAAATAAAAAATATTAAACAAGAACAATTGTTGAAATTTTGGAGAATAACTGTTGATGACTGATGACTTGATCAATATAAGAACATAATACTTCATAACGTTGTTAGAGCCGAAACGGCGTAGTCCAAGATCCCTTCTTACTCTTGTGTATAAGGATTAACTCCATAGTTAATTTTCGACGAGCTTATGGTTATTACATTGAAATAAATATAAATTGCTTCATGAATGCTACAGATCTTATTTCGACATCAACTACATGTATTTTTGCTATTGAGAGTCTTTTAATTCACCATACTTATATAATGAATGCCAAAATAAAACATTTTTAAACATATATAGCATGTTAGAAAAATATACAGTACTGTAGTATTGGAATCAATATTAGAAAAGAAAAAAAATCAATGAAATCCGGAAATGCAATGGTAAAAAATAATCAATGGAAGCCGGAAGAGGGCCAAATGACTCGGGCGCTGGCATTCGGCACCAGAGTTTGTGGGTTCGAGTCCCACTGTTGGCATGGATGTTTATAGCCGGTCTAAGTAGCCTTAGTGTAGCAAAGATTGACCGTAGAACTCCAAACCAAATAATGCTAGAAAAGAAATATATTAATGTATACGATAAACTATTAGTCATGTGATTAATTATTATGTTAGACCATTCATTTTTTATGTTTTGGTGTTTTCATGCGTAATTTGTATCTGAGAAAATTGATTCAAAACTCACAAGTTTCTTGTATAATACATAATATAACTGGTTTGAAATAATCTAACAAAGCTAAAGATAACGTTCAGTTATTTCAAGTAATGTTTGAAAAAGAAATATTTGTTTTTAAAGTACCCGAAATAAGCTCTTGAAAGAACTTTAAAATAGCATCCC
This sequence comes from Dolomedes plantarius, assembly GCA_907164885.2. Classification (NCBI taxonomy): domain Eukaryota; kingdom Metazoa; phylum Arthropoda; class Arachnida; order Araneae; family Dolomedidae; genus Dolomedes; species Dolomedes plantarius. The sequence continues at coordinate 61,186,504 of OU015502.1, forward strand.
ACATAAAGTGTTAAGTATTGTTCTCTTAATAATAAAAAAACAGCAAAAAAATATAGAATGATACAAAAATATTTTCTCTTATCCTTTCTCATTCTCCTCCTCTTGAAGATTCTCAAGAAATCTTTTCATTTTTAAAGCAGAGATGTGTGTATTCTTAAGATTTTCTGAGAGTTTCGATTTAGGAAGGCGATTGTTATACCTAAGAGATCTAGGACGTGATCACTGTTCGTAAATACAAATCTCTTTTTAGAATTTGTTTTGAATCTTATTTCGAACCTTTTTTTATATTTCGAAGCCACTCTTTTCTGTACTTTTTTTGCGCTTTTCTTTACTTTTTATTTTCTATTTTTTAAAGGTACAGATGTCATCACATGCATGTGGATTGTGTTGTGCAATGTCTCAGAAAAGCAATCAGACGTTGTTAGTTTTCAAATGCAGGCTAAAAAAATTATATAGAACTAAAACTATATTAGATGGCGGTTTACTATTACTTCTTCTCTCTCATAGTCTTCTTTTTGCTTTAATTATTTTCGCTTCTTAAACAATATTAGGCTCTAAAATCAGTACCATCTGTTCAAAGAAGGAAAATAATATCACAAAATGTCCACTATTGAGACGATAATTAGATTCGTCGGAAAAAAAAATTGAGAAATAAGAGTTTTTCATTGAATTTTGTAACAAATACAATAAGCAATATCAAAAAACTGTCTCGTTAGATTATCTTGGATGTTTTCTTGCAAACTTTTTTGTTAGTTATGAATACCGTAGTCACAGGTGACTTAAGAAAGGAAATTCCATTAAATTTTTCTAGTTAGATCTAAATTTATTTTTAAAAGAGAGAAATGTATGAAAAAAAAAGTTTAAATAGGCAAATTTGGCCACAATTTTCCATTTCGCTTCTCAAAGTAGTTTAAGATAAACCAAATTACTATGCATTCATTAAACAACAGAAAAGGTAAATCAGTAAAATCATGAATTTTTGTCTGTGAAATAAACTGTGTTAATAGAGAATATTTTTTCTTTTCTAATTTTTAAAGAGATATTAAAATAAATTCCTCCAATGACGGTTACTGCACAGCAGAACAAATGAATCTTTAGGAATAACTGTTTATGAGATATTTGAAAGAACAATCCAATCTACTAGGAATTGTAACTTTATGAAAGCACCAGTGTTCAGCACTCTAATTCTGAAACATCCTTCTTGCAGTAACAGCTTTTTAAAAAAAGATATTTATAAGAATTACCCATTCTACTAGATACTATGATCTAGTGAAAATACTGGTGTCCAGCATGCTAATATAGCAATCCAGTTGTATATAAGAATTATCGAATCTTCTATATACTATGAAGTGGTATAAACATTCGTGTTCAGCATGCTAATGCTTAAACGTAGCTGGAGTAGAAAGAGCTTTCATTAATGCAGATATTTATAAGAATAATGTAGTCTACTAGATAATGCTATGACCTGGTGAAAACGATAGTCTTCAGTATGCTAATTCTGAAATGGTGCTCTTGCAGTAAGAACTTTTTTTAATCCAGATATTTATAAGAATAATCTAGTCTACAAGATACAATAACCTGGTGAAAACGTTAGTGTTCAGCATGCTAATACTGGAACGTAGAAGGACTGGAAAAATTGGTTGTCACTGTCTCCTCTGTGTGATTTGTAGAAAGGGGAGAAGGTGCCCTGTCCAAGGAAAAGAGATTGCAGAATATCGAGGTGTGTGGCTTAGTTGGAATTTCCAGACAGACAAATGCGACCCAAAACGATTGTTTAATGCCGAGGAAGTAGCCGGTCATCTGAGAGTTCGGAGGGACAGTGATATAAAATTCAGCAATTGAGGTTGGAGATTTTCAACTAGGCCTCTGTCTGAAGCTTCTTAGTGAGACAAGAACACTCTCATCAAGTAGGACAAAGTACTATAGAGCTACATTTATGTGAATTTTTTTATGTATATGTGTTGTGTGTCAAATTCAATAAACCTGTTTCGTGTGATCATTCTTCTTCTTTATTAAGTGAGAGAATGGCAAGCACCACACGACAACGCGATTGAAAATTACAACTATTATTTAATAAATAAAAAAAATTTTTCCTGGTAATGTACATAAAATGGAATATATTTTTTTCAGTTTTTGCACTTCCATGAAAAATTCGGAAAAAAGTTCAACCAAGTTAAGACAAAGGACTTTTTCTTAAATCTTAAAGAGTCACCTTCTGAGGAATTTGAAAATAAATACCTTCTTAAAGTTGGTAAACAGCAAAAAAAAATTTATCGTCGAGATGAAGAAGCTTAAAGTATTAGAATACGGTACATAATGACAATACAGCGTAAACATGTATCTCTTTTGGTAATCACCGTTGAAGCATTCTCTTTGGGGTATATTAATCTTATAAATTTATTCTGACACACTATTTTTATGATTAATAAGATGTGTTCAGAAAATAAAAATTCCTCTTATATAATTTAAACATATTTGATAATGCAAGAAATAATTACGTTTTCTTTATCCATTAATTTTAGAACAGATAAGAGATATTTATGGACCATTAAAATGGTCTGTAAAATGTAAGGAACTCTTTGTCTTTGGGAATTAACTTAATAGGTTTCCATTTTATTGTCCATGAAACATATAATGGTTTAGAATGGGATTTGAATTATATTATTTTCTTCAATATTTCTTTTTATGAGCCAGCCCTTTTCTTTTAATGCCAGCTCATTTTTAATAAGAGAAATGTCATGACTTATATCTATATATATAAAACAGTTCTGTGACTGAGTGATATATAACGCACAGACCAAACCGCTGAAAAGGGGTGAAATTTTGTATGGCGATTATTCTTATACTGTAGGGTGAAAATTCTTCTTACATTTTATTTAAATTAAATTTTTTAGCTATTTTTGTAACACTCTTTAAAGTTTGCATTTAAAATAATAATCTGAAGGTTATAAAATTTATATCATGAGAAAGATAATAAATATTCCTTTAAAATGAAATCTTTTCCGAATCTTTACCTCCATTTTCTGATTTTTGATGAATTTTTAAAGATTAACTTTTAGAATTTAATTTATTAAATGCTGATCACGTGGCTTCTTTTCTTTTTGTGATACTTTAAACTAATTTTGCGTCATGTGCATAACAAGGAAATAGACAATTTTTTTTCTTGCTAATGCAGCAGACGATCGGACATTATCCAATAAAATAATAAAATACAGTAAAATAAATGTTCCTCAAAATGTACTATATTCTTTAGTATGGTCTATTAGATTAAATTTGAATATTTTCTTCTTCATTATTTTATATATAAAAATATCCGTTACGATTTTTTTGTAAATATATTTTTTCGTTTTATTTACATCAATCGCATACATTCATCGTTGTAATATATATATATATATATATATATATATATATATATATATATATATCACAACTTTTCGAAGGAATTTTTTCTTCCCTTTGAACTCATAATGCTCTTTCTAACACCAGCAGATTCCTTTTCTGTTTCTATTCACATAAGGGATTTTTTATACTTTAGAGATTTTGGACGTGGTAAAGGTCTTGCACATTCTTTGAGATTCCGCTATTTTGATTTGTATTTCTTTCCCATTTTCGAATATCCCTTTAAGGTGAGAAACCTTTGGATGTTCTCACATGATGATCAATTCTTTTTAAAAACCTACTGTTAGCTTATTAAATTGATTAAATTATTTACTGACTGTTTAAACAATATTGACTTTATAAATATATATGAAGGAAGATTTTAGCGTTCATTTTAAAATTTTTATCCGTTGTATAAAAGTTCATTCATTAAATATATGTGCTATTTTATTTTTATAAAAGAAGGGGATCAAAATTTGGCACTACGTACAACTTGACACGGCCCTTGAGTCCTAAATTAAACATTAACAGGTGTACTATCGGCTGTGTGATCAGGATTGCACGCAGCGGCTGATGTACAGATTCTTTCACACTGCATGTTCACGGGGCCAGGACGGTTTATATTTGTGACTTAAGATTTTATTACATTTACAAACAACTTTCATACTGGTTCTGAACTTTTTTGTGTTTTGTCACTGGTTCTTAATTGTTTTTTCTGTGTTATCCGTAATTTTAAACAAACAAGTACTCTTTGCTTCCATTTGTTAAGCCTCATACATAAGCAATATTCTAAAGACTGAGATCTGAGAACTCAGTATAGCAAATAATATAATCAGTTCTCTATACACATAATTGGGGGATTCATAAGTAAGTATACAATTTCCAAATACTGTAAAAGAGGAACACTTTAAGGAACGTTACCCAAATGCGAGCCGCACGGTAGGTGTAATCATAAAGTGTTCTCCCTCTACCGAGGGATGAGACGTAGGTGGTAACTACACCACGTAACGTGTCACGTGAATATTCAGTAGAAAATGTTGAGTCTGGAGTGGAGAAAACGTTTTGTGTTCTTGAATTGAGGAAAACGGAATCTACCACCGTTGTGCAACGGTGATTTCAAACACGATTTGGAAAAGAACCCCCAACCAGAAAATCCATTTATGATTGGTTTAACTCATTATTGGTCGCGCCCAGGTATAGAGTGCACCATTTTCGTAATTTTGGATGGTTTGTTTTTACATGTAAGGTTTGAATTTTCTAAGCAGTTTATATTTATATCTATACACTTTCTAATGTAGTAATGATTTTCTGACCCTTCTATTCCTTTCCCTTCATTGTTAGTCGTGATTTAACCGTGGTAAACTAGCGATTATACTTGATTACAATACTACAAAAGCAGGAGTTGATGTAGTAGATCCAATGTGCAGCTATTACACGGTATCCCGCATACCTCGAAGATGGACAATCTCATTGTTTTTAGGTTTTTGGATATAATAGGAATCCATCCGCAAGTTGTCCCTATCTATACTAATAAAAGGACAGGGAGAAGTCGGATCACGTGACCTTAACTTATCCGGGCGGGCCACTCCTCGAAAAAAAAACGGCCGACAAATATACAGGAAAATCGGTGTTTTTTTTTTCTCATGAAAGTACATAAATGTTACATATTTGGAAAGAGTTTCGGAAACTGATAATTTTTTCTGCGTACACTTATTCTGTTAATTCAATAGTTTTAGATATATTTAGATTCTAATGAACCTTCATCGCACGTCATCGCTCTTTGACGATGTAAACAAAGGGTGATTCGTTCACAACGTGATTCTCACTAAAAAATGAATCGCTGAAATGAAATGTGTCGCCGTGTCTTTTTATTTGAAAAACTAAATATTCAAATTGTTTAATAATAAAAAATACTTTATTGAAACTAAATATATATATACTGATTTTTGGAGGATTTACTGATTTAGGTGTGAAATGATTACATTTGGTATTTTCTTCGTTTCTATATTTCTTGACAAATCTGGTTGAAACTTCGTATACTTATGTTTTGAAGCCTGGAGATAATTCTAATATAAGTTTGGAAGCTTTAAAATGCTTATATATAAATACAGTTTTTAAATAATATTTCATCTGAAGGCGTTGGAATCCATCATTCATAAGAACTGCGCATGCGCACCTAAATGTTACAACGTAAATAAACGCATGGAATAATGTTAATTAGTAGTTGTTTGGTCTTATTTAAAGTTAATTTTCTTATATTGCTACTTTTGTATACTTTTCATTAATCCTTTTTTACTTGGTTAATTTTCAGTATACGAATAATCGTTGAAACTCTTTACCGTTGAAACCCCTCTTCCGATTATTTACTTTTTGAAATGTCGTTATTAGGTATTTTACAAAGTAATTTTTATTGAAATTTAGCTAAAATGCCGATAACTCTGCATAAAAATCTTAATGGTACTATTTTAATTTCCTTCTCACGCATGATACAAATGACAGTTATTTTAAAATGGAAAAATAATACTAGTAACTTTATGTTCCAATATGAAAATTTTCCCCGATTCGTCATTCATTTCCTTATAAAAACAGCCCCAAATAAAAAACTATTTATTATACACCAATTATTGAGCATCATTTCATTAACAATAGCATCTAAAACATTTCCTGAAAACTTTAACCAAGTAAAAAAGGATTAACGAAAAGAAAACAAAAGGAGTAATATAAGAAAATTAACTTTAAATAAAACCAAACAACTACTAATTAACAATAATTATTTAAAGGTTTTTTTTTGGTGTTTTATAGTAAAATAGCACTTAAAAATTTTAAAAAAAAGGAACAAAAACTTACCTGTAAATAGCATACTTTTTTTATAAATTGGTCAATTTGAAGTAATTTTTATTGAAATTTAGCTAAAATGCCTATAACTCTCCATAAAAATCTTAATGCTACTATTTTAATTTCCTTCTCACACATGATACATATGACAGTTAAATTCAAAATGACCTACAATCTACGAGAAAATTTTAAAATGAAAAAATAATACACGCAATTTTATGTTCTAATGAAAATATTCCCTGATTCGTCATTTTATGTTCCAATATGAAAATTTTCCCCGATTCGTCATTCCTTTCCTTATAAAAACAGCCCCAAATAAAAAAACTATTTATTATACACCAATTATTGTGCCTCAATTCATTAACAATAGCATTTCCTGAAAAACATTCATCTTCTAAAACATTTCTTGAAAATTTAATCAAATTATATACATTATTATGTGAGATATCATGATAACCGTAGATGAATAACTTTATAGAATCTACTATAATAAGTGGACAAGCCGCAGGCAAAGATAACTGTCATATGTATCATGTGTGAGAAGGAAATTAAAATAGTAGCAATATAATTTCTTTCAGAGGTATAGCCATTTTAGCTAAATTTCAACAAAAATTACTTTAAATTGACCAATTTATAAAAAAAGTATGCTATTTACAGGTAAGTTTTTTTTTTCATTTTTAAGTGGTATTTTACCATAAAAGACCATCAAAATCTTGATTTTTTTTTTTAAATTGACTCCGAACGAAGAATATTAATCTGAAATTTAGCTAAAACGCCTATCACTCTTCACAAAATCCTAATGCTAATATTTTAATTTCCTTCTCACACATGATACATATGACAGTTATCTTCAAAATGGCCTACAATCTACGAGAAAATTTTAAAATGAAAAAATAATACACGCAATTTTATGTTCTAATGAAAATATTCCCTGATTCGTCATTTTATGTTCCAATATGAAAATTTTCCCCGATTCGTCATTCATTCTCAAGTAGGAATTAAGGTGACTGTCTACGTTCGGAGTCAATTTAGAAAAAAAAATTAAGCCTTTTTTCATCTTTTATGGTAAAGTAGCACTTAAAAATTAAAAAAAAAGAGACAAAAACTTACCTGTAAATAGCATACTTTTTTATAAATTGGTCAATTTGAATTAATTTTTAATGAAATTTACCTAAAACACCTATCACTCTGCACAAAATCCCTCACACATGATATTTTAATTTCCCTCTCACACATGATACATATGACAGTTATCTTCAAAATGACCTAAAATCTAAGAGAAAATTTTAAAATGCAAAAATAATACACTCAATTTTGTGTTCCAATATGAAAATTTTTCACACTTTATTGAAACTTCATCTGGTGGACTGATGGCTTGAGCGTAGCTAGGCGAAGCCCGGCTAGTATCCAATAAACCGGACAGTTTTGAAATATGGCGATTGTATCTGCATTCTTTGGTCTTTTATTATAAATATATATGAATATTATCAACATTTTATATGTTCTCATAAAAAGCAGAATTATTATTTTCAATTTGAAAATAAAGTTTATTAAAAAAGGAATAATCAAGGTCTGAGAGACGTTGCACTTTGTGCCACACGCGCCTGCTGGTGTTCCAAAAATTGGCGCGCCTGCTGAGGGTTTAAAAATTTTGAAACAAACGACTGTTTGTGCAAAGTTCCGAAGCCAGGACTACCGAGTGTATCGGAATGTCGTCAGTAAAGTTCGCGAGGCTGTGCAACGAAAGCTCGGGGATATCAATGCGAAGGGTGAGCCGTGAAGTGCAGATTTCACAGCCCACTGTCTAAAGCTGCAAATGATTCCATACAAAGAGCAGATATTTCAAAATCTCATAGACTTGGATAAGCCAAAGTGGTTAGAATTTTGTGTCGAAATGCAGCACAGCTTTGAAATTAACGATGTCGCCGATCATTTTGTTTTCACTGATGAAGCTACATTTCAAGCGAGTGGTAAGGTAAACAAGCAAAATGTTCGTTTTTGGGGAACCGATAATCCCAGATTTACAGTTCAACACTTGCGAGATTCACCAAAGGTAAAAGCGTTTTGTGTTATGTCCAAAAATAAAGTGTACAAGCCCTTCTTTTATCATGAGAAAACAGTCACTGGGAAACTTATTTCAGGATATTTTAAGTCTTTGGTTGATGCCACAGTTGCAGGACGATAGTGGTAACTTTGTTCTCCAATTGGTCGGATGACGTGCGAAATTACATCGATCAGCATCATCCTCCCCGATGGATTGGACGAAGCGCCGACTGCAACATGCCACTGACCCAATGGCCACCCAGAATCCCTGACTTAACCTCATGCGACGTTTTGATTTGGGGTTACATTAAGGATAACGTATTTACCCCTCATCATCCTGTTGATCTACCGAAGCTGAAACAGCGTACCACATCCAATATCACTAGACTCGCTTCAGGTACCCTAACCCGCGTTCGGACGGTTATGAATTATCGGTTCGATGGGTGTCGTGCGACTAAGTGTGCAAACATAGAACATATGTGACTCTCTATAAAAAGCCTTCAAATATTCACGTACACGTCTGTTACGAGTAACATAAAATTTCATTAATTGTTTCTTTAATATGGTGTATTGAAATTTTATCTATATTTTTAAGTTGCTAAGCTGACTTTTTGAGCAGTCCGTGAGAGAAAACTACCACATCTATTTTTTCATTTTGGTCTTAAACGAAATATCGCAATCTGTAGATTTGTCAAATTTGTTTTTTGTAACCGCAATATCTATTAATTAACGATAATTTGCAGTTAAAAATTGCTTTCTGCGCATGCTCAGTGACTTGTTTTAAGGATGAAACGTTTAATCCGAGGAGTCTCTCTAGATCTCTCTCTGCCATTTTTATTTTATAATAATTATGTTTGTTAAATATAAGATTAAACCTGATGGAAATTGTTTATTTCACGCTGTTTATTTAGCGATAATTTACAATTTAAAAAAAGCTTTCTGTGTATTCTCAATGACATTTTTAAATCTGGCTTTAAACGTTCACTAAGCACGAGGCCTCTTAAACACATTAATTTCTTTCTGAGCATTATTATGATTTTAAACATTTGGTAATGATGCATTGAGTATAATTTGTGTATTAGTACATTTATTTACTATAGAGTTGTCATGTTTTGACGGGTACCAACTAGTAATTACTTGTGAATCACCCTGTAGTTTGAAGTTGATGCAGTTATCTGTGCGCACTATACTAATAAGTTTACGTAGTTATCTGCATACAGAATACTTTAAAGTTCTCGAAATATTCGGACCTCAGATGTTTTCAGTAAGTTTACTAATAAGTATGCTAAAAAGCTAACGCATTTTTCCTGCATGCTTTATACTCCATGCTTTATATTCCTGTATGCTTTATACTGTATGCATTACGGGTTAACGATATTCTCGGAATGCAAGGTACCTGGAAGTTAATGTACTGCACTGAAGGTAGGAGCAGTGTACCTACACATATTGACAACCGGTTACACAAAGTATACGTGATTATCTGTACGCAGTGTACTTGGAATTTAACTCAGAACTTTGTGCAAATTTTTCACAGAGTTAACGTTATTTTGGCTCAAATATTTTTTGTAGCTTGTAAAATACTATTTTAAAATACTATTTTCTCTCACGTGAACTTCATTAATTTATAATTAAGTTATATTTATTTAACCATTATTTATATATATATATATATATATATATATATATATATATATATATATATATATATATATATATATATATATATATATATATATATATATATATATATATATATATATATATATATATATATATATATAAAGCGTTAATTTGGAAAACAACGACATAGTTGTTTTCCAAAATTGCCTTTATTTCAGGTATTAGACTTCAGGCTGTCTTTAGAAGTTTTGAAAGTAAACCTACAGCATCTTAAACTCCATTCATAAACTCTCTCCCAGTCTATTCTTCCTTTAAGACTAATACCCTTTTAACAGGAGGAAAAGGAGAAAAACAACATCAAATACACGCAGTTCCAGCCCTTCCTCTTTATTGTCTAATATTCTTCGCACACCCTTTTGATCTCAGATACTTCCGATGAAATCAGAGATTGCATCCGTTCAGGGCTCGAGACTTGATTGTTATAGGTAAGAGATGCATGATATGATCTCGGCTTACACAAAGGATTGCTCGTTTGGTAGTTCGTTTAAGATTTTGTGAATCAGGTTCATCTTCTTTGAACTCTTTTGCATTAGTTTTACTGGCATAAGGTTACGTTTCGATGCATTAATGTGCCGTATTGTTTCTTTAATCTGCGGCAATTTAGTCTAAGAGATCTTCGGGAATATAAATAACATCCCTGGCGTGACTGCTTGATATTAAATTAAAAATAGGGGAATGAAAGTATCTTGACATTAGTTAAAGAAGTATTCATATCCATAATGTGTAGAGAAAAGACGTGAAATAAGGAGAAATACGCTCTGTCTTCTGTAATATTTAAAAGTTATTTTAATTTTGATAGTTTAGTCATCTACATATAGCATTTCTCTGTAGAACACCACCTGATATGGGATCATACAAAACCCTTCATAATTTGCGAAAGTATTTTCAAAACTATGCGGAGCGACCGCGGCGTTCTTTAAGATTTACACCGGTAATATGTGGACACGATTAAGTAACACATATTATTGGTATACATGCCGTAAAAATCGATTTTAAACTATTGTTTGGCAAACTCTCAACTCTTTCTTTGTGTTTATATTGCACTTCCAAAATGAAAGAATGTATTAAAGTTACGGTATAAGCAACTGCAACTAAACTTTTGTTTGACAAACTCTCAAGTCTTTCTTTGTGTTCATATTACACTTCCAAAATGGAAGAAATAATTACATTTACGGTATAAGCAACCACGGCTACTATACTTGTTATAAATTTACTATTAGAATAATTTGTTGAATTAAAGGAACATTAGCCAAATTTCCAGCAAATTATTATTATTACTCAGCATGGAACTACACTTTCCTACGTATTTTATTGCTTTTCCCATGTTTATCTCCAAAATTACTTCCAAATTTCAAACTTTGTTTCAAACATGTATAACTCAAATAATTATACATGTTTTACGTACTACTCGTCGCAAGGAAAATCAAATATTTCCAACAATATAATGGAGAATTCTCCGACGTCATCAATAGCAAGCTGGACCATCAAAAACATAACTCAGATCAAAATCTGAGTTATGTTTTCTTTATTATTGTTTAGTATAATTCATTTCCAATCAAACGATCCCCATGCAGGATATGGTTGTACAGACTTTCCAATATTTATTATGTCTCTACATTAATATCTTCACATATTTTTAAGAAAATATATAGAGCGAGCAGAAACTAGTAAAACCATTTTTTGGCAACTATCAACTCTTCCTTAAATTATACAATTCAATCAATAATTATATAATTTTTAACATTCTTCTCGTTTTAAGCGAAATCAAATCTTTCCAACAAATATCTGTTACTAGCGATCGTTTAAACACGACGACGTCATCAATATAAAGTTGGACCATTAGATCCAGCTGCAAATGTGAGCTCTAATTTCTTTATTACTGTGTCAGTATAATTCATTTCCGATTCAAGATGCTTTAAAGCCCAACTTTCTCCCTGCAGGCTATGGTTGTACATAGATTCCAGTTATTATACTGGCTCTACATTAATATCTTCACGTATTTTTAGGAACATATATGGAGCGAGCTCAAACTATTAAAAACATTTTTTGGCAAACTATCAACTCTTCCTTAAATTTTACAATTCAATCAATAATTATTCAATTTTTAACGTTCTACTCGTGTCAAGCAAAATCAAATCTTTCCAACAGGTATCTATTACTGGAGAGTTTTAAACACTACAAAATCATCAATATCAAGTTCGATCATTAGATCCAGGTCAAAATCCTGAGAGGTCTTTTCTTGATTACTGTTTCAGTATAAAACATTTCCAGTTCAAGGTGCTTTAAAGCACAATGTTCACCATGCAGGTTATGGTTATACAGTTATTCCAGTTTTTATACTGCCTATACATTAATATCTTCACCATATTTTTAGGATCATATATTCACATATCTTTAGGATCATATATAGAGCGATATCGAACTATTTAAAACTTTTTGCCTGGCTAACTATCAATTTTTCTAAAATTAAACAATTTAGTCAATAATTATACATTTTTTACAAAAATCAATAATTATACATTTCTTACTCTTTCGATATAATTCATTTCCAATTCACACTGCTCTGAATCACAACCTTCGCCATGCAGACTATGGCTGTACAACGATTCCAGTTTTCCTACTGCGTCTATATTTATATCGTCAAACTTTTTTATAATAATATATAAAGAGAACGCAAACTCTTTAAATCCGATTCTCTTTTATACCTTCCGGCTCTCTATGAATATAAGCGTAAACGCTAAAAATCTGTAACTTATAGGAGACAGTCTATAAATACACAGATTACACTGCCCTGCGATGAAAAAAATTCAAGGGAACAGATTGCTGAACTTTATGTATTTTTTGGTGCTGATTTCAGAAAAAATAATGAAAAATTTCCATCACGTCACGTTTTCTTGAAAAATTCAATTTTACTTGGATTTTTATGAACATTTACCATACATTTTTTTTCGGCGTTGAATTTCTTCCCTACCTGCCTGACCATCATTATACTATAGTGAAACCTACATAATACCCCTCTGTGACACATCCCCTACAGAATACCCCTCTGTGACCCCCCCCCCTGTTGCAATCTCTTTCTACCAATAGCGTCTCGCGAATCCTTATCTCAGATCCATATCTTGGTCCGCTGACCTCGCAGGAACGCTCGCTAAGTGTTCATAGTAAGATAAAGAAAGAGAAAATTTTTAAGTTCAACTCAATTTTTCTTTCAAGTGTACTGTCATGCGAGCACTGTTACAGTGACAAGTGAAAACTTTATCACAGAAATAATTTTAAAGGTTGCTTTTCTCTGTGTGTTTCGTGAAACATGGCTTCAAGTTCAAGACGTTGTGAAAATTGCCAGATGACTTTTGTTACATATGCGTCTAATATAGTGTTATTAAAAATTGATTGAGGAACATTACAGCTTATCTAAGACAACTTTATCTTGCGTATATTGGCATCAAACTCGGAGACCCAGGACAAATCGGGGGCTCCCCGTAAAGTTTGTGGGAATTGTCTCACTGATCTACGCTTATGGCTGAAAATAAAGAAGACTGCAATGCGATTTGGAATTCCTATGACATGGAGGGAGACGAAAAACCACTCTGATGATTGTTACTTTTGTTCCTGCCATGTCCGTGGGTATAACCGTAAAAATCAAAAGCTAATCTCTTATCCTGATGACATTCCATCAGCCATACGCCCCATTCCTCATGGACCTGATGTGCCGGTGCCTTTGCCTCCAACTGAATTGCCAGTCATCTCTTCAGAGTCTTCAAACTCGGATCATGCAGAAGATAAAGGCTCCGATTCCGAATATAAGCCCTCTGGAGACAATTCACGTCAGCCCTTCTCTGAGGTTGAACTTAATGATCTGACTAGAGATCTGGGCCTTTCAAAAGAGGTAGCTGAATTGTTGAGCTCCAGATTAAAAGAAAATAAACTTATTGGCCAAATGAACCTCTTTTTATTGGTACAGGAATCGAGAACAGGAATTCGTTATGTACATTGAGGAAGAGGAGAACCTGGTCTATTTTTCTCATGTTCCTGGATTGATAAGCAAATTTAATATCACCTATGTTAAAGATCAATGAAGGCTGTTTACAGATTCATCAAAAAGGAGCCTTGAATCTGTCCTTCATCACGGAAGCCAGTATGCATCTGTACCAGTTGGACACTCGGTGCATTTAAAAGAACGCTATGAAAACCTGGCTCTCGTCCTCAACAAAATAAAATACGCCGACCACGGTTGGACCATTTGCGGTGATTTGAAAGTTATCTCCATGCTTCTTGGTCAACAAGGTGGATATACAAAGTTCCCATGTTTCATTTGTGAGTGGGAAAGCCATGATAAGACCCAACATTTGGTCAAAAATTAATGGCCGAAAAGACAAAATCTTGAACCAGGCACCAAGAATGTGATTCGGAACAGCTTAGTGGATCCAAAAATAAAAGTTTCCCCCTCTATTTTTACCCCCTCTGCATATAAAATTAGGTTTAATGAAGCAGTTTGTCAAGGCTATTCCAAAAGATGGTGATTGTTTCAAATACCCGTGCAAAAAGTTTCCAGGTTTATACGAAGCCAAGTTGAAAGAGGGAATCTTTGTCGGTCCAGATATCCGCAAGCTTATGAAGAATAAAGAATTTGAGACTAGCATGACTACAAAGGAAAAATAAGCTTGGGTTGCCTTCAAAGATGTCGTCAGTAAATTTCTCGGTAATTAGAAGGATCCTGACTATAAAGCAATTATTATGGATATGTTGGACAAATTTCAAGCGTTGGGATACTCCATGAGTGTCAAAATACATTTCCTTCACTCCCATGTGGACTTTTTCCCCCGAAAATTTATGATCAGTCAGCGAAGAACAGGGCGAAAGGTTCCACCAAGACATCAAGGAAAGTTTCCACCAAGACATCATGGAGCGAAAATATAAAGGAAGATGGGACAAAAACATTCTCGCCAACTACTGTTGGATGTTAACACGAGATAGGCCTGAGACTGAACATAAAAGAAGAACGTCAAAAAGAAGTTTCAAAGGGAAAAGTGTACGTACTTAAACAGAAACTTTCTGTTTTGTTCTCTTTTTAGCTCAGTTTAAAATTTGTTTCAAACTTTCATGTACACATGCATAATATTTGCTCCTCTTCGTCAATCGTCTATTTTACCTTAATAAAAACAAATTAAAGTAGTATGTTGATGATTTTCTTCTAGAAGTTGCACCATAATTTGATGTAAAAAGTTTAAACTCAAGGGAACTTTTTGTTTTTCTCTCGACCAGAGGCGGCTCGTGCGATCTGGCAACAGTGGTTTACATCCATTTAAACCCATAAAAAATAATCTATTGCTGAAAACTCAATTTGCCTCACCAAGAATCGAATTTTTTACATAGATTTAAATGGATAAATACCACTGTTTTCTGATAGCACATGCACAATTGTTCTACAGAATTCCATTTCATTTAGGAATTAAGCAAAATTATAGATTCGATTTTAAAAAAAATCCTGACGGGAAAAAATGAAGGCCATTTTCGAAATAAGCGCACAAAATAACATAAAAATCAGCGAAAACTTCTCTTGAATTTTTCAAAAAGTTTAATTTTGCAGGCCTGTGTTATTAAATCTATTCATCTAAAAATCTCTTACACTCCTCTCTTATGCACTCGTTGTAGTTTTCCGGTGGTTGAAGCGCTTACCTCATAAAATAAAATTCACACTATTTTACATATAAAAAAATCTATTTCAACCGGCCTGAGGTAGTCAAGCGGTGGCACATCGGCTTTCGGCATTGAGGGTGTCCGGATCGAATACCGACAAGTGGCTTTATATACCTTCGTGCCAAGGACGCACATGGGCACGTTACTTCCGTAGACCGGAAAGTCCTGCCATGAGATCAGTGGGAAGGGAAGGTACGATCCCCTGCAAAGGCCGACCCCGTGGGCGCGCCGTCAAAATTGAGATGTCATCTGGCTAAGTCTGGCTCCGACATATCTGATAGTGTTATAAACAGGAGCCACATCCCTCATTCAGCAAGACTATATGGGCCTGGTCCTCAATACTTCCGGTAAAGACAACAAAACATCTATTTCAACACCTCGTTCCTCGTTCACTATTTTCATTTTCAATGAGCCAGAGGTACTGCTTACACCAGGATATCTTCATAACTGTTAATAAAAGTACTACGTACATAATATGATAAGCACTACATAATTATACAAAAAAAATTAGCTCTTATTTTACACCCCCAAATTCTTATATCATGGTAGTCGCCTTCAGGTCGCAAATAGTCAGTTCTCAAGGTACAATTCGAAAAGAAAAAAGAAAAAAAAATCAGTTTGCTTAAAGTTGAATATAAAAATTAAGAAAGTAAGGTATGTACATCAATAAAGTAACAATCCATAGGTTATGTTACGAACATAAGTTTTTGAATACTTCCCTGGCATAGTATATATATATACACTGCTCAAAACAATTAGGGGTGCACATGATTTTAACGAAATTACACATATACTTACACCGATAAGTAAGAAAATAAATAATCCATAATTTAAAGCCTAGCAGGTAACAGAAGAAGAAAACTTCATATGCAAATCAAATTTCATGACGTCAAAAACCAGAAAAAGAACATAAGTCGGAAATTGGGATGTTGCAGAAACGTCTGTTTCACTGCCTCAACTGTGAAATTCGATTGCTCAGTTATTCTTTTTGAGAAAAGGTGACTTGAAAATATCTCAACAACGTGATTTACCGGATTCCACGGCATGGCGTATTATAGGCAGACTTGAATCCGGTCAAACACAACGTAGTGTCGCGGACGCTGTTGGAGTCGCCAGAAGTGTCGTTGCAAGGCTGTGGAATCGATTCCAAGAAACAAGGAATGTTAGACGTCGACCAGGGCAAGGTCGGCCACGCGCCAATACAGTAACTGATGACCGGTATATACTGTTAACAGCTCGTCGAAACAGGACAGACAATGCTACTCAGCTGCAAACACAGTTGCTCTTGGCAACAGGACGAAGGGTGTCCAGCCAAAGAGTACGTAATACGCTTCATCAGGGAGGTCTCTATGCACGTATGCCAATGGTCTGCATTCCGTTGACCTCACGCCACCGTGCGGCCCGAAGAAGATCGGCTGCTGAACATCGAGATTGGGAGCAACATGATTGGAGCCAAGTGCTGTTTACAGACGAGTCCCGATTCAGTCTGGAGAGTGACATCCGACGTGTTTTGGTATGGAGGGAGAGGGGCACTCGAAATAACCCCACATTCGTTCGTGAAAGGTCACAATGCGGACGATATTGTTTTATGGTATGGGGTGGAATCAGCATAGGTGGACGTACGGACCTGCATATCATTCGGCATGGTACTTTGACGGCACACGAGATACTGAGACCTCATGTCATACCTTACGCTGCAGCCATTGGAGATTCCTTTGTTTTCCAGCACGATAATGCCAGACCGCATATAGCTCGTCTTGTGGAGAACATGCTTGCAGCTGAAGCAATAAAGCTTATGGAATGGCCAGCCGGCTCTTCTGACCTGAATCCAATCGAGCATATTTGGGACATGCTCGGACGACGCATTGCTGTGAGACCAAGGCCTCCTTTTACTCTCCGAGACTTGGAGATTGCACTTCTTGAGGAGTGGAATACTATTTCCCAAAGTCTTATCGATAACATCATCGCATCCATGGAAACCTGGTGTGCAGCAGTCTTAGCTGTTCGAGGAGACCACACGACATATTAAAAATATTGCATCATTTCTAAACAATACTTTTTTTTTATCGTTTACATGTAACCAAATTGTTGCCCTAAATCATCTTTTCATGTTTTTTCCATATTTTCAAAGAATTAAAGCTTAATTACAAATTTTTTTACGTCTTTTTTCTGTATTGCGCATTGATACGCGTGTAC
This sequence comes from Dolomedes plantarius, assembly GCA_907164885.2. Classification (NCBI taxonomy): domain Eukaryota; kingdom Metazoa; phylum Arthropoda; class Arachnida; order Araneae; family Dolomedidae; genus Dolomedes; species Dolomedes plantarius. Next base: position 61,204,336 of record OU015502.1, read on the forward strand.
TATCCATTTTATGCGAATACGTGGCTGTCTCGCACGGTTTTCTTAACTTCTTTGCTTGCTCCCCTAATTTTTTTGAGCGGTGTGTATGTGTATGTATATCTATATATATATATATATATATATATATATATATATATATATATATATAGATAGATAGATAGATAGATAGATAGATAGTCATATATCTACATGTATTTACATACATTTATATATATATATATATATATATATTAATTAATATATCATTTAAGATTCATGTTACACTGGAAATCCTATTAAATAGAATAGTGCTGGTAATAGCTAAAAGTTTAAGGAAACAGTGAATAGACATTCATATTCATTAAAAGAAAGTCGAGACACGAGCCAGAATAGAAGTGAAGTTTATCCGGTTCTCGTAAGATTGATGCATGTGCAATAGAAGTTAGTTCCTTCCTAAGATGTAGCAGACTATATAAACACTAAAGTCTGGATGGCGACCGTCAGCATATTATTTTATAACGTTCCAGATTGATATAAATTGAGGCAAAGATTTTTTATTTGTTGCAAGCTTAATTTCTAATAGAGGAAGAAATCGTGGGGAACATTTTTCCTGTAAGCAACATGAAAGAGATTTATGTTTTACGACATAAATTTATTTTGGCGGAAACTAGTTATGATATTACTGAGAGCAAAATGCTATAATTTATAACATAACATTTCAATAATAATGTTTAAAAACGATGCAGTTTCTTTATTACTGTATATTTTACTTTTTTCTGAAAAATTTTGTTCACGTATCCGTATCATTTTAATGCCTCGTTTAGTATCCCAACTTAATACAACTGCAAATAAAATGCATTCTATCTATAGTTATGATATGATAACTTAAATATTCTGGAACGATTAACAACAAGAGTGACACACGATTATGTTTTATCAGGGCATAAAGTTTTGTGACACTTGTATCTTACGGACAGCAGCACAAATTTCTGAAGTAGGATTTTTTTAAATAAAATTTTGTTCACTAATCCGTATATTTTAAATTCATCTTTTTATATTCCATCATAACACATCTTCAAATAAACCACACTCTGCCTATAGTTATTATATGATAACTTAAATATTCTGGAAAGATTAAAAGCAAAAGGAACACGCGATCGTTTCTTATCAGCGTATCAAATTTTGTGGCACATATATCATACGGACAACAGCACAAATTTCTCAAGCATGATTTTTTTTTTCAAAATTTTGTTCAGTGATCCGTACATTTTTAATGCATCTTTTTGTATTCCACCGTAACACATCTACAAATAACCGCATTCTGTTTGTAGTTATGATATGGTAACTTAAATATTCTGGAAGGATTAACAGCAAGAGGGTACGCGATCATGTATTATCAGCGTATCCAATTTTGTGACACCTTTATCGTACGAACAACAACACATATTAGTGAAGTATAATTTTTTAAATCAAAATTTTGTTCACTGATACGTATCTTTTTAATGCATCTTTTTGTATTCCACTGTAACACATCTGCAAATAAACCGCATTTTGCCGATAGTTATGATATAATAACTTAAATAATCTGGATAGATTAACACCAAGATGGACACGCGATCATGTATTATCAACGTATTAAACTTTGTGACACATTTATCGTACGATAAACAACACAAATTAGTCAAGCATAGTTTTTTAAATCAAAATTTTGTTCAGTGATCCGTATCTTTTTAATGCATCTTTTTGTATTCCACTGTAACACATCTGCAAATAAACCGCATTTTGCCCATAGTTATGATATAATAACTTAAATAATCTGGATAGATTAACAGCAAGATGTACACGCGGTTCTATATTATCACCGTATCAAATTTTGTGACACATTTACCGTCCGGACAATAACACATATTTCTCTAACCTGCTTTTTTTTTTTTAAATAAAAATTTTGTCCACTTATCTATGACTTTTACTGCACCTTTTTTGTATTCCATCGTAAAGAAAAATAAATAAATAAATATAAAAAATCTATACTGTAGGGCTTGCGGTAGCCTACCTGTAGCGTGCCGGTTTCAGGTACCGAGGATGTTCGGATCGAATTCCGACAAGAGCTGTTAACCATCCAGAACGCGCGTCTGCGCAAATTTTACGACAAATTCAGTTTTTGATGCACTTTTTTGGCATACCGCTGCTAGGACACCTGAAGGTCATTTCTATTCCTCCTTTAAAACCTTCCCCACATCATGGAATGTGCCAACAGAAAATCACATGGCAATTTTTATTGTTAACCGGGTTTTTGTGCTACGTGGTAGCTTGTTCGTAAAATTTACGTCATTCGCGTTGTCGTGGGTGAAAATTCTGAAAATACTTTTTCTCAAGTGTTTTGTAATTTTGTGTTAATAATTGACGTGTATTATTTTAATTTGTATAAAGTCGAATCTTTCATTTTTATATCGGTTTTCATGGCAAAAAAATGTATACAGCCAGTTGATTTTTCCCGCATTCTTTAAGAATTATCTGATGAAGAAAACGAAAGGAAGGAAACATTTGGATTTGAGAGCGATAGCGATTTTAGTGAAGAGGATATAGAAATAAGTAATATCAGTAGTGAATCTGCACAATATATTTGTGATGATGATAATAATGATTCAGAGGAAATAAATGATGATGACATGTTCTAAATTGGTAAGGATAAATCTTCTATGTGGAGAAAAGCGAAGTATCCAAACTTCTCAAAGTTGAAAAAGATGAATATTGTGAAAGTTTTACCTTGCCTAAAACACCATGCCAATGATATAGAGGATTAAATAGGATAATTTTCGAAAATAAGTGATATAAATATGCTTGATGAAATTTTAGAATGTACAAATAAATATATAAGCATTTAAAAATAGTTTACTATCATTTGAATGTGACATCATTTGTATTTTTCACCAATAAGGTCAATGTATTATTTCTTAACAAATTATCATCAATATTCATTCATTTATGTCGTTTTTCGTGCCAAAAACGGTAAAATAACATCTGTCGTAAAAAATATGACGCGCGTGCGCGCTCATGTAAAATTGCTGAGCGTGCGTGCTGGAAGGTTAAATACCCTCGTGTCTACGCCGGATCTTGGCACGTTGAATCTGTAGACCGGTAAGGTCTTTCTGTGAGGTCAGTGAGTGGGGAAAGCCCGATCCCCTCAATTGCCCCCCCCCCTGGTGGTATTCTATCAAAATCGGTGTGGCACCTAGCCAAGTCGGACTCCGACCATTGTAGTGCTGTTATAAACCATTGCCGCACTACTCAACCTAGCCTATATGGACCTGGTCTGGAACTTCCGGCCAGAGTGCATTAGGAACAACAACATTCCGTATTGTGTCTGCAGTTAGGATATGGTTACATTAATGTTTAAGTAAAATACAAAATGAGTGGCTTATGATCCTGTCATATCAGCTTATCAAACTTTTTAACACATGCATAGTACGGACAACAACACATATTTCTTCAGCATGATTCAAGTCAATCATCCATAAAAACGCTATAAGAACAAAACTACGTAGAGACGAAATGTAACAATGAATTTCTAGGTGATTGGTGACTACATATAACACCTTTCAAAGTATCCACCCTTGTAGTTTTTAAAGCAACTAACAGCATTTTAAGGACTTCTACATTTTCTGAATCATTTACTTTATTTTCATTTTCTAAGTTATGAAAATTTTTGTCGATAACAATTAATCGATTCTTAATTAAATCATATTATTAATAATAATTATTATGATGATATTGACCACATTTTCGACATAATTTTAGAAAATATGAATATGACATAAATTCATAAACATAACTGGAACCTGTAGAAGTGATATTCAAAAGTAAAACAGTAAATTACTCATTTAGTGAAATCCTGTAATAAGTCCATTACATTTTGTTACATCCTGTAATAAGTCCATTATTTTAATTTAATTTACTAAAGTATGTAATTTTTTTCTCGATAAGAATTTATGGATTGTTAATTAAATCATATTATTGATTATAACTATTATAATCATATTTACACCATGTTCGATATATTTTTAGTAAATATAAATATGAAATAAGTTTATAAATTTAACTGGAACATGTAGCAGTAAAATTTAAAAGGATATAACAAATTAGTCATTTAGTCAAATCCTGTAATAAATCCATTTCATTTTGTTACATGCTGTAAAAAGTCCATTTCTTTAACTTCATTTACTAAGGTATGTAATTTTTTTCTCGATAAGAATTTATGGATTAATAATAAAATCATATTATTAATTATAATTATTATGTCATATTGACCACAATTTGGACATAATTTTAGCAAATATGAGTATGGCATAAGTTCATAAACATAACTGGAACTTCTAGCATTAAAATTTAAAAGACAACAATATCGTAGTCATTTAGTAAAATCTTGTAATAAGTCCATTAGATTTTGTTACATCCTATAATAAGTCCATAACTTTACTTTCATTTACTAAAGCATGTTTCTGGGTATTTCTGGATAAGAATGTCTGGTTCGTTTTTTAAATCCTGTTATTAATTATAACTATTATGACCATATTTACCACATTTTCAATACATTTTTAGCAAATATGAATATGAAATAAGTTCATAAATATAACTGAAACTTGCAGCAGTCAAATTTAAGAGGATACAATAAATTAGTCATTTAGTCAAACTGTGTAGAAAATCCATTACATTTTGTTACATACTGTCATAAGTCCATTACTGTAATTTCATTTACTAGAGTACGTAAATTTATTCTCGTTAAGAATTTATGGATTGTTAATAAAATAGTATTATTAATTATAATTATTATTATCATACTTACCACATTTTGGACATATTTTTTGCAAATATGAATATGACATAAATTCATAAACTTAACTGGATCTTGTAGCAGTAAAATTTCAAAGAAAAACAATAAATTAGTCATTTGGTCAAATCTTGTAATAAGTCCATTACATTTTGGAAAAGTTGAAGCATTTCATTAAATAATATACTGAAAATATAACCCTTAAAACTATGTATTACTAAATATAGAAACATATAGTATTATTGAAAAAAAACTAAAAAATACCATGTTTTTTCATTTTTATTGCCATCTTTACTTCAGTGTAAACAACTTAATCATTTTAGTTACATTATCTACGCTAAAAAAGATAAGTTTGCCTTATTGTTTCAATATACCATAACAAATTTGAAAAGTAAAGAATATTTGGCAATATTTCCAAATATAGTTTGGCAAACTTTATGAAACCATTAGATTAGTTTTTTTTTTAATATTAACTTATATGGCTCATTTAGAGGACTTTATAATTTGAAGATCATAAATAAATATAAATAGATAAAGTATAAATAAATATTTTATACTTAGGAATGTGTGTATTCTATTTTATGTTAAGGTATCTGTCTATGTTTGGAGAATTTTTTTTTTTTTTTTAAATATACAGTACAGATCAAATACATATATTTTTAGTTCAAATGTGATATAAAATCATTAAAACAACTGTTATGAAACTTTTACAAAAAATTATATTTTAAAATATAAGGAACTTTAAAAAAAAAATTAGTACAATTTAGTGCTTACGCCAGAGACCCTATACTCAAATCAACTCAACATATTTTAATTTCCTTTGTATTATATACTTCTGTGACACTTACCTGTGTTTTGAATTAAAAGTTTTACAATATTTCTAAAAAATCACTGAATATATAATAACTTATATGGCTCATTTATAGGACTTATAATTGGAAGATCATAAATAAATATAAATAGATTAAGTATAAATAAACATTTTAAACTTAGGAATGTGTGTGTTCTATTTCATGTTAAGGTATCTGCCGAAGTTCGGAGAACTTTTTTTTTCAAAAATAGACAGTACTTATTAAATACATATATTTTTTAGTTCAAATATGATATAAAATCATTAAAACAAATATTATGAAACGTTTGCAAAATTTATATTTTAAAATATAGGGAACTTTAAAAATATTTAGTACACATTAGTGCTTACGCCAGAAACACTATACTCAATTCAACTGGACATATTTTAATTTTATCTGTATTATTTACTTCTGTGACACTTACCTGTGATTTGAATTAAAGGTAAAAGTTTTACAATATTTTTAAAAAATCACTATATATATTAACTTATATGGCTCATTGAGAGGACTTTATAATTTGAAGATCATAAATAAATACAACTAGATTAAGTATGAATAAACATTTTAAACTTCGAAATGTGCGTGTTCTATTTCATGTTAAGGTATATGCCGAAGTTCGGAGAACATTTTTCAAAAATAGACAGTACTTATTAAATACATATATTTTTGATTTAAATGTGATATAAAATCATTAAGACACGTGTGTTGAAACTTTTAGAGAAATTATATTATAAAATATAGGGAACTTTTGAAAAAAAAATAGTACAATTTAGTGATTACGCTAGAGACCCTATACTCAATCCAACTCAACACATTTTAATTTCCTTTATATACTTCTGTGACACTTACCTGTGCTTTGTAATAAAAGTTTTACAATATTCCAAATATCACTGAAGTATACAAAAAAGGGAACAAAATAATGATTTTTCTTAACTATCTCTTTTTAAGTACAGGTACCTGTAGAATGATTAAATTAACACATATTGCTTAGCTTTTAATTAAAACATAGTGATGTGCAAAACAGTATTCCAAAATTTCCTTGAAATATATGGGAAACTTTTAAGTCAAATCATAAGGTAAGTTGGTGTAACTGGGCCCATGGGGTTATTGGGCCATCCCCTCCCAGATTTTTCATTTACTTATAAAGTGAGAATTCTACGCTGTTGTGGCAACACTAGTAAACAAAAGTGAACAAAACATCTTACAACATTGGCAATTGCTTTGAAAAATTATTTTTAAATTGGGGGTACACATTTTTTTTTTTTTCTAGATATACAAGCATTGGACCCAATTATCCAGTCACAGATTCTGTTGTTTCTTATGAGGAATAGACCTGGGTGGTCCACTTACCCCATTTATCAGGAGAACTGCGCCCAACTGTAATTAAATATATACAATCTATATATATAAAACAGTTCCGTAACTGACTCACTGACATACAACGCACAGACCAAACCGCTGGACCTAAAGGGCTGAAATTTTGCATGGCGATTCTTCTTATGGTGTAGGGGTGCACTAAGAAAGATTTTTGAAAAATTCTGCTTAGATTTTTTTTAAAATAAAATTTTTAAGCTGTTTTTGTGCCTTTTTTTTAAGTTTGCATTTAAAAGAATAATTTGAGGGTTATAAAATTCATATCACAAGAAAGATCATAAAAGTTCCTTTAAAATGAAATCTTTTTCGAAACTTTACCTCTAATTTCTGATTTTTGGTGAATTTTTAAAGATTTATTTTTAGAATTTTATTTATTAAATGCCGATCACGTGATTTCTTTTTCTGGCACTTTAAATAAATTTATCGTCACGTGCATAACAACTAAATAGAAAAAATTTATTTTTCTTTCTAATGCAGCAGACGATTGGCTATTATAAAAAAAAATAAATATCCCTTACGATTTTTTTATAAATATATATATATATATATATATATATATATATATATATATATATATATATATATATATATATATATATATATATATATATATATATATATATATATATATATATATATATATAAAACAGTTCCGTAACTGACTCACTGACATACAACGCGCAGACCAAACCGCTGGACCCCAAGAGCTGAAATTTTGCATGGCGATTCTTCTTATGATGTAGGGGTGCACTAAGAAAGATTTTTCAAAAATTCTTCTTAGATTTTTTTAAAATTAAATTTTTAAGCTTTTTTTGTGACTTTTTTAAAGTTTGCATTTAAAATAATAATTTGAGGGTTATAAAGTTTATATCACGGAAAAGATCCTAAACATGTCTTTAAAATGAAATCTTTTTCGAATCTTTACCGTGATTTTCTGATTTTTGGTGCATTTTTAAAGATTCATTTTTAGAATTTAATTTATTAAATGCCGATCACGTGATTTTTTTGTGGTACTTTAAATAAATGTATTGTCACGCGCATAACAACTAAATAGAGCATTTTTTTCTAATGCGGCAGACGATTGGTTATTATCCAAAAAAAATAAATATCCCTTACGATTTTTTTATAAATAAATATATATATATATATATATATATATATATATATATATATATATATATATATATATATATTTACATCAATTGTATACCTTGATCGTCGTATTTATTATAAATATATATATTTTTTTTTGGCAGGGCATTAATTGCATACATTGACCGTTGTATTTAATTTGAATGTACTCCGTAGCGAAGTGCGGGTTTTCAGCTAGTATATAATAAAATCAATATCATAGCTTAAATAGACACCCTAAGACTTACTAAAATGCATGTAATACTAAGATTTGTGAAAATTATGCATGTTAGTATAATTTTAATGTATTAAAAGTATAGTATATAAAAAAAGTTGAAAATCTATGTCCTTGTTACGCCAACTTACCTTAGTTAGTAATATGTTTGAATAGTTAAACAACTGAAAAATTAGTTTGCTAGATAATGCATTTAAAGATGCTACTTCCGATCTTTTCATATAGCATTCACTTAATTAAATTGGCCACAAGTTCTCATCCAATGAATGTACGAATAAAATTAAAGCAGTTTTATAATCCTATGAGAGTGTCATTGGGTGAATGCATTTTGTTATCCAGGTATATTATGAACACAAGCTAATATTTCCCTCAACGTGCAATACTAGATTTAATAACATTCCTTTTTAATAAATGTTTTAAATAAAATAATGAGATCCCGGTATTATTCTCAATTCTTAGATAATTTAAATTTAAATATGAAATTAATTATTTACAAGAATTTTCCGGCATTACTTGATTGATATTACAAATAAGAAAGAGTGATCAAGTATTTTCCAAATTCATATACGTAAATTACTAAAAGAAATTTCACTGTTGATTCTATAGTTTTAAATGTTCTTCCTCTGTTACGAAGTACATGTTCATTTAAATAATATCTAGATAATTAATAAAAATACAATAAGCTGTTAATTTTGTATGCACGTTAAATTCATCTGGAATGCTTCATTAATATTCATTTCTCAATATTACCTATGCTTCACTTAATGTTCATCATTCAGTGACACTTTAATTAAATCACTGTTACATGTATTCAGCGCTCGAGATTGTTTAAGATAAAAACTTATGCATTTAATTAAAAAATAAGGTATGCAGATATGGTAATAAGTTTTCCCATATATTATACATTTCATTTAAGTTAAAAACAAACCACTGAAACTTGTTCATTTATTGGAAAGAATTGATTTAAAATATGAAACTATGGCTCAGAAAGGAAGGTTTGAATGAACATTTTCCCAGTAATTTAAAATTTCTTAATAAAAAGAAGACATTTATTTCACATTTATCGTTAGATTTTGGATATGATGGTTAAACCCTTGGCAAGTTGTTAAAATTACACATGATAGTCTGACAAAAAACACTTTCGCACCACAGGCTTAGTTCAGATGAGTTTGGGCATTTTTATGGGCCTGACAGCAAGGTGTAGCCGATGAGTAAGCTGCAAAGGAATTCTTAAAAAGAATTTTTGATCGTGACTGTTATAGTGCAGTCAACCTGCCCAATTCATTGAGATCCATTGTCTGTTGCGCATTGTGATACAAAATTTAGTCGACAGGAGAAAATGCAAGTATAAATTTAGAATCACTACTAAATATTTATAAAAATTCTTCACTAGGAACTCCTTTCCAGCTTACTTATTGTTTATGCCTTGCTTAGGAACCCGTAACAAGTGAGAAACCTGGGTTCATCGCTAGAGAGGTATTTTTGTAATGAACTCTGCCCGTTAGGACGTGTTCTATGCATTTTACTATCTTCTACATATCAAATCAAGAAGACAATAGTGAGATATGCGACCAACATTTAGAAACAACAAACGTGTTTCTCCAGGTAATCATATGTTAAAACTGTTGAAAAATTAACATTTTTGAAATAAGGAAAATTTGTGTAAGACACGGAACTTTGCAATGATCTCTGCCCAGCAGGACGTGTTCTATGCATTATCTTCTACATATCAACTGAAGAAGCCAATAGTGAGATATGTGACCAACATTTAGAAACAACAAGCGTGTTTCTTCAGGCGAACATATGTGAAAATTGTGTGAAAAATTAACATTTTTGAAATAAGAAAAATATATGTAAGACATGGAACTTAGCAATGAACTCTGCCCAGCAGGACGTGTTGTACACATTTTACCATCTTCTACATATCAACTCAAGAAGACAATAGTGAGATATGCAACCAACATTTAGAAACGCGCACGTATTTCTCCAGGCAAACATATGTTAAAATTGTGTAAAAAATTAGCATTTTTGAAATAATAAAAATATATGTAGGGCACAGCATCGATGGTCATCGGTCTATAAAGACGAGAGAGAGGCAGAATTGATGGTAGACTTCCTTAGAGTGCAGATTTTAATAATCTGAAATACTTTGAGGTAAAACACATGCTAAATTAGTTAATAACACTTTTATTATATTTCATTGAATAAATTATACACGAGTAAAATAATAGTTCAATACAATCTAAAAACTACGTTCATGACATTGCGTCATACACACGATGGCTCACTGCTAAAATATTTCGAATCCCGTTTATAGCAGCATCAAAAACAGTAATGTTGAATCTGGCGTAATTTCTGGTAGAAAATCTGCACACTGTTGTTTTTCTTCATTATTCTTCTATTTCACCCGAAGAACTGGTAAGAAATACCAACAACAATGGTATGAAAAATGCTGGGCATAGACCTTTCTTACATCGTCAGAATAGGGCGTGTTGGCCCAGTTGGCAAGAGCAGCGGGCCAGTGATCTGAACGCCCGTGGTTCGAAGCTCGTCGCTGGAAATCTACCACCGTGTTCACTAATGGTGGTCGGGGTAAGTAAAATAGGGTATCGCTGCAATGTCCTCCAAGTTCTCAAATTTACCTCTGGAGGTGCGGGGTCAAGTGTTCCGGTCTCTTCACTTGACTCGGTTCAAAATTACGGGACCGGTCTTTTAGCCAAGTCGGACTCCGATCCTTATGGTGCCAGTCAAAACAGGAGTCGAACCTTTATCGTCCATAGCCCTCGGGACTTGATCTGATGTTACTGTCGGTCAAGGGGCATAAACAACAACAACAACACACCGTTGGAATAGTTCAATTGGATGCGTGCCGCAGGGCTCGTAAAATTTAAGTATTGCCGATTGCCTTGCGAAGGCAAGTACGCATCCAACCGGAGCTTCAGATTCCTACATCTCTACAATCGGCATTCCGCTTAATCGACCTAAAAATTATAATATAACTGAAATAATCAGAAACATCTGCGGTGAGTGAAAAGCAATGGCAGTGTCCTGTGAGGATACCAATTCCTAAAAGCCTCCCCGGTATGATAAGTGTGACGGAGAGTAACAATATGACAGAGTCTATAGTCTTTTGGCAGCTTCAGATTCCTATATCTCTACAATCGGCATTCTGCTTGATCGACCTAAAAATTATAATATAACTGAAAGACTCAGAAACAACTGTGGCGAGTGGAAAGCAATGGGAGTGCCTTGTGAGGACACCAATTCTCAAAAGTCTTCCCTTTATGATAATTGTGACGGAGAGAGGCAATATGACAGAGTCTGCGGTAGTTTGGCATGGGATGTGTTCATGAATAATACTAAGTTAAAAATATAAAGTTTATTAAGAACCGCAATAAACGTTAAAAATGCTAAAAGCAATAAACTTAGAACATTTGTATAACCCAAAAAATCACACACAGAGACTTCTAACGCACGAATCTCACTAGCTCGTGAGTCCGACTGTGTGTGCTGCTAGGGGCACCTTTGCTCTAACTCGAGCGGCATTTACATAAGAAAGTTAGACAACATTAACATATACTTGCATAAAATACACTGACAAGGAAAAATTATAAACTATGGGGAAACTAAATGAAAAACCCCCTTTTTCAGATGTATGACGTGAAATTTGTCTTGACGCCATTAGCTGTTAGGTAACAAGTGTTACGTCAGTCTAAAACGATAGCATGAATGTCGGAAAATAATACAAATAAACTAAATCTTATAAACTGAAGTTTAGGTAGCCCTTTTAGGGTTCGTTTGCCTAACAACTATATAAGTGTTGCCGCGTTTTCTGTTTTTAGGAGCGTATGGACTGCGAGCTCCTCCTATCTTGCACAAAACTAGAACAGCCTTCTCTTAGCCTTTCAAATGAATCAATGCTCATAGCCTTTCAAATTAATCAGAGCTCTATTGGTCTCGAAAGATATTGCTGCCCATAACAGATCATTGTATAAACTAAACATAAAATTTAAGTTATATTAACAATTTGACTTCAGAATGACGGAATTTTTATTTCTTCTTACTAAAGAGACTGAACGCCGTCATTTTGAAGGTAAAAAATAAAATCAAGAATTTAAAATATTTAAAAATCAAGAATTTGAACTATTTTATACAGATATATAATTAATTATAATATAGTTAGATATATTTTTATGCAGATATGCCGAGCGGACAACCTGGTATCGTTTATCCGTAATGATATATGCATGGTATGTGCAGTTGACTTTTAAAGTGTTGTCTTTTTCAGGAAATCTTATTTTTCACCACCAATATTTCCAAAGAGCCAATATTTCTGTTATTTGCAAAAGGGTGAAGAGACTAAAAGTAACTAATATTTTTCCAGTATTATTTTAAAATTTACTGCATTTTTTATATTATCGTCCAATTGACGGCTTCAGTTTCAGTAGGTATACAACACATTTTCTCCCCCTCTTTACTATCGAATATAATTTTGTAAATGTGTGTGCATATTTAGCGTAAATTTAGAAAATGTCATGAAATTTCAGAAGCTCGAGGGCATAAATACAGACATAACGCTCAATAGTATGTCCGAAACAGTCAAAATGACGGCAGCGGTGTTTCTAGTGTTAAGGTGTTAGTTTTAAGAAAGGCAAAACTGACACAGCATGTTATATGATGCTTGTTTCAATTAAAAATAGTCTGCCCCACTCGCTATTGATACCTGCTAAAAATCAAATTACAGATATACTATCACCATATGAAATGGGAAACATTCACTGTATCTTAAATTAGCTTACAAATGTTAGTATAAATGCAGATTTCATAAAGTTACTTTCATAGCTATGACATTTAATCAGTTTCAATTGCTTTCCTGCTGCAATTTAATTTACATTACAATGTTTTCTGACTTAATAAAAGAAACTTCAACTGATATCAATTAGATATAGAGCTTTACCGGCATTCGTTTTAATTAAGATATCTGATTTACTCTGTCTGGAATACCTCATTTACATTCATTCCCTAAAATTGCAGATTTGCTTTGGTTATTTAATATTCCACATGCTCATGATTGGATTTAAAAGCCGCTGTGCCTAGGTATTAGGAGTGGTTATTGTGCGAGAGATAAATATTGAGATTTGCATTAAATGCTGTGAATGTCAACATACACATTTTAGAATTCCTATTTACATATTATTAGAAATCTGTACGTAATTGTAGATAGTAAATGTATATTTGTAAAAGACTAAAAATGTATTGATAACTTAGTAAATAAACGTAACTATTAAGAAATTTCAATTAAAGTCTTAATATGGAATATGTAAACTAATTCAAAGGATTACTATTGATTGAAACACTAAGGTATATATATGCATATATAAACTTTTTCCCTAAATTATTATTCTAAATAGCAGTCAACAAATTTTCCTGGGGCAAAGAAAGACTATTAAGTGACATCTAAGAACTATATTTAACTAATATTAATTACGACCCAATTCAATCCGCGCCAACCTCCATCTCTCAGCTCGTGACGCGCCACCTCGTCCAGTGGCGGACAACTCTAATATATCGTCTGCTAACTTACTCCTTTGTTTTTCTCTGTTCAAACTCCCCAGAAAACTTCTAGAATACTGTATGACATCGCGCCGAAAATGAGGCTGGGGCGTGGTTTTCCTGTCAATCCAGTCTGATTCTATTTTTAGCTCCTCGCGGGTTTCTCCCCCTTTGAATCTATTTCGCGCTTTGCAATGCGAAAAATAGTGACGTTTGACGTTTGATATATATATATATATATATATATATATATATATATCTGTGTGTGTGTGTGTGTGTGTGTGTGGCGTTATCGAAGATGTCGATATGTCCGAAAAATTCAATTTTATGTTTTCAGTTGATATTTCACACTTAAAATTGGTTCTTTAATGCGGCAAAAGGTAATAGTGGAATTTTGAAATATTACTAAATTATTCGTATTGGCAAATGCTGTTATGTATAAAAGAGATAATATTTCGTCCTTCATGGAATATTTTAGTCCCTAATTGAAAATTTTCATTGATGACCAGCCATATGCTTGATGTTGAATAGGAGTATTAACTAAAGAATATTTCGATTGAAAAACTTCATTGAGCGATTTTATATTTCACAACAAAAGTTACTTTTATAATCTGCCGAAAACATGAAAAAATGTCATGTGAATATCTGTCATAACGCCACTGATATATATATATATATATATATATATATAAACGAAACAGATATAAAAGTTAGTGTTATATATACTGTCCTAATGGATTGTCATATTAAAAGGGAGGACACCCAGGAATACTTTATAGTGACAAAGAAGTATACAGGAATGGCCAATGTCGCCATATTGAATTCGAAATTGAAGAGCTGCAAAACAAGAATAAATTGGTGACAGAAATATCAAAAAGGAGATTCACATTAGTATTGATCAATATTTATTTTTTTTATATCTTTAAAGGAAAAAGGTGGCTTAAGGCCTTAACAACAATCCATTTTTAGAAAGGTGCGGATCCCATCTTGGATCCGGCGGTCTGCGAGGGAAGCTCCGTGCTAAGCTGTCCGCGGGAATGAAAGTCAGGTCCCCGTCTAAAGTCTTCATACTCGTAGCAGCTAACCGCATGGCGTTCGGAGGGCAGTCTGTCATAGTCATCAACGCTGAGTCTCTCCTTGCCGGTGGTCACGTGATAGGTGATGATTTGACCAGATGTCGATTGGCGCTTGCCAAGTAGTCGCCAAGCTCTGGATGAAGGCTGAGGAACAAAGGGATTACGTATGGTGTGTGTGGTTGGAGGGCGATAACTGGCATATCTGCCAAGTAAAGGAATGTCAGCAATCGCAACCCTTTTTGCTGGAATGCTCGTTAACGTGGGGTGAGGTTTTAAGATGTGACAAAAAAAGAGTTTCTTCGTAATATTTTGTATAGATAGGGGGAAAATCCCATATCTACACTTAACGTCGGTTCATTGTAAAGGGCAGTTCCCCAAACTGCATTATGATATACTATTGGTATATTTAATGGAGATGTAGATATTTCGTAAAATAATTCTGAATGATGTAATTAAACAAAACGTTAAACAAAACGTTACGACATTCACCCCCGGAGACACACAAAAAAAATTGTTGTTGAGCAATGTAACAAAATAAATGGCGTAACGAAAAAAAAAAATTTGTGATCGTAAAAGTTATGTGTTTTCGTATTGGTTGTGTAACAATATAAAATATAGAAAATATAAAATACCAAATGGCAACAAAAACTGGAAAAACACTTCCCCTACAAAAATAATAAACAGGTTAAATATGCATATATATATATATAAATGTAACAGACAATAAAATAGTGATGATTAAATAAAGATAAGTGTGAGGAATAACTATCTTGTACAAAAAGTATTAGAATGTGAGGGAATTACTAGCTGCCACTATATTGAGTGGACTTACACACATATGAAAAAGGTATCTCACTTAAAGAGTACCAAACATAACAGACAATGCCACTATTTAGAGTGGACTTACAACAATGCCACTATGTAAAGTGGACTTACTACAATGCCACTATCTAGAGTGGACTTACATAATATACAGTGCAGTTGGTTCTAGGATGAAAACTGACTGAAAAAAAATCGCGTTGTGAGTACTTTCAGTATCATCACAAACGAACACAAAAATCGAGCAGGAGGCTGCTGTCCTCCACGTGGACATGTAGTTGCGTCACACAAAGTATATGCTCGTAAAAGTTATGTTATAAAAAAAATTCACCTCATAAAAATGTCCCACAGTAAGGGATGCATACAGTTATCCTCAAATAGCATATACATATAAGATAAGTGCGTAAAAGATATATAGTAAAAAAATATGCAAACAATAATAGATAGGGAATATATATAATGGGAAAGTGTTTCCAGGGAGAGGTGAAAAGTTCACCAAAACAAAAAGATTTAAAAAAAATAGAGTTCATCACCAGTCAACCAGGTACAGTGCGTAAAAAAAAGTATCAACGTATGTGAAAAAATTAAAAGAAAAGGAACATGAGTTCTGGCAGACAAAGAAAAGTTAACTAGCCTTAATAATCTCAACACCATTCAAATTATAATTAATCTGTTTAGTTACAAAGAAAAACATGGTATGATTACAATGATAGCTTACAATAAGAAAGTAGTGTTAATTACATAAAAATTGTCATGACTTGTATTACATCTATGGGTTGTGACTTACTTTAAAGCAAAAGAAAATAGTTGTGGAGTCACTTTTCCCGAACAATGCAAGCCTTACAAAAGAAGCGTAGAATTTAAACATAGAAACAAACATGAAAACAAGGAGCAAATCTACGCCAGCGTAAGAAAATGCTAGGACATAACAACACACACAATATAATTATTTAGTGTCGCGCGCCTCTACCAAACAATTATATACAAAAAAATTAAATTCTAGCCCTAAAGTAATAGCGAGTATTTTGTTTTGGAGCAGTAGATTGTTCACAAAGTTTATTTTCAGAGTTACTATTAACTTTTTGTTGTAAATAAGGTTTTCGAGGAGGAGCTAACATTAGTCTATCAGTATGAATTTTAAAAGTATTTGCAGAAGGATTGTTAAGTATTCTTATGGAATAAGTGACTATTGAATGTTGAGTGATTACTTCATATGGTCCTGTAAACTTTTTATGAAATTTATCTTTTGATTTTAAATAAACAACATCACCAATATTAAATTTGCGTAGTTTAGCATGAGGAAGTTGCTTATCAGCTTGATTAATTTGTTTAAGTTTAAGATTATCACTTACAGACTGATAGATGCTTTTTAATGATGACAAAATGTTATGTAAATAAAGAGACTTATCTAGTTGTTGAATATTAACACTGTTATCAAACGTATCAAAAAGTAGGGAAAGTTCCCTGGCAAAATGTAACATGTTAGGAGAAAAATTTGTCGAAGAGTGGATAGAGCCATTGTATAAATTCTGATGAATAAGTACAGCATTTTTGAAGTTTACTTTAGACTCAAGTAGAGAATTAATAGTATTCTTGATAGAAGTATTTATGCGTTCACAGATACAATTCGCCTGAGGATGTCCAGACGACGCATGAGACAAATTTATACCCAATGAAGAAGAAAACTTATTGAAAACCTCAGAAGTGAACTGAGTTCCCAAATCGGTTAAAATAGTAGATGGACGACCAAAAGTTGAAATGTAATTGAAAAGAGAGTTAGTTACAGCTTCAGAAGTAATTTTAGAAAGTGGATATAATTGCATGTGTCTGGAAAAATGGTCAATTATAGTTAAGATATACTGGGAATTTTGTAAAGGACCTAAAATATCCATAGCAATAGTTTGATTTGGAGAATTTTTAATAGGATTAGATTGGAAAGGGGCTTTTGGAATATTATGTTGTTTTTGTTTAATGCAAGTATGACAGGAGTTAATAAAATTTACAGTATCAGCATACATGCCCTTCCAATAGTAACGTAATTGAAGTAAGGAATAAGTTTTGTCTATGCCAAAATGAGGTAAGTGCATTATATTTAAAATTTTAGCTTTTAGTGATTCAGGAACAACAATAATATTGTGGGGAGATGAATTATTAGAAAATTTGGTGTCCCAGCAAAGTAATTTAGTTTCAGGATGAAGATAGTAAAATTTCAAGTTCTTAGGAATATGTTTACGTTTAGCATTTAAAGAATTTCGAATAATATTTAATTTAACATCATTAATTTGTTCATTTAGAAAAGTTCGAGTTGAAATTTCCAAGTATGGGTCACTAGTATTATCATGAACTTGATTGTCATTGGGAGAAGTAGAGATATTATTAACTTCATTATTAGGAATTTCTGAATGAGACACAGCATTATCATTAGATGTGGAAATTAGAGAAGTATCAAGAACATCATTAGAGTTATTATCAACATGAGGAATCTCAGAATCAAGATGGGAAACAATAGGGAGTACTTCTTCAGATTGAAGTAATAAAGGATTAGTAGTTAAAGTTTCACAAGGTGGATTTATATCAAAACGAGAAAAGAAGTCAGCAAGCACATTATCCTTACCAGGAACGTGGACAAAATTAAATGAATATTCACTAAGTTCCATGAGCCATCGAGTAGTTAAATCAGTTGGTGAAGCAGTATGCTTGTAATTAATTAGGGATTTGCTATCAGTTAATACAGTAAAGTCACGGTTAAATAAATAATGTTTAAATGAAATGACACTTTTAAATAATGCATACAGTTCTAATTTAAGGGCAGGATATCTCTTTTCTGAGGGTTTGAGCGTTTTGCTAAAGTAAGAGATTGGTGTGAAAGAATCGTTAGATTTTTGTAATAATATACCAGATATTCCATTAAGTGAAGCATCTGTGTTAAGATAAAAAGGTTTTTCCCAATTTGGAAGAGTGACAAAAGGATGATTGAAAAAGATGTTTTGTAATTTAGTAAAAGAATTTTGATGATTAGTTTCCCACTTAAATTTAGCTTTAGGAGTAGTTAAGTCAATTAGTGGTTGTATTAATGAAGCATATTTTGGAATTAAATTTCTGTAAAAACCACAAACGCCAATAAATCTTTTAAGTTGTCGTTTAGTTGTGGGAGTGGGAAAAGAGGTAATTTTGACAATATTCGACTGAATGGGAGTAATGGCATTTTGTTTGACATGGAAACCTAAGAAATTTATACTAGTAGTGTGGAAAGAACACTTACTAGGAGACAAAGTAATATTGAATTTAATTAAAGTTGACAAAACAGCAGTTAATTTGGATACGGTTTCCTGAAAATTATTAGAGCCGATGACGATGTCATCTTGATAGGCAAAAATCCCAGGCAGATGAATTTCATCTAGCACTGAGTCAATTAAGGATTGAAAGACACTGGAGGCAGTCTTAAGACCAAAAACCATCCGTTTATTTTTGAAAGAGCCAAAAGGAGTAGTAAAAGCAACAATATGTTGTAAGTCTTGAGGTAGATCAATTTGCCAATATGCATTTGGTAAATCCAAAGCAGTGAAAAATTTGTAATTAGAGAGATTGGAGATAATATTGTTAATTTTAGGAAGTGGATAGGAAGAAGATTTTATAACCGAATTTAAGAGTCGGAGATCAAGTGCAAGACGATAATTGGGTTTTTGAGTTTTTGAGAAGGTCTTTTTCTTGACTAAAAGCATTGGACAACACCACTCAGTGTTTGATCTTTCTATAATACCAGCAGATTGCATCTCATCTAGCTGCTGAATGGCAGTAGATTGAAGAGCTTGTGGTATAGGAAAAGGTAACGTCTTGATTGGATAATGATTTAGAAGTGAAATGTGAGGTTTCACTCTATCAGTGTGACCTAAAGTGGTCAGAGATTTGGAGAAGGCAGCATAACTCTTCATTAAAAGGTTTAATAAAGAAATTCTCTCCTCTTCAACCAAATGTGCAAGGTCAAAGTCGGTAGGTAAAAGTTCAGCTTTACGCTGACTCAAGACTTCCTCTGAAGCTTCAATGAAATTGACAGTGTGAGAGCTAGCAGAAGGAGAATCCTGAGATTTTGAAATACTCTGGATAGAGTCAAGGGAAGATATGTCACCAACAATGGCAGACTTGTTAAAATGTAAGGTTTCATTTGATATATTTTGTACATATATATAGAAGTTCATACCAGCATTTTGCTTAATCTCTGAAGATGTGCATGCTACAGTGGTAGGACATTGCACACTATTATCTGACGACAAATAATTTTCACCTTCCTCAGCAATGTCTTGCATTGAGTGTATTGAAGGGTAACAGACAAGTTGAGAATTAAACAAAACGTTAGGAGAAAACAAAAATTCAGAAGTAGGAAAAGATGAGTCAGTGTGGACTTCTACATATGTGTGGTCATTTGGTTGTATCATTAGTTTGTTTGTCAAGAAAACATTATAATTCATGTCACAATTGTTTACAGGTTGTTCAATATTCTTAGAATTTGTATACACAACATTTTCATTCACATTAGATAAACAAGATATGTGTACATTATTATTTTCATTACAATGGGTTAAGGTATAATTGTTAACTTCATTTTGTGGAGAAGAAATCAATGGTACTTTAGAATTCTTAATATTGAGACAAGATTCATTTACATTTAGTGAAATACCATTGTTTCGCATAAAATCATAACCAAGGATGGCTTTAAACACAGGAGAATTTAAAGTAGTAATGTAAAAAGAATGTTTAAAGTTGAATTTGTCAATTTTAAAAGAAAACAATGCACAACCGAAGAAATTAACACTAGAATTAATAGTTTTAATGGTTAAGTTTCTAGCTAATAATTTATATTTAATAGTTGACTTAATGTCATCAAAAAAAGATTTAGAAATTAAGCTTATAGTCGAACCAGAATCAATTAACATTTTTACATCCTTATTTTGTAGATTTATGTTAGCAACAGGCAAAGAGAAATTCAAATTGTCAACATTCTGATTAAAAATATTACCAGTATTCTCATTGAGAGAATTAGGGATACTAGTATTGAGCACAATATCCTTACTTTGGGAACAAATTGTTTGAGTAGCAACATTATGTTTTAACAGTATTGGTACATATTGAGTTGATTTATGAGACATAGTTTTAGTAGTACACACATTGGCTGACTGAGCAACTGAGAACTGATTTTCAGCACAATCAGTCTCCTTTGTTAGTTTAAATGATTTTGAAAAGGTGGAGCATTCACATTGGGGAAACCAGTATTTTGTTGACTATGATCATTATTTGTGGTGCTCGTTCTTAGAGTTCTTTTAAAAGAAAAACAATTCTGCATGATATGCCCGAATCGACCACAAAAAACACACTGGATTCTTTGAGAAGATGCAACGTTGCTGTTACTAGAGTTGGTGTTATTTCTGTTCTGGTATCGCTTAAATTTATCTCTGTTTCTATTACTATTGTTTACATTGTAATTTCTGTTTGGTCGCTTGTAGTTATTACTAGAATTATGTTTAGGTCTCTGATATGGCCTATTACGATCAAAAGTGTTTGTTTGTTTATTAGATTGATTCAAATTTTTAATTTCCTGGTGCAAAGCATTAACTTGAGCAGTCAAGTGGGACACAGAGTTATCATTGTGATTAGTGTAAACATTAGATTGTACAGATATTTCCTGAAGTTGCTGAGCACGACTGACAGCCTGTGAGTAGGTTTTTATGTTATCTTCTAAGATTTTTATTTTTGTGGAATTAGGAATTGCTTCCAAGATTTTGTTATACTTAATAGCATCCAAAGCAGTAACATCAGTGATCTGGGGATAAACATTTTGTACTAACAGATCCAGCCTATGTGCCAAGTTTAGTATGGTTTCTGAAGGCAATAACTTAAGAGAATTAAGTTCTTGTATGGAATTAAGATTAGACTGAGGTTTGAAAAAATCAGCAAATTTCTGCTTGATTTCAAGTAAGGTATTTAAAGATTTAAATTGTGAGCATTCAATGAAATATTTGAGTGCTACACCAGATAGTTTAGTTTTAAGGAAAGCAATAGTTTGAGCGTCACTCCACTTATTAAAATTTTGCAGGTCACTAACCTGATCAAAGAAAAAATTTAGCAGCGTGGAGTCCCCATCGAAAGGGAGAATGTTTAACAGCATGGACTGATTCTTTGCCATAGTTAAAGCAGTTTAAGTATGAAAACAAATACCGAGTACACAAATGAAGTAAGGAAAAAATATAACAATGTACGTATAGCAAAAAAATAAAAAGAAACAAAATGTATTATAAAAACCTATACGCACGCAAAACAAGGCAAAATATATTAAATAATGTCATTTTGTGTTGAAGCTACACATATATATATATATTGATACATTATCATCTCGCAAAAAAATGACCAACACTTTATACAAGAAAAATTACCATACATTATCATCAAAAATCATTATTCCTATTTTAAATGGTGCTAGATTATTGCACAAAGTTTATCAAATTTTATTCATTCTATGCGTGGTACGCAAAAGTTGAGTGTTAAAATACTGAATAAAATGCCAGACACTCATATACCAAAAATTTACGTTAAAACAGAAAAAAAATACCATAAAAAAATGAGCACAAGTACCTGAGTTGACGAGGTGCCCTGGCATGGCATCAGAATGTCCTAATGGATTGTCATATTAAAAGGGAGGACACCCAGGAATACTTTATAGTGACAAAGAAGTATACAGGAATGGCCAATGTCGCCATATTGAATTCGAAATTGAAGAGCTGCAAAACAAGAATAAATTGGTGACAGAAATATCAAAAAGGAGATTCACATTAGTATTGATCAATATTTATTTTTTTTTATATCTTTAAAGGAAAAAGGTGGCTTAAGGCCTTAACAACAATCCATTTTTAGAAAGGTGCGGATCCCATCTTGGATCCGGCGGTCTGCGAGGGAAGCTCCGTGCTAAGCTGTCCGCGGGAATGAAAGTCAGGTCCCCGTCTAAAGTCTTCATACTCGTAGCAGCTAACCGCATGGCGTTCGGAGGGCAGTCTGTCATAGTCATCAACGCTGAGTCTCTCCTTGCCGGTGGTCACGTGATAGGTGATGATTTGACCAGATGTCGATTGTCGCTTGCCAAGTAGTCGCCAAGCTCTGGATGAAGGCTGAGGAACAAAGGGATTACGTATGGTGTGTGTGGTTGGAGGGCGATAACTGGCATATCTGCCAAGTAAAGGAATGTCAGCAATCGCAACCCTTTTTGCTGGAATGCTCGTTAACGTGGGGTGAGGTTTTAAGATGTGACAAAAAAAGAGTTTCTTCGTAATATTTTGTATAGATAGGGGGAAAATCCCATATCTACACTTAACGTCGGTTCATTGTAAAGGGCAGTTCCCCAAACTGCATTATGATATACTATTGGTATATTTAATGGAGATGTAGATATTTCGTAAAATAATTCTGAATGATGTAATTAAACAAAACGTTAAACAAAACGTTACGACATATACCAAGCTAATTATATTTTTGAAACGAATGCTTATGTCAGATTTTTTAATAAAAGTTTTCATCAACCAAAATTTTTTACAAATATCAACTACTTACCTTTTCTGGAATCTCCATAGTAATTTTTTTTAACTCTTAAACCATTAACCGCTGGTGTTGCGTTGACGCAACGGTCAAAATAAATGCGTATAAAAATTTAACTATCAAATGATTTTTATATTAACAGTAGTTTTTGAGTAGGGTTAATAATGGAATTGAAAAATAGTTGCATTCAACCGCTCTTTAATTTAATAACGATTTCCAAACTTAGACAGTTAGTTAAGCATTTTTGAACTAGAACTTTTTCCTGGTCTTTTTCACAGAAGAAATATAGGGAGACAAACGTGACCTTTAGGGGTGATCTATTTTTAGCTAAGGTCAAAGTTTATCAGAACATTCAATCAATCGGTTGCTTTTGTTTGGGTGGGAGAGGAAGAAAAAACAGATGTTGCGTTGGCTCAACGTCAGCAGGATAAGGGTACTTTCCTTATCCACATGTGTCGTTCGACTCCGTGGAACTAGTGCAGAGATTTTCGATCTCCTCTGTGGTTCAGAGGTTTTTCCCCTTCTTGTCGAATAGACAAACTCATGTGCCCAACAAAAGAATCACCCCCATTTTTTAGCAAATGAAGCCTACATGAGACGGTTCATTGGAATATTGTTGCCGACGGGATATTATTCGTTACCTCAGGAAGAAATTTACTGATATCTTGATATGGACATTCAGCATGCAAAAGCGATTACGTGGAAAACGTGGAAATTTTATTGTCAAGTCCGAAGACAGCAGAAGACTGCGTAGTAAA
Source organism: Dolomedes plantarius (assembly GCA_907164885.2). NCBI lineage: Eukaryota > Metazoa > Arthropoda > Arachnida > Araneae > Dolomedidae > Dolomedes > Dolomedes plantarius. The sequence goes on from OU015502.1 coordinate 61,228,518, forward strand.
CAATGCCATAGCCAGACAATTTATCCATGCAAAGTTTTTGACGTTACTTTACATCGTGATTGTAGTGAAGCTTTTCATGATTGAAACTGTTTTCTGGATATAATCAGTAATTTTGCAAAGGAAAAATAAGTTAAATCTTTATAATAAATTAATTACATGTAAAGTGATCATTTTCTTTCTAAAGAGTAACAAAGTTAAAAAAAATTCCCAGTGCTCAAATCAAAGAAAACCCCTGCAGAATTTCTGTTGAACTCACTTAATGTCAATACTTTTATTCCACTGACGTTGCGCCAACGCAACACTCGATTTTTCGAAAGTTAAGATCTGTTTTGTTATTTTCCCCATAAATAAATGTTGTATATGTCCAAATGAATAGGCAATATTATTTGTATAAAAAAAATCAACTCTTATAGTTTTGGCGGTTAATGGGTTTTAATCTAATTTTTTTAATATGTGTAAAACACAATTTCTGTTTAGCCTTTAATTACGGATGATTATGAATTTCTTGTAACAACTGAGTTCATTAATACTTCTCTGCTGAATTTTCAACTTTATTTAGGATTAAATTTTATTCCCTTTCTTATTGTCACGAATAGTTATTCGTAACTTTATTAATTAGTTTCTTATTAATGCAGGCCCCCTTTTTTGTAACTATAAATAGGGTATTTATTGTAAAATAGCCTGAATGGCGATCAACCCGCCAATATGGCAGCCTTTGGCGTTGGCCCAAGCTAACCATCGCGCCAAGTGGGCGCTAGGACAGGTTCCAGCAGAGAGTGTCAGTCACCTTTTTTTTTTCTGTCGTGAGGTATCTCAAGGTGTTCCCAGGCTAGGCCTAAGAAGTTCCCACGTGGGGGGCAAAGTGAACATAATAATGTGTTTAATGTGAGTATTTTTTTATCTTTATCATTTGACCATACCGATATTACTTTTGTGTTTGTTTAAATGCTAATATTAATAAATATAATTTCTTAAACTATTCAGTGAGTCACACCATTCTTTTCTTTGTAAACTGTGCAGGCTATGTATTTTATTCTAGGTATGTAGATCTATCACTTACTCTAATATACACAACGCATAAAGTTTTCCACTATACGATTTGCCATCTTGTGCAATTTCGTGGTTTATTAGTTTCATAGTTTGTCTTGTTATGCACGTTAACATTTGTCTAATTTTGGCACATGGCCGCATGCTTCAGGTTACTTTGTAATCCTGTTGCATCTAATTTAATTTACAGGCATCAGTTTATCTACTCCCCTCAATAGTAATGTAAGTGTAGTGTAAGTCACCCAATCTAATTAGTAATTCTTAACCCTTTATATCCTCCACATTTTTAATTCCACAATTAATGTTCCGTATCCCAGTTTGTTCAGTAACATATTAAATAACATCCCGTAACATATAAATATTCCATAAAATATGGAGCCGCGTACCAGCTCTGAGTTAATTGCAAATAGTAATTTATGTTTGATGAGGTTCCCTGACTCAAGAATAGTTTAATTTTTTTGTTTTGTGTAAATTGGTATCTATACTAAATTGGAAATGTTTCTTAAATTTTGTTAACACGCTCAACCAGTGTTTTGTATCTGTAAGTCATTTTACCTATTTATTGAATTCATATTTATTATAGTGTGTGTAATTAGGTATGCATTTCGAATCTTTTTTGCTTGTAACTAGTAAGTGTCGTATTTTTCATAAGTATATGCACATGTCACCTATCATTTTTATTTGTCGTATTATGTGTTATTTTAATATTTAAAATATTACTTGAAGAAAGCTAAACCTACCATTTTTTTTGTTTCTTTCACTGCTGACTTATTTTTATTCCCTCGCCTGTGTTAGTCATAACTTGTTTAGCCTTATGCCTAGATCAAATAATAGTATGATGGCTAATTCACATCCTTTTCAAATTAATATTGCTCCATGGGATGTCGACCATGAAACATTTAATTTGTTTAAACATCAAGTAACTCAAGTCTCTGACTTAAATAATTGGTCGGCAACGCACACCGCTGCATTTATAAAATCCAAACTGATCGGTGCTGCATTAAAGTTTGTGAGCTCATCCCAAGATCTGTTGCAGTCTGATGACCCAAACGTAGTGCTTAATGAACTCAGTGATTTTTTTCTGAATAAGGAAGAGTGCACTAATTATGCATGTGTGACGTTAAATTTGCTACCAGGTGAATCAATAAAAAAACTTTTCGTATAGACTGTCTCAGCACATAACAAAACTCTATCCACAAATCAAGGATAGGAATACCATCGATTCATTGAAATTTGTACAATTGATGGCTGCTTTACCCTCTTCAATTAAAACTCAGCTTTTAAAAGATGATGTAAAGGAGTTTTCTATTGCTGTAAGGAGAGCTCAAACACTTCAATCCATTGACTCTCATATAACTGGTGCTTCAAATTCTGAAGCAGTGGATAGTAGTGCTGAAGTCTTTTTGTTAAAGCAGGAAATTTCAGCTCTGAAACAAAAACTTAAGGTTTTAGACCAGGGATCAAGTTCCCAGTGTACGAAAAATGACTCGCAGATTGTTTCTAGTGTAAGCCCACAAAAATGTAATTATGCAAAAAATAATGTGAGATATAAATATAATAACAGGGTACGTCATAATAATGCTAATAATAGTAAGTTCAAGCCTAAGCAGAGAATGGTCTGTCAATTTTTGAGAAGGCAGGGCATACTGCCAAGAATTGTTTCAAACTAAAGCATGCCTTGCAAAATCAGTCAAATAAGCACCCTCGAAGAAATAATGTAAATAATAATGGCAGACCTAATTCATATAGAAGTCATAATCGCAGTAATTATATGTCTGATCTGAATCCAAATGCTGCTTCCTATAATGGTAATTCTTTAAACTCTCAATGAGAGCTGATGTACCTGATGGTGTCAGTTCTCAACTTTTGCCTCATCCATCAGTTAATGCCTCCTTTGACTATAATGTAAATCCTCAGAGTGAACCTATAATAGCTAAAACTGTTGCTACTCAAACCAACTGTGTAATTAGAATGCAGAGTCATGCTAATACACAGACTGAGTTTAGTGAAGCTTCTAATAATGATAACACCTTGCATCTTAATTTTAATGTATCAACCAGAAACCCTATACTTCCATTAATTGAATTAAAAATTAACAATTTTAACTGTAATGCATTAATTGACACAGGATCTTCCATCTCTTTGATAGATAGTGAGTTCTTTTACAAAAACAAGGACAGTTTACATTATAAAAATATTTCTAGAAGTGTTGTCATATCAACACTTAACTCTAAAATCCATTTCTCTGCTTGTATAATCTTAACATTTAAAATTCAAAACAAATTTTTCAAACAGTCTTTCTTTGTCACTGATATTCAGGACAAACAATTTTCATTCTTGCTTGGCTATGACTTCATCAATGCTTCATCAATGAAAATCAACAAAATGTGGTGTCTGAAATTAATAACAATGCTAACTGTGGAAATAAATGTAGTAATTCTGTACATTATGTAAAAAACTGTATTGTGACCAGCTCACCTAATACATTACCTGATAATACTGTAAAATTAATTCAAAAAATCATTGTACCACCTAATGAAAGTAAATATGTAAAGGTGGGTGCTAAGATACATAGTATTGATAATGTCAACAACTACTTTATGTTTGAACCTTCAACCCATAATAATATTAGTGTATATCCATCAGTTCATGAGTATATTAATCAAGGCAAAGATTTCAATTTTTTTATATGTATAACTAATGTGTCTAATGCCTCAGTACATCTCAATAAAAATATGGCAGTTGGCAGACTGCAGGATGCACTGATTGAAAATGATCATGTATCTAATTTAAACAAACATGAGTGTTCGTTGTTATGCACAAATTCAAATACTTCTGAACAATGTAATCTCATGTATAATACTAATGATACTTATGAATCAGTTAATGTAATTCAACCATCTGGTGAAATGTTAGAGGCTAGACGTAAAGAATTATCTGTTACTAATTTTGACTTAAATCATTTATCACAGTGTCAAAGACAATCTCTGTCCACCATGTTAAGTGATAATTTTGCAGCTTTTTCTGCATCTCTCAGCACTCTTGGTCACACCGATAAAATAATTCCTAAATTGAACTTTTCTCATGATTTCCCTGTCAAAACTCTCCCATTCCCAATTCCCCAATCTTTGCAAACTGAAGCAAAGAGGCAATTAGAGGAACTTCAGGCAGCTGGAATCATAGAGAGGTGTGTATCTGAGTGGGCTTGTCCCATGCTTCTGGTCAAGAAGAAGCCTGACTCTTCTGGTCATGTTGCTTTCAGATTAGCTTTAGATCTGAGACTAATTAACCAAATCATCCAGAACTCGTCTTACCCTCTACCTAAAATCCAGGATATAATCTCAGCCATGGCTCAGTTTAAATATTTTTCTTCTGTTGATCTTAAGAATGCTTATCATCAAATTAATTTACCTCAGGAATATCATGATAAGTTAACCTTCACTACAATGTGGGGATCCTTTCGTTACAAAAGATTGGTGTTTGGGTTGAAGACTGCAGCTTCAATTTTCCAGGCACTAATTGATTCTGTAATAGAAGAATCCAAATTGTCTGGTGTGTTTGCATACCAAGACGATATTGTCATTTGTAGTAATTCTTTTGAGGAAACTTCTCTTAAGCTTAAAACCTTATTCAATCTGTTCATTAAATATAACTTAACTGCTTGTCCTCAGAAATGTACTTTTCACACAGAAGAAATTAATTATCTAGGTTTCAAAATAGCTCATGGTAAAATTTTTCCAGTGTCTGCCAATATCCAAAAAATCACTGCTTTTGAACCTCCTAAAACCAAGAAACATCTTAAACGCTTTATTGGGTTATGTGGATATTATCGACATTTAATACCTAAATATGCTCAGCTCATGTACCCATTAAATGTGATGACTTCACCATCTGTTCCCCTCAAATGGGATCCTGAGGAACTACAGGCTTTTCAACAGCTCCAAGCCATTTTTTTCAAGGCACCTTTTGTTATCCAGCCAGACTGGAGTGGCAGTTTTTATATCAATACTGATGCTTCTAAGCAAGCAATTTCTGCTGTTTTGCTTCAGAAAGTAAATAACCAGTTCCACCCAATCTCATACTTCAGCAAGACTTTGAATAAAGCCGAATCTAATTATCCAGCAATTAAACTGGAGTTAATGGCAATTGTGAAAGCTTGTGAAGCCGTTCGACACTACCTTTATAACCGTCATTTCCATATTTTGTCTGACTCCAAACCTCTTAAGCATTACAGGAAGACTAGTTCTCCTGCCAACCTCATAACTAGGTGGTTAATGACTAAGTGAGTACACTTTCACATTTTCCCATATACCTGGTAAACAAAATTTTATGCCTGATTATTTATCCAGAGAACCTAATGTTGTCACTCAAACACTTGAATCTCATCCTGAAATCTTACAATCAAATGAAATTTTGCCTTGTATAAATCATGAATCCATTAATACTCATACTGTGAATAATAGCTCTAATTGTAATGTGGTGCAATCTGGTAATCATAAGTCTGTAAATAATTCCTTGGTTGAGCCTGTTAATAGGTGTGGTCATGGTAAAGAAGAAACTCACAAGTTTTTACCATCTTTTTTATGTAAATCTAATAATGTGTTTTATATTGATAATTGTGTAAATGATAACCAGGGAACACTGAAAAAGCAAATAGTTTTTGAAAAGGTCTTAAGGTTGACAACTGTGCAAAATAGTCTATTAAATGAAATAACACCAGGGGAGGTATTGTCTGCACAAATTAAAGATAAAAAGCTTGGTCCCATTTATAATAAGATTATAAATCATGGAAGTTCTGATGACAGACAGTTTGTAATCGACAAAGACTCTATGGTCCTCATGACTACAAAGGATGGTCACCATGGGGAGAGGATTTGTCTGAGTCCTTACTTAATAAGGCCATTGGAATTGCTCACACTATTCATTTAGGTGTTGCAAAAACATTCCAGCTTGTGGCCAAAAGATATTTCTTTACTGGTCTGTTTCAGAAGGTCAAGCAATTTATCAGAAATTGTTCAACTTGTGCTACCACCAAGAATTTAAACATACATAAAGCTCCACTTCAGGCTAGTCCCATTCCTGAAAGGCCTTTGCAGATAGTATCCATGGATATCCTAGGCCCATTTGAAAATAATGTGTTTGTGCTTAATATTGTGGATCATTTTTCTCGCCATCTTCAACTGTATCCCCTAAGCAGGATCAAGGCAAATGATGTGGTAGAAGCTTTATTTAATTACATCAATATTTTTGGTCGTCCTGAGACATTGTTAACTGATAATGGTACTCAATTTACCTCTGCTGTATTTAATACCTTCACTGAAAAGTTTGGCATTCAGTTAAAGCATTCAACTGTTTACCACCCTGAAGCAAATGCAATTTCAGAAACGGTAAACAGATCCATTAAAAACACCATTTATGCCTTACAAAAATCTGGAGTGTCACTAAGACATGCTCTCGCCTTACATTGTGCAATATATAATTCTTCAATTCACCCTGCCACTAAGGCATCACCTAATCTTGTGCATTTTGGAAGGGCACTTCCTTTAATAACTGATACATTTAACTTTGATTGTAATATGCCTCATCTTGATGTATCTCATTATGTCCAGAACTTGTGTGATACCACTGCAACATTGATGCAGCAAACCTTTGAAAACTTAAAATCTGCCCAAAATAGCCAAAATACTAAAGTTAATGCCAAAAGACAGCTACGTAAGTTTTCTGTTGGTGACACAGTATACCTTAAGTCGCCAAATAAATTCAATTCAAAATATAAGGGTCCATATGTTGTAAAAAAGGTTATTTCTAAAATTATTATGCTTATTCAGGAATGTGAAAATCCTAATGCACCTCTACTAAGGAGACACATAAACCTTCTTTTCTGGGCTCCACCCGGACAAACTAATAATGTTAACTTGTGCGATAATTATTGTTCGAGTCCTTTGGTCTCACCTCTTCCAGAATCTACTATCCAAGAACAGGATCCTGATGTCTCTCCTGTGGTTGAACAGCGTGAAACGCTTCCAGCTGACCAAAGTCACCATGTAGCAGATATAAGTGAGGATGTTCCTGTGGTACCTGTTGTCTCGCCACCCCAGAGATACAACTTGCGTCCCCGTGGGAAGATTGTCTCCGCATAATCCTCACAAGTCCTTTTTATTGTTAAGCTACTTAATAGTTCCTGTTACTCACCAGATGATAATCACTCAGGTTACAATTATTATTATGTGCAACTGGATATCTACACACTCATTATGTGCCTTCCTGTTTGTCTTGTTTGCTTTACATAATTTTGTACAGGCACAATTGCTCTCATTATTTATGTGTATGGTCATTTCTATTATTATTTATGTGTTTGGTCAATTGTTTGTTTTTAAGTACATATGTTTAATTTTTAATCCCTTGATGGACAATTTTGTATGAAACATTCTTTTAAATCAATTTGTCTTTTTGCCTTACCTATGAACCAATACTCTGTGCCAATATTGCACATTTTTATGACCTTGATTCACAATAATTTAATAAGTAGGCTGGCCACCTATCTTTATTATGGGAGATACATAGAGAAATGCTGTAAATGCTTAAATGCATTCTGGTAATTAAGAATACCTTAAGATAACCAATTTGTTTGCTCCATTAGTGTGTGCCAGTGCACGGGTACTCACTTCACCTTTTCATTTATGGAGTGCAGCACTGTTCTGCTTTATGGTTAACATGTCATGTAATTGACTGACCTTGTTGTGTTGACTATTGTCACACTAGGTTTCTGCAGCAACTCCCTAACTTTTAATATCATGCAAACATTTTACTGTCACTGCATGGTGCGTTCAAATTTTAATTGAGTACGGCTTATGTATAATGTATTTTGACCATTGTCAAAATTTTGATCAATATTTGTAATATGCTCATATGTCGAGCAAAAGTTTTTGTTGAATACTCACACACCCATTTTTTATGCTGTATACCTAAGCTGATTTCTGTATCTTGACTGTACTGGGCCAAACAACCAAAAGTACTAGCTTTTGTTTTATAAAAGAGTAATTTAAACTTGTTCTTGCAAACTTGTGGTTAGGCCTGCGCAACCTAACTACAGGTCTGTAGGAAGTATTTTTTTTTCTCTCGTTAATGGGGAGGATGTCACGAATAGTTATTCGGAACTTTATTAATTAGTTTCTTATTAATGCAGGCCCCCTTTTTTGTAACTATAAATAGGGTATTTATTGTAAAATAGCCTGAATGGCGATCAACCCGCCAATATGGCAGCCTTTGGCGTTGGCCCAAGCTAACCATCGCGCCAAGTGGGCGCTAGGACAGGTTCCATCAGAGAGTGTCAGTCACCTTTTTTTTTTTTCTCTGTCGTGAGGTGTCTCAAGGTGTTCCTAGGCTAGGCCTAAGAAGTTCCCACGTGGGGGGCAAAGTGAACATAATAATGTGTTTAATGTGAGTATTTTTTTATCTTTATCATTTGACCATACCGATATTACTTTTGTGTTTGTTTAAATGCTAATATTAATAAATATAATTTCTTAAACTATTCAGTGAGTCACACCATTCTTTTCTTTGTAAACTGTGCAGGCTATGTATTTTATTCTAGATATGTAGATCTATCACTTACTCTAATATACACAACGCATAAAGTTTTCCACTATACGATTTGCCATCTTGTGCAATTTCGTGGTTTATTAGTTTCATAGTTTGTCTTGTTATGCACGTTAACATTTGTCTAATTTTGGCACATGGCCGCATGCTTCAGGTTACTTTGTAATCCTGTTGCATCTAATTTAATTTACAGGCATCAGTTTATCTACTCCCCTCAATAGTAATGTAAGTGTAGTGTAAGTCACCCAATCTAATTAGTAATTCTTAACCCTTTTTATCCTCCACATTTTTAATTCCACAATTAATGTTCCGTATCCCAGTTTGTTCAGTAACATATTAAATAACATCCCGTAACATATAAATATTCCATAACACTTATCATATGTCATGTTTTCATACAGTGCAACTTCTCCTAAATTTCTATGAATATTATATTACTATGAATATTATATTTATTTTTATACATATGATCATTGGATGAGAACTTATAGTCAATTTAATAAACTTAAAATGATATTAAAAGAGCGTGTATAACATATGATAATGAAAAGTTATATTAAATGATATTAAAAGAGCGTATATAGCATATTTAAATGCATCTTCTTTAAAACTATTTTTTTATTTATTTTTGTAAACGAGAAATCTAATAATGTTAAAAAAATTCTATGTATTTCAAAGAAATTTCACAGTAGTGTTTTAAATATTACTTACAATTTTTTGAACTAAAATCTAAGGTATATGTGTTGATTTAATATTTTTACAGGTACCTAAGCTTATAAAAATTTTATTTGTTTTTTTAAGGCAACAATGAACCATGAAAAACTTTTTTTTTATTTATCAACCAATTGCGATGAAACTTTGTATACTTATACAGTTTTGTTTAGAGATGAAAATTCTAAAAAAAAATCAGAATGTAATTAATTAAGATATTAATTAAAATCAGTTTTTTAATTACTCTATTTAAAAATGCTCCATTCGCATCAATTTTTGTCTGATATATCTAATTTTCTTTCTTAAGCTAGCTTTATAGAGTTATAATAAAAGTTAGTAGCGTTATTTGATTTACAGTCATATTTATAAAAACTAGAAATGAAATCGATAAAAATAGGTCATTTTATGCAAAATTTTATCAAAAAAATTTATTTTATTGTAAAGATTTTAAGTTGTTTTAAAATAGTATAATGCATATATTTGTAAGTTTTACTCTAACATATATAAATAAACATTTTATGAAATTCTATGAAAATTCGAGAAAAATTATGATGCATGGAACATTTTGAACTTACCGAAACGATATGAAAATATGTTTTGAGAAAATAGCATTTAAAGTTTTCATTTAACGTAACATTTCCATTGTTTACAATTGAAAAAATTCTTATAACTCGGTAGACGATAAATGAAAACAAATAGTCAAAAGTTTGAAGGTACAGATAAGACATTAAAACAGAAGATATTCTTTCAGCTTATAAACAATGAATCTGGCGGCTTCGCTGTAAAGAAGAAAACATTCCACTATGTCAGTCGGTAGCGAGTATTATGCCTAGGTGCAGCGAGTTGAAGAATGAATAAACAGAAGCACCCGGTCTGATTCTCTTTCATTTTTCGAATATGTTGGCCAGTAATTTACCACCCTTACGTATTGTCCAAGCATCTAATAGAGTGGATATTGTTTTCAACTCGTTAGGATTTACGGTATTATACGTTTTAAGATTATAAAAGGTTGTTACCTTTTGAACATCGTGTGTATTTATTCACAACCAAGCACCTATTTCAGTTCGAAACGTAGATTCATTCCGTTAATGGAATAAGAATGCTTGCGGCAGTAGAGGCCTGCTAATCAGTAGGTACACAAACTCGCATATTTTATATATATATATATATATATATATATATATATATATATATATATATATATATATATATATATATATATATATATATATATATATATATAAAGGAAATTCTCTTGAATATCTTTAAATAGACTTTTGAAAACGTTTTCAAACAAGGTACATAAAATTGCAAATTATGTCACTTCGACTTACAGGGCGATATAAAAATTACGCTGACAACCGTTACCTGCGATCTCGCCCGAAATTTACAAACATCTATACCTTTCATATTTAGCGATTTGACGCATATAAACAAATCCAATCTTCTGCAGTAATATCTGAATACCTTTTCTCACCCATTGAGCTTTCGTAAACTCGTTTTAACCTTCGGAAAGTCAAAGCAATGCATTTCTAGTAATTCCGTATTTATTCTGTATGTGATGAATGCATAAACACGAAATATATATAAACATCGTTTGAAACATATACAGCAGCTTAACTACGAAGCCAATGCAACTGAAAATGGAAGTTAAAGGACACATATCCATCTCTCTCTCTATTTATTTAGATATCTAAACATTTGATTTAAAGATAAAACCCAATATCTATATTTTGAAGTCTGCCGCTGAAGAAAAAACCGATTTTTCTATCAAAGAGAAGAATAAGAAAAATATTCTTTGAATGGAAACATGATCAGGACGTTTAAATTTTTTTTATTCCTGTATTAAAAATGAAAAATATTATCTACGTACAAATAACCAGAAAACATAATTTTGATATAAGAAATCCCATTTCAATCATTATGCTTGTCAAAATATAAATATTGTTTTCTTTCAGTATTCATGATCCTTCAAATACATCAGGGGTTCCCAAACTTATTTGTCCTACCGCCCCCTTTTCAGAGAAAAAAATACTCACCGCCCCCCTGGAAATGTACCATTCTATGCGAGTAAACAGAGATACAAAAACAAATTTCCGGCCTTTTATGTATTTGTTTTTCTAGCTATATAGAACACATGTTGCTGTAAATATGACACCTTCAAGCTTGAAATTATAAAATTATTGATTCACATCAACCATAGTCACATTCGCATTACACACCAAAAATTAAGATGGGGAAGGACAATAGTCGTTTGCTAAAAATTACAAATAACAGTAAAACTAACGTGAAGGATGAACTTGGTGCATAGCAATCAATTTATTTATATCCGGCTCTATTTTAGTCAGAAGCATTCTCAAATCACCGCGATTAGTAATTTGCAGTCGGTTTCTTTTTTTTTTTTAGTTAACAGATTTGTGACCGCACTGAAACCACGTTCCACTAAATATGATGAAGGAAACGCTATTACGAATTTTTCTACCACAACCCATAATCCAGGCTAAAATGTTGGTATCTCGTTTTGTAGCCAGAACTGTTGATAGCTATGTTTAAATATAAATTTTAATTCTTCATTTGTTGATACTTCTATCAGTTCTTCTTGCAATTTTACAGATTCCTCTGAGTTTGATGGTATGTATTTGTATGTTCATTTTAATAATAGTATGTTTATTTTAATAATATCTTCAAACCGTTGGTTGAAGTCAGAATGGAGAGTCTCCAAGTGCTTACAATAGATCCTCATCATGTTTTTCTACAGATGATAAATGTGGAAATTGGCTGAATTCCCCTCTTTCTAAATATTTTTTGTACAGTAGAAATTTTGCCACAAAAGCGGAAATCACTGTTTTTGTTTTTATTAAATTCAGCTCATCGCCTTGGAGTTTTTGATTTGCGACATTGAATTTACTAAGTCTGCCAAATAGGCTATGTCAATTTTTGGAATCGATTAAGTTGACTCGTAAATTATCATCTTTGTTTTCTAAGAACTCTAGCCCTGAGTGAAATAATTTATAAAATCGATACTAACAGGCACCTTTTGACAGCCAACGAACTTCGGTATGAAGCAGCAAACGATTGAATTCTTCATCGTTTTCAGTGCAAAGTTGTCCAAACAATCTGTCATTCAATGCGTTGCATTTGATTTTGTTGACTGCTTGAACGACATGCTGCAATGACCTATGCAGGCGTTCATGCAGAATTTTGGCAACTAAATGTTGACGATGAATGACGCAGTGCACGGCGAATACATTTTTTAAATATGCAAGAAAACATCCTATCATCGATGGAGCACCATCAGTAGCAACTGATAAGATATTTCTGAAGGGGATTTCTTTTTCATTCATTGGAAGAGATCTTCTTTGAAAAACTCTTCCATTGCCGGAAATATTGGTTTGCCCTTGGTAACTTTTCTACAAATAATAATTCTTGGTATATTTTTAATTTTTGTGGGAATCGTACGTATGCTAACAGAGAGGCCTCATTTCCCGGCAAATTTGACTCATCAAGTTGAATTGAGAACTGGGATGTTTTTAATACTCACATAATGAGTCTTCAACAACTTGAGCCATTTCATAAATTCTCCTCTGGACTGTAGTATTGCTCAATGGAATTTTCTTTGTGATTTCAGAAGCTGGCTTATGTAGCATAGTGCGTATTACTTCTGTTATAGCCGATAAAATTAGTTCTTCTCCAATAGTATGCGGTTTTCCTGATTTAGCAATCATTAGAGAAATATTATATGAAAAACTCAACTCACCGTCACAACATTTGGATTCTACTGAGAAGAGATTTGCTAATGTCGGCTTTCTCAAAAAAATTTCATTCTTTGCTTTAAAATAAGATAAGGTTTTATCTTTCTTATCAGCATGCACATTTGTCAAATGCTCTAGTAATCTTGATGGCTCATCGCTTCATTTGATAAAACTTTTGAGCAAATCAGGCACATGGGTAATCTGTTGTTTGCAGGCGACGACAGCTAGCGTTGTCGTCCTGGAAGTAACAAGGGTCCAACCCGTAAAATTGCCACATCGCAGGGAGCACCATGTCATCCAAAATAGTGCAGAAGGCGTCAGCGTTGAGCTTACCATGAATTGGGACCAAGGGTCCCAGTTCATACCAGGAGAAACACCCCCAGAGCATAATTCCAGCTCCGCCAAACTTTACTGTGGGCACAATGCATTCTGACAGGAGGCGTTCTCCGGGCAGATGCCAGACCCAGACGCTGCCATCCAAACTGTAGAGGGTGAACCTTGATTAGTAACTCCAGAGAAAACGTTTCCACAGATCTACGGTCCACTTTCGACGTACTATGCACCACATTAACTGAGCAGCGCGGTTGGACTTTGTGATCTACGGCTTATGGACGGCAACACGACCATGAAAGTCAAGCAGATGTGCATCCTTACGGATGGTATTCATCGAAACCACAATCCCGGATGCCTGTTGAAACTCCCGGAGAATGTGGGCCATCGGTTGGGTGTGGTCCTTCCGAATTTGTCTGGACAGCAACTGTGAGTCTATCTCCCAGTTTCGCGGGTCTGCCTACTCGGGGTACATTCTGGCAATCACCGCTCACCTTCAACTTCTGAATCACAAAGGCCGCTGTAGATTTTGGGTAATACAGCTCGCTAGATATGTCCCTTAACTAACTAACCAATGGCGCAACTGTCCATAGATATGTCTCTTAAGGATCGGCCATATCTGTGATACCCGACGATTACACCTTTCTGGAAATCAGATAACTCTGCACTTTCTACCGGGTAATATATATATATATATATATACAGTAATTAAAAGTGTATATATATATATACAATATATAAATTATAAACTAAAATTACAAATTCATTATAATATTAACTTAACCTAAATAAGAGTTCGATATATGGAGGTTCGACTGTATATACTATTCTATATATATATATATATATATATATACAGTCGAACCTCCATATATCGAAGTAGCAAATTGCCGGAAAAAAATTCGATATATAGAATTGAGCTTAGTTTTATCATAATTTTCCTAAAAAAAAATAAAGCTAATTTTCATATACGAAACTCCATTTCTAATTTATATGCGAATCCCATTAAATGAATGTTAATAATTAAAAAATGACTTAATATGAAAGATTTATTGAGTACTACATACCTTTAAAGAAAACAATAATCCAGACAGTGGTTACAAGGATCACAGTTACATTCTTTTTAAAAAAAACTACGAATATCTTGCTGAACAGCCAGTTTTGCAGAAAGTTAAAAGAAATGTTCATATTTATTCAGTCCACTAAAAACTTAATCAGGGACATTTTCCACGACATATTGTTTAGATGAAGTGTATGAAGCTGTGTCTTCTGTATGAAGTGTCTTCTGTATGAAGCAGCAAACGATCGAATATTTTAGAATTGTCTTGTCTTCTTTCTTTATGCTTTCACCTCCCCCTTATTTTCATTCACCGCCCACCAAATGTCACCAGAGGCACTACCGCCCCCTGGATCGTCCCAGCGCCCCCCGGGGGCGGTATCGCCTACTTTGGGAATCTCTGAAATAGATTGAAAGAGATATTTCAGATATAATGTCATATGTGGATAAAATCTCCTACATTGCATAGTACTTAAAAACACTAATTTTTGACAGGTATTTATTTTTCTATTCTCAGCTACAGTAAGACAGTGGACACGTTTGACGACCAACGAAATTTGTCTCACAATTTTTGGAATGAATATCTATTCTAATTTCTAGCTCCATGAACAAGAACTTGTTTTTCGCTCATTTACTGGAAAAATTATTGGAACTAAATCATTGGTTCCAATGGTAACATTTAATTGAATCTAAGATATTTGATTTGGTTGTAATATTAAATCTTATGTTTTTATCCTGTTAGAAATTTGACTTTATTTTATATACTAGTTAGCAACTGCCGAGTGACCTTGATTCCCAGAGTAGGCTTTGGATAAAATAAACTAAACACAAAATTGACGTTGCTTTGACAGTTTAGGGCGTTAGTGTTAAGAAAGTCGAAATTGCCTAGGAATGTTTTGTGATGTTTGTTTGAAAGAGCCAGTAAAAAAATCCAAGCAGAAAAACAATACATGAAATTAGATATATATTTTTTTTCAATTTGTAGAAAAGTACTCAGCTGCGCTTATTATAGACAACTACACAAAATTGCAGATATGTTTACACCAAATAAAATCCGAAACATTCACTTTATCTTATATTAGTTGACAAATGTAAAATATAAATAAAGGTTCTATAAAGTTATTTTCAATTCCACGACATTTAAACGGTTTTCACTACAATTCTGCTGCAATTTAATTTGCATTACAGAGTTTTCTGACTTAATGAAAGAATCTTCAACAAATATCAATTACAGACAAAGCTTTACCGGTCTTCATTTTAATTATGATATCTTATTTACTCCGCCTGGAATACTTCATTTACATTCATTTCCTCAGATCGCAGATTCGCTTAGGTTATTTACTATTCCACGTGCTCATGATCAGATTAAAAAGCCGCAGTCTATAGGTAATAATGGAGGATATTCTGCGACAGGTAAATATTGCGCTTTTATGTTAAATGGTGTGAATGCCGCCATATACATTTTAGTATTCCTATATCTATATTAATAGCAAAGAGTATGTATTATTATATAGTAAATATACATATATAAGGGGCAAGATATGCATTTATAAAGGAGTAAATAAATATTTCTATTAAGAAATTTCAATTAAAGTTCCATTTTGAAATATACAGGGTTCCCACCTACATCCGTTGCACCCCCCCACCCCCTTAACTTCTATACGGTGACAGCTTAGGCCATAAAGTTGGTGTCTAGGTATAGTGAAAACGCTATGCTCTACTCGATGAGATAACTTACAACGCCGTCTATCCGCCGTCTAAAAACGGCAGGAAATACGGGAAAAATGTCAAATACAAAGTTGTTCAGCGTTATCGATTTAGTAAGAAAAGGCAATTTGTATACATTAATTCTGAAAACAGAATGTAAGAAATTAACATTTGTTTGGTAGTGATTTTCCACACTATGCCGTCGTCAAGACAACATCACAGACAAAATTATCCAGTCCAGAGTGCAAATGTGTATAGTGGATAATGGAGAGCACTTTCAACAACATTAATAAATGATCCTGAAGATAGGGAGGTGCCTCAGTATCTTTATTCCACTCTTTATGACATGACAGTTTTCAAAATCGTGACCAAATAAATGTTCCTTTTGTATATTCTGTTTTAAGTATTAATGGGCGCAAGGTGTCTTTTCTTACTACAACAATGATGCTGAACAACTTTGTAATTGTCTTTTTTTCCCGTATCTCATACCGTTTTTGAGATAAAAACGTTAAATCCAAAATTTGCCGATAGCCGGCGTTGTAAGTTGTCCCATCGAGTAGCGTATAGCGTTTTTACTATACCTAGACACCAACTCTATGGCCTAAGTTGTCATTGTTTAGAAGTTAAGGGGGGTGTAACGGATATAGGCGGAAACCCTGTCTAAACTAAAATCGACGGATAATTAGTTATTGAAACATACTGTAATAAATACATATTGAGTAAAAACTATCAAAGGATAGTTTCGATTCAGAGCAAAGATGAATATTTTTGGGACAATAAGTGCAACAAATTGTATACTCGTAGTATACCAATTTAAAGATAGGTAGAATTGAAAACTAAGTCAAGGTATACAAGGTATTACTGTATATACACTGGAGTTTATACTGTTAGTTGGCTTTGAAAAATGAATATTTTACACGTACTATATAAGCGGAAGATATACAAAAGTTTTAGAATTTTTTTACGCTAATTATAATATCCAGAATGTTATTAGCTAACTAGCCGGGCATCACCCATCTAGCCGGTCGGTTTAGGGACCCGCTCCTTTCAGCAATCATTGTCAGAGAATGGAAACACTAAAAAACAACGAATAAAGGAATTTTGTGGTACAACAATAAATAGCGCTATGTATGTGTCACACTCGATATAGCTCATACTTTATCACTCTCGTGGCGCCATCTAGCGAACTTTAGCGCAAATAGTACCA
The DNA here is from genome assembly GCA_907164885.2 of Dolomedes plantarius. Classification (NCBI taxonomy): domain Eukaryota; kingdom Metazoa; phylum Arthropoda; class Arachnida; order Araneae; family Dolomedidae; genus Dolomedes; species Dolomedes plantarius. Next base: position 61,245,928 of record OU015502.1, read on the forward strand.
AATATTGCATAAAAAATTTAATCAAATTATTTCTAGAAAAAAATTTAAAATTCGGGCTTCGAGATGCTCATACAAATGACCGATAACATAATAAATGCAACAATTTACTTTAAGAAATAATAACAAATGCGATTAATTCTTTGAAGAATCACCGGTAAGCCTTCGAAATGTCTGTGATTCACGCTTTATTTACGGATATATATCGGATAGCGGTGGAGTCTGATTTTAGAATTAAAATAATCTGTAAAACTATTAAAGTAACAGAATAACAGTAATCAGAAAAAATATCAGTTTTCAAAGCTCTTTCCAAATATGTAAGATTTATGTACTTTCATGAGAAAAATAATACACCGATCTTCGACCAAAATGGCAGCCAAAATCGCACCATATCAAGAGGGGTGATTTTCGGAAATGTAACATATTCCATTTACTGTTGTCACCCTTCAAAATTGTTGGTTTTTTTATTAATTAAAAATTAACGATAATAAAATTTAAAATTCGGGCTTCGAGGTGCACATGTTCAGAATCTTCACTACCCGTGTGCCAAATTTAATAGTTGTAAGTTCTATAGATTCGTTTCGACGCAGCACACATATAACATGGACACCCGGAGGTGTGACCGACAGACAGAATCCAACCTCGCTTTATCAATATAGATTATATACTTTATACGAAAGTTTGTCAGATTTTGGAATTTTCATGAAAAAACAGTCTTTTACAAACGACAACTACTTGCTTCTTCTGAAAGCTATACAGGATTATTTTTTTTTTTACTCTTAATCTAACTTTATAATAAATAATGCAATTTCAGTTTAGACTCTAACATCTGATGATAATGAATTTCTTCTAACAAAAAAATTAATTAATACTTTTCAACTCCCTTTTTAACTATTGTTAAGGGTTACATTTTTTTTCTATTACTAGGGGCTTCGACTCTAGGCTCGCTACACTCGCTCCTCTGTTATGGCTAATAGCAAGTTACATAGGGGTGATTATCGGGCAATATAACAACTTCCATCCATTTACTGTTGTCACCTTCGTGCGAAGGTCTTTTCATCACTGTTGAATTATCAGCTTTAAAATTCAATTAAAAATCGAAATTTTAAGATAGAGACTTGAAATGAGGTTTATGTGAATAAAAAAGCTTTCAGCTTCCAGATGATGTAAATATTTCCTTTGTAAGATAAAAACTCAGAAGCATCGACATTGCAGCCACATAGGGGACGATATTTCTTAAAAAACTGTGTTTCATTTTTTGATGAAAATATTAGACTGTTTTAAAATATTTTTAAACAAATGAGGTCTAGTTTGAAAGAGAAATGTATGTTGTCTTATATTGTAAAAAGATCAAAATTCTACGATCGTTTTTTGGCGAGTTATCGTAAACTGACGATGAAAAAGTCAATATTTCTTGAAAAACTGTGTTTCATTTTTTCATGAAAATATTAGTCTGTTTTAAAATATTTTTAAACAAATGAGGTATAGTTTGAAAGAGAAATGTCTGTAGTCTTAGATTGTAAAAAGATCAAAATTCTACGATCATGTTTTGGCGAGTTATCGTAATCCGAAAATGAAAAAGTCAAAATTTTCCCAGAAAACATAATATTAAAAAAAAACGACGAAGTCCGACGAAGATAAGACAAGTCATAATTTGGTCCCCCTATTTTTCTGCATCCATTGGTATCACACTCGACCCCATACCCCAGCGGTTTCGGAGGAGATAGCGTGAGAAGCTTTTGACAGTGGCAGCGCGAGTTACTTTTTTTTTAGAATAGAGAGATAATGTATGTTTCTATTTCAGTATAATTTCTCCGAAAGTAAAACGAGAACTTCACATTTATGTAAATATTAAAAGATCAAAATACTTAGGATTCGCCATACTTAAACAGCATATAAAACCATTTGAAAAAAACGTATAAATAAAATAACTTTCTAGTTTTGATCATGATCTTACATCTAAACGATATGATATGATATACAGGGTTTCTCAAAAATCTTGACACTTTAAAAAAATTATATTAAAAAAATACTGGTACTAGGAACCAGAAATTCCCATACGTGTTACCTTTTATATTACAGTTTTTCTCATTAAAGTCAATAAATTTGATATGTGCTCCTTTTGTGGCACTGATAATATCCATTCGGTAATCCATTTCAGACCATGTGCGTTCCAAAATGGATTTCGCAACACATCAAATTGCAGCAATTTAGCGTTTTTCGAGTTCTTTAAGACTGTCCACTTTTGTTGAATAAACTTTGTCTTACACAAATCTCGAAAGTTTGACAAATCTCGAAAGAAAAAAAAAATCAAGAGGTGTTATGTCAGGAGATCGAGGCCGCCATCGGATGGGACCATCTCGTCCAATCCACATGTATGGAGATTCCTCATTTAAAATGTCTCGTATAATCATACCCCAGTGAGGCGGTAGACCGTCTTGTTGCCAAATGAGTTTGGGATGTAAATAAGAAATCTGTGGGACAGCAAATTAGCCATTTACAACTTTCGCTTTCGCGGAACAACTAGAGCCCTCTGTTGAACTTTTTTGACAGAAAAAAGAACTAATATATCCTATAACACATCTGCGAATTTCCAGTTCTTATGTTGCATACTTTTTTTCATAATTTTTTAAAATGTGTCAAGGTTTTTTGAGACACCGTGTATATTTTAATATTACAATTATGATTCTCCTCTTGTTGCTTTTTTCGTACATTGCCTAACACTATTTTAATAAAACATTTGTTCATTAACTTCCTTTCACTGGCGCTCTTTGTAAAATGTGTCCCAGATTAACACTGTGTTCTTTTAAAGAATATCAGGAGTAGTACTATTTACCAGCTATTCACGTCTGAAATGCTTTAAAAGTAATAAAGTCATGGACAATTTCTGTATTCTAATAGACCTTGAAAACAAATCCTTCTATGAGGAGTTCCTAAAAATGTCAGCAAAACATTTCCCCCAAATACATCCTTGATTGACATATGGGAGAAAAAATAATCTATCTTTATTTTCTGTAAACAGACCTTAATATTAGGGGTTAAATTACCCTGCTAATTGTGAATATCAAATTGAATATTCACAAAGCCAAGTAGCGAATACGCACTAGGAAACCTGGAGAGTGAATTTCGACATTTTTCTGCAGAAATCTGATGTAAAACTTAAGAATCTGAAATGGATAAAGCTTTTACCCTCGCCGATGGTTTACAGGTTTATTACATGTATAAAACAGAAATATAGGCGTGTCAGACAAAACGGTATAAATCTTACTCTTCTTAGTAACTGTTCATTTTTTTTAACCTTATCTTTTATTTTTTTCCAAATCCACCTTTAGTAACAGACCTAGATGTCATGGGAAATCTTATAGCGTCCATCTACCGTCAATAAAAATTTTATCGTTTCGATATCATTTCAGTTTGCTACTTGAACGCTTTGCTTTAGAAGAATAAAGTTTTTGCAGATGGAACAAAGTATGATATTGGAGACGAAGTTTCCAAATATTGAAAAGCTTAAGAGAGCAGAATGGATAGTTATGGTTTTATTAAAAGCATATTGCTATACAGATTTACTCTCATGTAAATAAATTATATAACTTGTGTTTAACACACTAATATTTAAAATGGACTATAATGCTTCACATCATTAACTATTCACTTCAAATGCAGGTACTTTTTAAAATTTTAAAAGGGGAAAATAACTTTCTACACTTCTGAAATGATTTATTTTAATAACAAATGTATTTTAAGCATCATAGGTGCCAGAAGTTAATAGATATTTTCTTGACTGTTTCGAAATTATATTTTTTCCTTTCAAAAATAAGGTATAAAAACCATACTTTCAGAATAGTATAAGAATTACCTAAATTTAAAATATAAAGACAGTTAAAAGAATTTGGTTAACGTAATTCTAAATGTAATGAAAAAAAACAAGTTTTTATTTTTACGACTTAATATTGTTACAACGACATTCCAATTCTTATGATGTGATCAGCGCGAATGATACGATGTGATTACGATGTGATCCTCTCTTCCCTACTTTCACAAATAAGGACAACGAAACAGTACATTGATGTCATTTTCATGAAAACTTTATTGGTCATAGAAATACATCAGTACTCCCATTAGGACGAGATTCACAAAACGTTGTTAGCTTACAACTGGATTCGTTTAGACAAATAAAGAAATGGTTAGCACAAATTACTTGTTTGCGAAACGTTGCAAAAACTTGGAAAATTCGGCTGTGGTCAGCCGTTATAAGGCAGGGGTTGCCACAAAAAGTTTGTCTTCGTAAAAACGACAAAAAAAAAATAAAACAACCAGACATAGGAGACCAACACATCATACCTCCTGTAATTCAGACCTTAAGACCGGGAGTGCTGGCCTCACCAAGATAGCAACAAGTCCCTCAAAGCCCCACTAACAAGTGGGATCGGTCAACAAAAATTAATGACAGCCAGGTGTCCGAGAAGACAGCCTGTATCTGAGGTGATTTCCTCCAGGTCACCACACAACGTGACAAAAATTCCTGAACAAAACGTTCTTGGAATAGGGAGCTCACCGTATGGCTGGAAGAGGGACTTGCAAAAGTATTTACAAAATAAATGTAACATAGAAAAATCGTCACCACAATATCTGCCTAATGACCGTCACAAAAATGTCTACATAAATCCTGATGAAAAATGGTACGTTGCAATTCTCATGAACTTGAAATTCATAATGCACAATTATTTAACTTAATATCAATGGCATTAATCACCCAGTGACCCCGGGGTCCCGGAGACCAGTGGACGGAAATTACAACTGCTGATTTCTTAAGACTGTCGTCATATGAAATAAAATAACTTTGTATGCACTTTGTATGTTTACAAGCTTATGCGCACTCATAAAGTGTATTAATGCTATTTTATGTGACATCATTTCCTATTGTTTTAACTACTACTCCATACATATAATAAAATGAATGTCTTATTTCTTTAACACTAGAACCGCGGGACTTTCGATATATCTAGAACCGCGGAGCGGGTAATTTTGACCCTAGATTGTAAACTTATAAAATATGCACAAGCGCTTAATTTATTTAACTAAAGCATTTTATTTTTTAAATAATAATCAATATTTCTCAGAATTTAGATTAAATAATTTATATAAATCAAGAGAAATTAACTCAATTTTTACAAAATCGTATTATTTAAAATTTTATTTCCTCGAGTATAATAACATGTCTCTTTAACAAAATATGACATAAATTTCCTAATTTCAATGAAAAAACAGAGTATCTCTTTTCAATATGTTTAGACATAATTACAAAAAATTAAAAATTAAAAATTTTATTAGTTACTAAAAAATTTATCAGTACTTAGTTTTACAGATTGTAAAATCCAATTTACTGTATGCATTTTGTACAAAACAGAGTAATAAGTTTTGTACATTTTCCACAGATGGGTTCTTTACATTTTGAACAGATATCTACAGTTTTATTTTCACATTTCGAAATGTGGCATCGGACTCATTTACGCTTAATTTTTGGTTGTCCGTCGTTTTCATTGGTTGCTTCACATGCTCTTTTTTCCACCTTTTTCTGTCGGAAGAGAAAAACTTTTCTCTCAATTCTTCGACCCAGTCTTGAATAGATTGCCGTCTACTAATAGATTTTCCAGTTACAGCTTTATATAAAACCCAGGCATTGATAACAGCAAGGTCCAAAATATTACAAAAAAACCTGCGCCGGCCACCTACGTGAAGCAGACTTGACTGTATGGTTCCTTGCCATTTGTTCAATCACGTCCACACCGTATTTAGTTGCGTTGTAGAAAGCGACTGTATCAGGTAGTTTTTTTGGGTTATCTGCAATTTCTACGTTTGGATGGAGACTTCTTAGCAATAAAACGTTTTTTTATCTTTTTTACCTTGATAAACAGTTAGACTCATGTCTTTATGGGTTAGTACCGTAGTCGAATACAAATGTGGATTTTAACATTTTTACAGAGACTAGTATTTCTCTTCTTGAGCGTTTTACAGTTCCTACAAGGCTGGTGTTTTTGGATTTCAATGCCTCTGCAAGCTTCAGTGTTGTGAAAAATTTGTTCGTAGTGACATTTCTACCTTTGTTCTCATATGGACTTATTAGTCGCAGCACTACATGTTCAGAAAGAGAAACGTTGGATGGACTTTGGTTATCTTTTCGAAGATACGGGAATCCATTTATCAGATATTTTGATTCATATCTGCAGCCATCCAGAACTTGATTCCACACTTTTCTGGTTTGTTTGGCATATATTGGATAAACCCACACCTAGCTTTTGTAGGAAATAACTGTTCATCCACAGTTATATTAGGACCTGGTGTATAGTTAGTCTTGCAATTTCCCATGAAACGATTCCAGATATCCAAAATAAGGGCAAATTCGTCTGTCTCTAGACGCTTTGATCTTGTTTATTTTATGTCGAAGCGTAAAAATCTCATTATTTCACGAAATTGGTCTCTTGACATTGTATTTTGGAAAAATGGTGGTCCTCATTTCTTTGACATCAAGCTATCCAGTTCAAGTCCTTTTGCACAATATATACCACGTGCATATAAAATTTATATAAAAGCATCTATTTCTTCTAATGTTATATTCCATTCTCCTTCATGAATCTGCCGATGAGCTTCATCTTCAGTACATTTCTTTGTGTTTCAATATCCATTCATCTATAAAAAGTCTCCAAGCACTTGAAGGACAGTTATCAATAACATTGCGTTTAGCATGTGGTGTTGCCCCCCCCCCCAACTTCTTTCAAAATATTAGACATTGATTTTCTTCCTCTATCGTTTGTTCCTAATTGAGCGACATTCAAAATTGTCCCATCTTTGCCATCTTCATTATTTCGAACTTTGAATGTTATTGGCAATTTCTTTTTCAAATTTCTTTGCGTGTGTGTATCTTTTCTTGGAATGTTTGATTTTTATTTTTTATCAGATAAATTACCATCAGTATTGCAATGAGTAGGACCAGGGATTGTTAGAGCATTGCCAGAGTCATCTTCACTTTAATTTTCTTCATCCGAATCCAAATTTTCTTCATTACCAGGCAAGTATTCATCCTCACTACTCAAAATCGAATCTTCAGAAACATTCTTTTTTTTAACCTTCTGAATCCTTCTCAGATAATTGTTTTAAATATTCTAAAGCTTCCTGAACAGCAAGATTACGGCGTCGTGACATAGTTTTTATACATATACTAATTACAGAATTAAAAAAAACTTCAAAAATCTTCTAAATATTCGCAGAAATTTTTCACTGCATTCGAACGTAGTTCGTGCTTCAAACCTAATATAATGGCCTTGACTGAAAAGCCTTCACTATTCCCTCTTCTGGTACAGTCCATTTAAGGAATTCTAGGGTGGGGTAGAAGTATTTTACAGTTACAGTTCGAGAAAATGCATCTGTTTTTTGTCATTTGTGAAATAACATTTCTTACGGGTCAAATTGACCCGCTCCGCGGTTCTAGGTATAAGTGTTAATAATAGGAAAATTATTTATGTTACGAATTTTAAAATTTGGTAAATTGTTGTTCACCTTAAAATATTAAAAGTCATAAAAGGAATTTTTTTTTCAATCGATACTTTTCGCGTGGTGATAAATTAAACATCGTTTTGGGTCAAATTGACCCGCTCCGCTGTTCTAGTGTTAAATGCAATTAAATCTGCTGTGTTGTGTCTTTCTAAAAAACTTCAGAATACAGCTTTTTCTTTTTGGCGAAGTTGCACATTCTCTAAATAGAAGAATCTTCTATTCATCTACGAGTCTGCTTGTCTTTGGAATTGGGAAGATTTCCTGAAGTCAGTTTCCAAGTCCCAGTGTGAAGTCCAAGAAGTGAAGTCTAAGACGCAACTTTACATTTTAGGCTTACGCAATTGGAAATTAACTATGAAATTCCTCTTCCGCAAAGTTGTTTCATATTTTGCAGTAACGACGTTAAGAAAAATTATGCAATATATCTGATGAAAGGATTAGTACCGTTAATGTTCATTTTTCAACGTGTATAGGATAGATTCCACTGCATTTAGATCTAGTCTCTAGAGCAAATATTTCGCATGAGACTATACAATTTTTTTATACATTTTAGGCTTAAGAAAGGGCCTGTGATGGCCTTGTGGTATAGCGCGCTGTCTTTCGGTGGCGTCGTGCCAGTGAAATGCTTACCTTTGTGCCGTCCCTTCATAGGGGATAATGCTGGTCCGCCTATATTGTACCCCCATAATAAAATGTTCAGCAAAACTGCGGTGTATTATAGGCGAATGTCTTCACAACAAGTGCCTCCGCATTGCTTAAATAAAAAGGCTTAAATAATGGAAAAATACTCCGGGTATAATAAATAATGGCAGAAAAATGTTACTGGATAATTGAATAAACTCCTATTTGTTATACTGAGACGGGAGTTTAATAATGTGTATTTGAAATTAGCTTTGAAGGAAATCAAAGAAATAGAGATAATATTTAATAAAGTCTATTATTCGATTTTAGTTACCACTCTTTTCATAGAAATTTTTAGTGAAAATTAAAATTATTATTAATATTTTAAAATTGCGTCTCTAACTTATTTGTATTAGATTTTGAACTTCCGTAGCATATATTTTATAATATATTTTGAATACAATGAAGGATAAAATAATAATATGAACACAATGAAGGTTAAAACGGTAATATGAATACAATCAAGGATAAAACGATAATATGACTACAGTGAAGGATTATACGATAATATGAATACAATGAAGGATAAAACGATAACAGATATCAAAAGGTACTAAGCGTTGTAAGTTTTTAAACTATTTACTCTGGAAATTTCTTAAATAATAACTGTTAAAAATTTTGTAATTATCAAAACGTCTTTAATACCTCATTTTCTCAATGTTAAAGTACTTTGAAATTATAAAGAGCAGAACATGTTAGACCGCAACACAGATTTTATTATACCATCATTTCCTACCATAATAACCTACGAAATCGCAAACTATTTACAGTGCTGAAGATGACATCCATACCTGGAACGGTAAGCGATATAGATTTTCCGAACTTTCCTCTATGTCAGCTTAATACGTTTTTTCTCTGCTATTACATCACTTACAGTAAAAGAAATGAGAAAGCATTTGTCCCGAATAAAAGCTGAAACAAATGCCTATTTTACCCAGGTAGACAAGAGACAAACTGATCATATATAATATTAACATGCACATTGCTTGTTAATATTAACCCATTTAAGACTGGCGTTGCGAAAACGCAACATTAATTTCTGTATTTTTTAAAGGCATGTTCTAAGTTTTGTACGTCTGATGTAACATTTTTATTTTATTCTCTATACTTTAATTGATCATAATAAATTTTTTGTTTCCATATTTGCCCGCTTTTAGCACTTGCAAAAAATTGCTTTTTTCTGGTGTTTTGAAAGGGAAAAAAAAAGACTAATTTCAAATAATAACCTTAGTAGCACATGTTAAATTTCCGATTTGATGCTTGTACCGAGTTTACTAGAGGCTAAAGAACAAATTGGCTTCAACAGGTAAATCATAATTTTTGTTTTTATTTTTCTCAATTCATATTTTTTTAAATGTTGCGAAAACACAACACCAGTCCAATGTGTATTACTTCTTTCCAATGTGTTTTATTAGTGCTGCCAATTTTTTTATGCAGTAAATTGGTATTTTTTGCATTTCGGATAACTTGTCTCTAGAAAAAAGCGATTTTTCACATTGGAAGAGCCATTGGAGTATTTTCAAGAGCGGGATGATGATGATATTTCAGAATCGTCCTCAACAGAAGCTAATGATGAACCATAATTCGTCATCATCCCTCCAGATCCGGATGATTTGACGGATGAAGAAGCTATTGATGATAATATTTTATGTGAAAATGTCGAATCCCCTAAAGACATTGTAGGTGAAATCGACATTTTTTCTAATAAATGTAAAAGTAAGCAATATAGTAAGAAAAAGGAGCATATTGTATAGGAAAAATGGAGACTCTACATGGATGTAATGAATTCAAAACTAAGTTTATTAGAGTTTCAGAGATCTATATCTTTGAGAGAGCCATATCTTTGATAAAAAGGCTTGAAGAAATGCAAATGAATTCTGTTTTACCTGAAACTTCACATATTGGAAGATCATCTTCAATTCAAAATCTAATTCTCAACGAAACTCGGAAAGACCGTATGCCCATATTATTACTAAAAATAGTGAAAATAAACGAAAAAAATGTAAACACTGCAAAAGTCAACCAATTATTGCATGTAATAAGTGTAATGTACCTGTGCATGTGAAATGTTTCAAAGATTTAATTTTTTTTAAAATTTATTATGTAAAATTTTTATATTTTTAAAATTTTTATACCGCTTTGGACTTATGTATATATATATATATATATATATATATATATATATATATATATATATATATATATATATATATATATGTGTGTGTGTGTGTGTGTGTGTGTGTGTGTGTGTGTGTGTGTGTGTGTGTGTGTGTGTGTGTGGTTATTTCAGACAGATGGTTTAATCATCTCCATTTTACAAGATAACATTATCCGTTTTTGAATCCAATAATTTCGAAGTTCAAAAATTTTCCTTTGGTATTTTTTTTTCGTCTACCTGAATTGTGTTGTTCTTTCTAATTCGTCCTGGCTGGAAGTTCCAGATCAGCTCCATATAGGCTTCTGGATGAATTGTGTGGCTCCGGTTTATAAAGCACCAAACGGATCGGAGACCGTCTAAGCTAGTTTACATCTCTATTTTCACAGAGCACAAACAGGGGCAACATCTGTCGGGATGACACCATCTCCTACCTTCCCTGACCTCATTGGAGGACTTAACAATCTACGGATTTAACATTTCCATATCCGGCCTAGACAAGAAGGTATTTAAGAGCACGTGTCGGGATTCGATCCGAGCACCCTGACTACTGAAATCCCACGCGCTACCACAAGGCTACATCGAGCCCATTTGACTTGTATTTTATAATTTTAAAGTTTTGCAGTAACTCTTGGAGTATCATTGTAGATGATTCTGCCATGCATATCCTTTCTCTTCTAAGTAGCTTATTTTGTTCTCCTGTAGATAGAAATTACCAAAAAAGAATGATTTACCATTTAGTTTGGAAGTGAAATTAAAGCCAAATTTTGTTAACAACGTTGGTAAACATGAAAGTGGAACTAACTTTCTACAATTCTTATTCTAGTTATGGTTATACCGGATAAGGCCTACCAACCTTTTATCTGTTGTTGTTTTTTTTCTTGAAGAAGTCATTTAATTGATTTATTCAAGGGTAAAGATGAAAACGTATTTTTGTTGAAATGTTATTTGATTCCCAGTTAATAAAATTTTTAGCTCAAATTTTAACGAGTTCAAGAACTACATCGATGTCTTGGAATTAGTTTAGCTGTTATGTATTCGAAATCAGCTGCGCCTAAGTTTTGGATGCAGTCAACGAAAATAGGCATTCGTTTCGATACACCGGACGATGACCGAATGGCCAGGGCGCTGGCTTTAGTTACCAGCACCTAGCCTATGTGTTCGAGTCCCATTCTTCGCATGGGCGTTTGTAGCCCTACGGAATCGGCTTTAAACAGTAGGTCCCATTTTAATGAGCATTGGTATAGTTTTTTTTCATTTTTTTGTTTGTTTGTTTGTTTTCGAATGCGGAGGCACTCGTCGGATAGTCATTCGCTTTTATTCCCCGCAGTTTTTGCTGGTCATTTTATTATGGGAGCACCATATAGGAGGACCAGCAATACCCCCTATGAAGGGACGACACAAACGGAGTTAAGCCTTGTGGGATGGAGGCCTTGTGGTAAAGACGGCGCGCTGTACCACAAGGTCACCACAAGCTGTGTATCAAAAAATGAATGTACCGCTCTCGACCAATCATTTCCAATAATTTGTTTGGGAATAGCAGAATAACAAGAGGAAAAAATAATTCGGATTTTATTGACCATTAGTATTACGTTAATTTCGTTACCAGTATCAAAAGAATCTAATAAAATTAATATATTATAAGGGTTATGAGTGGAACAACTGTCTTCCTCCGATTCGTTTTGTGCTCAATAGCCCAGCACTAAAATAAGAGCCTCATATCTTCTTCCTGAAGCCTTCAATAGACCTGTTTTAGATTTATCCAGCCAGGGGTCATTACTAATAACACTAACAACAACTTCATGGAACACAACATAAGAAAATTGACGTTATAGTTCCTTTGCTCTTATATTGTCAGCGTATTCGAAATATTCAGTTTGCTGTTCTATATTAAAAAAAAGAACTGTGGCAACCACTAATTCTTCTGGCTTACGGTAGAACACTAGATAGATCAGTAGTTTTTGTGAGCTATATTAACCCATTTAGGACCGCTCCATGTTTCCTTTATTGGAAATGCACCAAACAGTTTTTTTATCACTTCTTAGAACATTAATTACACAAATAAGTTGTTTCCATAAAATTAAGTTTATTTTTACGAGAGTTACAAAATGTTGCGTTTTCGCAACATCAGTCGAAAGCGGTATAAAAATTTTAAAAATATAAAAATTTAAAATTATGAAATTTTTAAAAAAAAATTTTAAATCTTTGAAACATTTAGCCTGAAGATGTACATTACACTTATTTCATACAGAAATTGTTTGACTTTTGCAGTGTTTACATTTTTTTTGTTTATTTTCACTATTTTTATTAATAATATGGCCCATATGGTTTTTTCGAGTTTTGTTGACAATTAGATTTTGAATTGAAGATGGTCTCCCAATATGTGAAGTTTTAGGTAAAACAGAATTCATCTGCTTTTCTTAAAGCATTTTTATCAAAGATATGGCTCTCTCAAAGATATAGATCTCTTAAACTCCAATAAAATTATTTTAGAATTCATTACATCCATGTAGAGTCTCCATTTTTCCCATACAATATGCTCCATTTTCTTACTATATTGCTTACTTTTACATTTATTAGGAAAAAAATGTCGATTTCACCTGCAATGTCTTTAGGTGATTCGACATTTTCACATAAAATATTATCATCAATAGCTTCTTCATCCGTCAAATCATCCGGATCTGGAGGGATAATGACAAATTATGGTTCCTCATTAGCTTCTGTTGAGGACGATTCTGAAATATCATCATCTAGCCCATGAAAATACTCCAATGTCTCTTCCAATGTCAAATATCGCTTTTTTCTACAGACAAACTTATCCGAAATGCAAACAATACCAATTTATTGCATGAAAAACTAGGCGGCACTAATAAAACACATTGGAAATAAGTAATACACTTTGGACTGATGTTTCGTTTTCGCAACATTTTTAAAAATATGAATTTAGAAACATAAAAACAAAAATTAGAATTTATCTGTTGAAGCCATTTTGTTCTTTAGACTCTAGTAAACTCGGAACAAGCATCAAATCGGAAATTTAACATGTGCTGCTATCTAAGGTTATTATTTGAAAATAGTCATTTTTTTCCCTTTCAAAACACCAGAAAAAAACAATTTTTTGTAAAAGTGCTAAAAGCGGGGAAATGAGGAAACAAAAAAATTATTATGATCAATTGAAGTATAGAGAATAAAATAAAAATGTTACTTCAGATGTACAAAATTTTGAACATGGCTTTAAAAAATACAGAAATTAATGTTGCGTTTTCGCAACGCCAGTCTTAAATGGGTTAAGAAAATGTGATTGTATTATTTTCTATATTAACAAAATGCAGGGAAATATAAATTTTAATTAATATTCCAGAATTTTTAAAGAGGTGTCCCTTTGTAATGGTAATTCATAATATCTGAAATTTGAACGGTGTCCGTGGTGTGAAATCCTAGACTGCAATAATTATTATTGAACTCATATTTAATTAGCAGATCAAAAATGTGAAATGTCCTCTTAAAATTAACTTTAATGTGTATGAACAAGCAATCTGCTCTAAAATGTTAAATTTTATTTAATGAAACCAGCTGATCATATATTAACATACTTGTCAAGCGCGATTTCAGCGTGAGTTGTGGACCCGTACTAAACGTCGTTGCTAAGCCTGAATATTTAAGCTATACTTTCGTGTCGAGGGTAATCAGACAAAGTCGAAAATACATCATTGCTGTTAGTAACTTCGCCACTGTTCATAATCCTAATGTAGGCCCTTTAGGGTTAAGTGTTATGAAACATAGCGGTAAAATTCTCGAACGCGATGTAGAATATACAGCTCATGATTTGCTTTGTAGTGCGTGCTCGCGGAATTGATGAACGTCATGCAATTCATGGGTTAAGTTTTCGTAGCGCCGAAACAGATATATTTGCTAAATTTTCTGTCCGGGCTGTAATAAATGGCCTCTGTAAATATTCTAAATTTGAATTTTGTGATATATTACATTTTGTGATTTATGAAAGGTGAACCAAAAGTCACGACAATTATTAACCATTGCATTAGTTTACTATATTTTGACTCTAAAATAAGGAACTGAGTTATTCGTTTGAATTATTTAGCTGAATTTTTAACATCTATTTGGTGATTTGGATGTATAAGTTAAATGTATGGATTACGAAATAGGCTGCAGAATAACGTTGCTATCTCTTAGATGGAGACACTTACTTTCAAAAGTAATCGTTCGAAAAAAGGATAGTTTACCTCTAAAATAGTAATAATGTGGTGCCGTGGCCTTTCCAGGAATTCTTCAGTATTCGAGAGAGGTTGTTTTCAAGATAGGGAAGAGCCAGACATTCTAGTTAAGCTCTTTTTTTCTATTTTAGTTGGTATGAAACTATATACACGTTATTTACAAAATAGATGCAAACCGCATCTACCTAGTTCCACTACGCGTTCAACATCACGCATTTTCACGTAGAAGAGAACAAGTCCGTTGATTCATCCGCTCGCAGATAACCTTCGGCTTCTCTCCGCGACTCTGCGAGTCGCTCTCTCGTTCCAAAACCTCTGTATCTGCGCTTGCACACGACCCCCCTTTTGAAGCCCCTTCCGAAACCTTTTAAAACAATCTAGACTCCTATTCAGAACACTCCAGTCGGCTGCAAAAATGACCTCCCATGGTGCTTGACTACATCTGGTCCTTAATGAATATGCGGTACGAGAAACGTTGGTTGCTTAACCCATTAGTGCCTAGCGTCCTTTTAAAAGGACGCTTACATAATAAGCTCTAAATCACAAAATTTTTATTTTTTTTCGATCCAAATAGCAGAATATCATGATAAAGTGTTGTATTTGTTATTATCCATCAGTTGGTAGCACTACATTAATGTTCTATTTCTACTTTGAGGGTATAAAGTCAGAGTTAGTCGTTTTTTAGGTTTTCAAAAGAGCGTCACGCAAAAAGTAAGTTTATTTTATTGTTTTTCAATGTTACGAAAATATTTTATGCTGTTATCACAGTCAATACTCTTTTCTTAAATATGTATCTTTCAAAATTGTTAAAATTATTTTTTAACACTGTAATATTTTCTTTTGCGTAGCGTTCTATATATAGGACGCTAGGCACGGATGGGTACATGTTTTTCTGACCTGTTCCGCTATACGAATGCATCTTTTTTTCTCAATTTATGATGTTTTATTACCACACATAAAAGGAAATGCTATTTATTTTCAGAAAAATGATGTTATAAATTATTTTTATAAATAAAGATTATTGATTATTCCTTATTTATGAAAATAATTTAAAAATAAATGTTCTGTTGATTAAGGAATGATTAAAAAAATTTCTTATTTAAGAGAAATATTAGCCTCTTGATAATGCAATGAACGTATTAACAAATTAGCCTCTTAAATACAAAAAATTTTAATCAAAGGATGTGTTCTGTATTTAGTGATTTTAAAAAATAAAGAAAAATTACGAAGTACATAAGTAATTGTCTGGATTTTTTAAAAATATGTGTATTTTAAATGTCTATAATTTAATAAATTTTAAGAATTTTGTCTTTTTATCCAAATTATATTTGATCTAAATATACTGAAATGAGCAATCGATAAGTTTTAAAGCTTTTATTTATATTTTTGTTTTTATTTTAAGTTTGACTGTGGAGAGGCATTAGCTTTAATGGCAGAGTTATCTGATAATGATACATTCCATGAAGCGGATATTTATTTGGACCCACCATTTAATGAAGTTACCGATGACTGGCACTATGCGGGTTACTAGAACTAAAAAATGTCCACTTGGAGATGTTAAATCTGTTAAAAAGATGAGATGGGTTTTGATTTTCAGAACAGCAAAAATTTTAAAATGGTTCGGTGGAATGACAATAGTGTCGTTACTTTGGCGTCTAACCATTATGGTATTGAACCTGTAGCTCACGCCAAACGCTGGTCGAATATTGATAAAAGATTTGTAGAGATTGAAAAACCGTATATTGTGTCTCAATATAATAAATTTATGGGAGGCACCGATCAAATGGATCAAAATCTGGCACAATACCAGTGTTCCATACGGTCTAAAAAATGGTGGTGGCCACTGATTTTGTTTACCTTAGAAGCATCAATCCAAAATGCGCGGCTATTGTACAGATTATGCCCTTCTAATGACAATAACATAATGGATCTCCTCCACTTTAGAAGAGAAATCTGTCAGACATATTTTTCTAAGTACAGTAAGAGACCAAATAGCAGTCTGGCTGCAGGGAAACCAAAAAAACTTTCAAAAAGAGTGTCTGGTGATGTCCGGTATGGCGGAAAAGATCATTTAATCGCTGTGAATCCAAAACAGATAAGATGCGCCTACTGTGTCAAAAAATCCACAAGAAAATGCAATGAATGTTTAGTTGGATTGCACGATAAATGCTTTGAAATCTTTCGCACAAAATAGCTTGTATATAAATTGTGTAAAAAAAAATTACGAATAGCTTTTTTCATTATTTTGTATTTTAATAAGCCCCTTTTATATGTAAATTTAAATATAAAAGTGTGTAAAATTTATCATAAGACATAATTTATTAAATTTGTGCCTTTTAAGCTATTATTTTTGACATTTTCAGCTTTTTAAATTGTTTTGATTTCTTTTAAATGATTAAAATGCAATTTAAAAACCTTGTGTTTATTTTATTATGCATTTTTTCTCAGAGTTCCTTTGGTTTCATGCGTTTATTTATCTAAAAACGACATTAAAAGGAATAGTTTTAGAAAATCTAAGGGTTGAAGTGTTTGTGCAAAACCTGTACCCTCCCGTGCCTAGCGTCCTTTTTATAGGACGGTAACATTATTTTGAATAAAAATTAAAATTTTAATGCAGGAATTTTTTTTTTTATTTTTTCAGTTCATTTTGCACCTGTACGAACATAATTAGGTAAAGAAAATTAAAGAATTCGATGTTGGGCATTAATGGGTTAATGAAAATCATCCTACTAAAAGGAAAAAGACGGTAAATACATTCCACTACCGATTTCCAAAGGATCGACTAAATCTCGAATTTCTGTTCACACACAATAGACTGGCGTTTTCCGAGAAACGACCATGTGATTAAGAGAAGAGTATACTCACGTTGCTACAATAATAATACACTTGGATTATGTTCTCTGTAATGGGTATCTCAACATTTCTGATTATGTTTTCGACCGCTTTTTGGTATGCGCCCACAGGATTTGTCCTCGAATGAAGCCTATCTTAGAGAGATGTCAGTGAGCGACGTTCTACCGTATGGTCTCGACAGAGTGCCAAGTAGCACAGAACCCATTTATGCTTAAAGAAACACGAGTCTCTTTAGAAATACTTTCAAATCATAGGAAGTGTACACTCATTAAAAATTCGTCTGTACCTCTCCGAATTAAAAGTAAAGAAATGAAGCAGTTCCAAAACCGATACTGGTGCAGACCATTAGAAATTCCTTTACGAATTTTCAGTTGGACGCGCAGCCATAAAGAAAAACCCTCCATTGTCTAACAATATACCCAGATACATCCATTAGAAAAGTTTTTAGTGGAATTCAGCACTCTAAATAGCCTTTTCCCACTCTTTTATCGCCTACGAACGACGTGCTTCACACCATTGCAATATCTTTGACATTAGACTGAGTAATGTGAGCCTCGTGTTCAGCGATTGTGTTCGGTCAATTCATATTATACCGTTCCTGACGAAATATATGGGTGTTGATATCAGTTTCTGTACCTTAGGTCACCTCTGATGTCAAACGTTCATACAGTGGTGAACCGATTCTCTTCCTTTGTTCTCACTATGTATCTCTGTCGTATAATTTTAACGGTCATGGAGATCGAGGTTTCCTCCAGTCGGGATTGAGTTTTCCATATTTGGATCACATCTGTCATATTTGAATTCGAAATTTTCCCAAAACCAGCATTTTTTAGTAAGGACTGTTTGCTTCAGCCTTTGAGGGGCGCCGTCTGCACAGTGCAAACGCCTAAATCTAGTCTTTCTTTCACTTGCATTCAATGAATTCCACTTAAATAAGCAGAAAAGGCTAGTGCTGCCATGTGTTATCAGTTTAAAGAAGTAAAAACCTTTTGCAACCTTTAATTGGAAAAATTTTCAAAATTTTTTAGGTTAAAAAAATCGGAAAAAATATGCACCGTGCAAACGATGGAGGTTGTTGCCCCTGAAAGGTTTAAGTCGGCTGTGCACTAACCATATTGGATTCGCCCACCTCAATGTTAAACTACGGCGAACAATTGTTTACTATTTACAGCTATTATTTGCACTTTTTAAAAAAGCAAATTTGCCCCAAGGTGTTACATTTCTTTCTCAGTAGCACAGTACATTTTAAAAAAATCTTTAAATCGAAGTCGGCAATCTTAGGACAAATTTTAATCATAGGTTCACATCGAAGTGAGCGAATCCAATTTGGTTAGTATAAAGCAGCCTGGAGCAAGATCCTGTACCTCTTTAGAAATCCGTATGTTCTGAGTTGTGTCTCACGGCAGATTCCTTTGAAAATGAGCAATAATGTTATGTTAATACATACCACTCAATTTGCCTCGCGTGATCTCATTTGCATATGCGTAATATCATTTGTGTATTCGGATGCACTTTATTGATTTTAGTTCCATAAATTTATTTATTAATTATTTTTTATAATTAATCCAATTAAACCATGTTCCACTCATTCTGATTATTACAAACCTAAATTTGATTTTTCTCCCACTCGCTTTATTTTCGGCACCTCGATTGTGTTGTGTTCATAATATACAAGATATTTTTTCCTCTTTTCTTTTCAATCAATATTTGAAATCGTATTTATGACTCTATATGAAAGATGACCATAATATTTCGTTAAGGCACAAAATATTAGACTCAACCATCTCCCCGACTTTTTACATAGCACAACAAGACGAAAGATTGTCTAAGAACATATGTTTGCCATTTTAAAATGAAAACATGAAAATAAAAATTAATATATCCCCTGCCTGATAAGGCCATAATACATTTCTTTTCTATATTCTCCTCATATATATTACATCCCAATTTCAGACACAGTCTGGAAAACATGGAGACGCCGGGAATAAAACGTTGCTGTTGGCAGCAGAATCAAAAGTAGGGAAAATATAATTTCTGACACTATTTAAGCTTTTTAACCGGGGCCAAATGGATATATTAAATGCGTATATTACATATATTAGACAGTGCTAAAATCAAGTTCATGGGCTTGCTACTCTGATATACAGGGTGGTCATAAAAACTTTACAAATATATGGACCTCTAGCGGCTATTTCGTTCAACCGATGGAGATTCCAGATACATGTTAGTCAGAGGTATGAGCTCGGGATTCTGTGAACGGCAACAAAGTGGCTCTTACGGTTATGGTTATAGGTACAGAAACTCGAAACATTTGAATGACAACGCCCACTTTTTCACGTCACAAAATGCTCAGTGCATGCGAAAACCTAATGAGCGTTGGGACGGTACGTGTATCACAAAAAACGGTCTCGTTATGCACGCACAAAAAACAGCTCTGCGAGCGGCCAACAAAAACACGATGATGGCACGTATGTGGAAAATGTAGAATCCAAATAAAAGTTTTATTTTGTCCGATCTGTGTTGTCATCAGTAATGTGTGTCTTGCCTCTGCCATATGCAAATTTCCTCTGTGCGCTCCGATTGTGTTTTTGAAGGCCGTTCGCAGAGCTGTTTTTTGTGCGTGCATAACGCGTCTGTTTTTCGTGATACGCATAACTTTCGATATGTTATGCTATCTTATACCTACCTATGTGTTGTATGAAGTGTATAAGTTTCATTAAATTCTACGCCTCACTTTTTGAATAATCGCTATTTTTGTGATTTTTTCTTAATTTTTGATAACCAGTATATACATACATACATATATATATACATATATATATATATATATATATATATATATATATATATATATATATATATATATATAGTGTAATCTCGATCGATCGTCTTCGGATCCATCGTTTTTTCGTATGTGTCGTTCATTGTATCCAGTCCCAACGATCATATTGCTTTGTTATGTTACCCCATCTATCGTTTTCCCGCATTTATCGTTCATTTCAATTGGTCCCTTGAAAAACGATAGATCGAGATACCACTGTGTGTGTATATATATATATATATATATATATATATATATATATATATATATATATATATATATATATATATATATATATATATATATATATATATATATATATATTCACTACAGTAAACCCTCTCAAAGTGAGTAGCTCTGTTTCAGCTTAAATAACACTTTTAAAGTAGATCAATTTGTAAAAATCAGTATTAGGATAGCAGGGGTTCTACCCAAAACAGAAAAAAATCTGCACGGGGTCTACGGGACAAACAAGCTTGGGGACCTGTGATGTAGACCGACTGTATGTGCGTGCTAGATTAGCCACGCTCACATCTCGTTCCCTCTTTTCAACGGTTTCACGTTTCATTTCTACGGTTAGTTTTTTTCTCTTACAGCTGCCTTCTTGTGGTTTATTCGTCGGGGACATTTTTGCAAGAGTTATTTAACTTTACACGTAAAAAATCAGAAACAATGTCTAAACAAAAGTATGGAAAATATGTAATCACAAACGGCACTAACATGCTAGCGCAACGATTGCTAAACACAGACTGATGGCAGACTGACGTAGCACTAGCGATGAAAGTTCCAGGCGAGTGGCGTGAGGCGGCGAGTGGCCAAAGGCGAGTGGCGTGAAGAGGGGACTTTCTTCCACGTCACTCGTTATGCGAAATGTCGCTTGTTAAGGGAGCCATTTTTTACGATCTATTTAGTTCGTTATGCGAAATACTCGTTATGCGAGGTGCTTGTTAAGCGAGGTTCCACTCTGTGTGTGTGTGTATATATATATATGTGTGTGTGTGTGTGTGCTTGTTTGTTTGAAATAAACCTGTTGCCATATTACTTAATTTACGTCAAAATAAGCTATCCAGCATGCGTTTAGGAAAATACGTTTTGTATCAGGCTTAGTGAAGTCGTTAAATGAATATAAACTTCATGAAATATCTTCAAAGGGATTCCAGAGTAGGAAATTCGGAATAAATGCAAGTAAACATTTCTATAACAGTCACATTCCTAAGAAATTTGTTTGTCCTGAAAGCTGAATTCCGCATACAAGACGCGAGCAATATGGTCTTGTCATATCTCTCACGATAAATGGTTGACGCGAGTGACCCCTCGCGTGCGTTGACCAGTCACGTGATCTCGGAATTTCTCTACCCATAAATAACTTGGAAAATCCGCATTCTGACGTTTAAAGCAACTCTGTTATGCTGTTTATAGTAAATATCTATATGAGACTGGTATCTAATTGTTAATTTATTCTGTTTATATGCATTTATTTGCGAATAATCTACTTATTTGCATATTAGATTATAAACATAAACCTCATGTTACTATCTAGCAGAAATATTGATACTCGAACAAAAACTTATTTATATGCATATTGTACTTGTAAATATTTAAAATGTATGTTACCGTTAAAGATTTTAGACTGAAGGATTTTTTGGGGATCCATTGACTATATGTAACCTAACTGTTGTAACAGACTTATTGATTTCAAGTATCCGGACATATTTTCAGGACACGCAGCGCTTATTAAAATTAATTGAATTTGAATAAATATGAAAGTCCGAAATCTTAAGAAAATAAATTTTCACCCAGTAATGAAATAGTTAATTCTGAGTCTAGAGCCTTCATAAATTTTAAGCTAGATTGCACTTAGTAGATACTTTCCCCATAAGATTATGGCAAGTGTTTTTCTTAATTAATTAGGTTGTTTTTGTAACCAGTGATTTGTAGGTCAGGACTCGCCTGGATTAATATATCAAAACGGTTTTATGCACTATAAATTTTATATTGAAAATTATGATGAAATATTCAGCTGTCAGCTTATGTTTAGTAGCTACTTTTCCCCCATGATTGTATCAAGTCCTTTCCTTAATTTATTTGGTTGTTTTATTATGATCAGTGATTTGAAAATCAACAATAGCATGGATTATGATATCAAAACCGTATTAGGTATTATGAAAAGTGATAGTGAAAATGATGAAAGAATCAGCTGACACCTTATGCTAAATATCTACGGTTCCCCAATGATCGTTTCAAGTCATTTCCTTAACTCATTGGATTGTTTTTACGATTAGAGATTTAAAAATCAACATTCGCACGGATTATGATATCAAAATCGTATTAAGTGTTATAAAAAGTGACAGTGAAAATGATGAAAAATCAGCTGACAGCTTATGCTAAATATCTACGGTTCCCCGAGGATCGTATCAAGTCATTTCCTTAATTCATTGGGTTGTTTTTATGATCAGTGAATTGGTGATCAACGATTGTTTTTATGATCAGCACTCACATGGATTAGGATATCAAAACATTATTAGATTTTATGAAGAATGATCAGAAGATGATGATGAAACATTCGGCTTTAAATTGATTCACAGCATGAACTATAAATCAGAAAAAAAAGAGTTCACTGCGGTATTTGTAATCGCCATTTCTTAGGAATTGCTTAAGTCAAATTTAATTACTGTGAAAATAACTTATTACATTGTGTGTCTGTAATACTCTAAATTGTTTTCATTTACTATATTTTATTTTATCGCCCCGGCGTCTAATGTACTTTATTTCGTTCAGATTTAAAATTTATTAAAAACCGCATACTTCACTTTATCGACGCTTTTCAGCGATAGATAAGTGTATAAATTAAGTTTTAAAAAATGAGGACTTTTTTTCAAAATAAAATGTTTCAGAATATGGGGGAAACTAATGGAGAAAAGTAAGAATAAAGATCCGGAAGAATATTTTCGCACACGAGCGTTTCACGAGTTTACCGTGAATATCAGGTATCCGGAAAAACATGAAATTGCCGACAGGGGTGCGGCCGGAAAAATACCTTGAAAGAACTGGACAGTCGACTACTGAAGAGAATACGTAAACGACATAGACATGCAACACTTCCTCAAATTCCTGCGGATTTCAATGATGGGGCATCAACAAATGTCAGCGTGCGAACTGTTCCACGGAACATCATTGATAGGGGCTTTCAGTGGTTCAGGCCTATTCGTGTACCGTTGTTGACTGCACGACACAAAGCTTTACATCTTGCATGAACCCACCAACACCTCCATTGACATGTTGATGACTGGAAACGAGTTGCCTTGCCTGACGAGTCTCGTTTCCAATTGTATCTGACGGAAGGACGTGTACGGTTATGGAGACAACCTCTTGAATCCATGGACCGGACATGCCAACCGGGGAATCTTCAACCCGGTGGAGCCTATATGATGATACGAGGCGTGTGCAGTAAGGTGGAACGAAAAAAACTTTTTTTCGAATTTCAATATGCTCTAGTTTTCAAAAGTTGCCTTTTAACAAAATAAAGACGGAAATTAAATATTAGCGTAATTGGTGCATGTTTTCAGTTAGCGCAAGAAGGGTAAACTTTTGGTTTTGACAAAATTTTTGACAAATTTCGCAATTATTTTGAAATTGAATACACTTGTAGTACAAAAAAGTAGCAAAATATGTAATTTAAACATTCTTTTTAGTCAGGAGACCTACTAAACTGATTATGTAATACTTTTACTTCATAAAAATAGTACACATAAAGGCACTTACGGACGAGGCACTTAAAAGACACTCGGACATCACGGTGGAACGAACATTTTTTTTTTGGAATTTCAATATGCTCTAGTTTTCAAACGTTGTCTTTTAAAACTAAAATTAAGAATATAAAATCTTTTTACCCTACTAAAATATTTTTAAGTGCCGCAAAGGGCTTCAAAATGGATATTTTTATGAAAAAGTGATTATATTTGTATTTTTTGTTAATTTCTTTTATAGTATATTAAAATAATATATATTTTCTGTAAATAAAATATTCAAAATATGATATTTTGACAGAAAACTCGCATATTCTAAGTATTTCTAAGTTTTAGATGCCATAACAGAACAACTGATTTTGCGGAATTTCGCGATTTTCATCATATGAATTTTACAGTAGCATATTCTTATAATACACAATTGGAATGAAAGAAAAACAATTTTTAACTGACGGAGCTTAGTTAAAATAAGTAAATCAGACTTATTTAGAAAAATATTAATGTAATGTCTATAAAGGTAAAACGTTATTTTGAAAAAAATATTCATGCTTTTCAAAAGTCCATAGTAATCACAACTGGTTTCCATTACTTATTTCACTGACACATTGAATTGTTTTATTGTTTCAAATTTTGGCATTATCTTTTGAGGATGTATTTTTGTTTTTATCAATGCATCTCTTGCAGAAGTACCACGAACGGACAAGGATGACACGGTAACTAATTTAACAATCCTTTCTACTACTTGTGTGTGACATGGAATGTTGTTGAAGTCAACAATTTAAATGAACTGTCTATACGTCACCCATTTTGTTTCCTAGATGGAAAAACTAAAGGTCTAAATGAATTTGGAGGAGAAATAGGTAAACAACTAGAAAACTGCTATAAACTTCCAGTGATTGAATTTTCACCTATTGAAAATAACATTCCATTACTAGAAATTAAGGATGATTGAAGTGTGGACCCAAAATATTTGTTAGAAATGCATAATGCAATCTCTGTTGGAAAGTGCTCTTCTGATTTGTCCATGAGAAAACCAGGAAAATTTTGTCATTCACGATGGCTTACATTAGCAAACCGAATACTTCGCTTCTATGTGGGAACATAATTTCCTGCAAAAAATCTCCGAATACTAAGTACATTTTGAAAGTTTATGCACCAATTTGTTTTATCATAAAGCTGAAACCATCTTGTATCCGTGGATCGAAGCACTTGTGGAAACTTGTAAGCTATTCATGTTACCTCAATCAGACACTTAAAAATGTATTTGACCCTGTCATTCAAAGTAATGCATACTTTGCCGCTTCTGAAAATCTCCTTCTTTGTATATATGAGACAATCGCAGTCAAGTAAGAGAGCTTGGATTAAGCCGGATTCTAAAAGCAAGGGCGGAAGATGAAGGAGGCATCAGAAAGAATTTAGTTCCACGTATAGACTTTGATTCCAAAGATTATATTGATATAATTGAATGGAATGATATTAAAGTAACAGAAACTCCTATGACGAGGCATGTTTCTGATGACGAACTAAAACAGTTTATAAAGGAAGCAAAAGAATCTGATGACGAGAAACAAATTATTGACTTCAACAACATTCCATGTGACACACAAGTAGTAGAAAGGATTGTTAAATTAGTTACCGGGTCATCCTTGTCCGTTCGTGGTACTTCTGCAAGAGATGCATTGATAAAAACAAAAATACATTCTCAAAAGATAATGCCAAAATTTGAAACAATGAAACAATTCAATGTGTCAGTGAAATAAGTAATGGAAACCATGTGTGATTACTATGGACTTTTGAAAAGCATGAATATTTTTTTCAAAATAACGTTTTGCCTTTATAGACATTACATTAATATTTTTCTAAATAAGTGTGATTTGTTTATTTTGACTAAGCTCCGTCAATTAAAAATTGTTTTTCTTTCATTCCAATGTGTATTATAAGAATATGCTACTGTAAAATTAATATGATGAAAATCGCGAAATTCCACAAAATCAGTTGTTCTGTTATGGCATCTAAATATTAGAAATACTTAGAATATGCGAGTTTTCTGTCAAAATATCATATTTTGAATAGTTTATTTACAGAAAATATACATTATTTTAATATACTATAAAAAAATAACACAAAATACAAATATAATCACTTTTTCATAAAAATATTCATTTTGAAGCCCTTTGCGGCACTTGAAATTATTTTAGTAGGGCAAAAAGATTTTATATTCTTATTTTTAATTTTTAAAGACAACTTTTGAAAACTAGAGCATATTGAAATTCTGAAAAAAAATTTTCGTTCCACTGTGATGTCCGAGTGTCTTAAGTGCCTTGTCCGTAAATGCCTTTATGTGTACTATTTTTATGAAGTAAAACTTATTATATAATCGGTTTAGCAGGTGTCCTGACTAAAAAGAATGTTTAAATTACATATTTTGCTACTTTTTTGTACTACAAATGTATTCAATTTCAAAATAATTGCAAAATTTGTAAAAAAATTAATAAAAACCAAACGTTTGCCCTTCTTGCGCTAACTGAAAACATGCACCAACTACGCTTATATTTGATTTCCGTCTTTATTTTGTTAAAAGGCAACTTTTGAAAACTAGAGCATATTGAAATTGAAAAAAAAGTTTTTCTCGTTCCACCCTAGTGTGCAGTTGGCGTAATATGGGACTGCTGATACGTCTAGAAACGGCTGTGACAGATGACGGGTTCAGAAGCATCTTATCTGATCATCTACACCCATTCATGTCCATTGTGCATTCCGACGGAGTTGGACAATTCCAGCAGGAAAATGCGACTCCCCTGCGTCTAGAATTGCTACCGAGTAGCTCCGGGATCACTCTTCTGAATTTAGACACTTCCATTGTCCACCTAAAACAAACACACACACACACATATATATATATATATATATATATATATTTATATATATGTTTTAGGTGGACAATAATTGCTCTAATAAATGCTCAACCAACACACACACACACACACATATATATATATATATATATATATATATATATATATATATATATATATATATATATATATATATATATATATATGATTTAAACTTTGAGCTTATATTTTATTCAATTTTATTGCTTTACTAAAAAATGACCTCTAAAGTAATATTTGAAGAAATTTAATTTGTCAGAAAGTGTATATATATGTGTGTGCTTATAAGTTATTTTTATACATGTTTTATTTAGAATAAAATCATAGTAATCTTTAAAATAATAAATTGTAAGAATATATATCTCAAGCATGTACTACTAGCTTCATATAATTATTAAGTTAATTAGAATTTATGTATGAATTTATGTTATTTTAAATTATTCGTTGCAAACGTTTCGACATGCAACTCATCTCCCATAGCAATAACTGAATATAGGGCTCATTACTATTGTTTTAGACCATGTAAAGTTTATAAAAAAAATATTTTTAATGAAATTTTGAAATCTGTTTTTTTCATGGTACAATACGCTAAATATTTACACCATATGGTGCAATTTTTCACCTTATTATTTGCAATTCTATAAAATCCACATCTTTTGATTTAATGTTAATAAGCTGCCACTTGATTCTGTAAAATGATATCTAGCTCATGAAACACTCCAAAACATGTTTATGTATGGCGTTATGAAGTATTCTGTTTTGCAATTTTAATTTTAAAATACAGACATTTTAGCTCTTTGAGGAAAAATATATGATCGATAGAATACGTAGGACGTCATGTTTGTAATCGTTCTTCGTTAATTTGAAAATTTTCATTCCTGGATGTCTTTCCATATTTATTCCTTGTTTTATATTCATGAATTCAAGTTATTTCAAGAACCATACATCCTCCAACGTAAAAATTCCCGGTGAATATATGTCTGACATAATGCTAAAACTACACGTTTTCTTCAAGCTTTATCTTTATTTTTCCCCTTTACTCCTATCTTGAATATTTAAATATTCGAACGATGGTTTCATATAGACATTTTCCATTTGTTGGTAATATATATAGAGCATATAACATTAAGATTTTTTATCTTATCATAAAAATATTATTTGCTATATGTCTGTTTAATTTACTTTTTAGTTTGAGGTCGATAAGGATCGAGATTAAATGCAGTATATTTTAGTAAAAAAATGTTTTTTTGACTAAAAATTACCCATACTTTTGCTTATGTTTTACATTTGAAGATTTAACTTTCCGTATTTATATTACACTCCTGTCCATAAATTAAGGATAATACAGAATCACACGAAAATAGAACTCTAAAGTTAAATATATATATATATATATATATATATATATATATATATATATATATATATATATATATATATATATATATATATATATATATATATATATATATATATATATATATATATATATCACGCCCTTCACTTCTATTAATTTAAAATCCCTTCTCCGCTCATCTCGATTTACTCCGTCCCTACCCAATTATCTTAGTCCGCCGCAGCGGCATATTCACTCTTTGGAAGCCTACATGTCTCTAACGTTCACCTTTTCCTTTCCAACGCTACTAAATAAATTGCTTATCTTGCATCGAACACCCTAGAACATTCTTTTGCTGGCTTGCAGTATTTTCGCGCACATGAAACTGATGAGTCTGCATGAAAGCCCACTTTAAACCCAGTCGAACTCTATAAATAAATTTTCACTCCTCGTGAATTCACCAAGGTCATAATATCTGTGATATTACATTTTATACAGAAGTGCTGATATCTATCGATTAATCTAACCGATATTTTTATCTGTCAACCCTATTTTAATGATTTTATCCAGTTTTCTCTGGAAAACCCCCCAATTCCCTTAAGTTACCCCAGGCCTTTAAAAAACCTTACAAACATCATATATATATATATATATATATATATATATATATATATATATATATATATATATATATATAATACTATGACATTTTTTTTCATTCAAATTGTGCTCCTATTGAAATGGAAATGTTTCCTCAAACTTTCTTTTTCAGCTGCATTGGATTCGGATTTAAGCTACACATTTACCCGAATTTTCTTTTCAAAATGACGTTCATATCTTCTGTGTCTGTGTATTCATGACATAAAGAATAGATAAGTAAGGACAAGAAATATATTACATCCACTATCCGAGTGTTAATACTCAGTTTATGAAAGCTTAACGGGGCAGAAAATGTATTCGGATGTTGCTGTACAAAATTCAATTTGTTTATGTGCGTCAAGTCGCTAGTTGTGAAAGGTATGGAATTTCGTAAATCTCATTTTGTTCATCTTATCACACGATAGAACTATTTTCCGAAGTAACATTGTCTTAGAGTTTTCAGTACCTCGTCTGCGAACATTGTCAAAAGTGTTCTTATCTAATATAGTCAATAGAACTGTCTTAATATATATATATATATATATATATATATTAATTACACATTTGGTTACACCTTCAGTTTTAATAGTTATAAAAATGTAAATAAGGGATAGGTACCAGTACTTGACCATTTAAGGGAAATGCTCCATATAAACTCTAATACAACTAACGTACTACACTGAATAATAAAAAAAATATGTATTAACCTTATCTCAGATCCTTCGTGAATAAGCATATTAACTGTATATTTTCTTGAATCAAGCCTTTAAAAATTTGTTTATCCATTTCTGGAAACTAAATTTCTGTGTTAGAAGTTGACCATTAAAGGTGAATAGTTCACCTGCATTGTTTTAGCAGTTGGCCACTATTCGAAAAACAACAATTAAAAGATTTGCGTAGTTAAAACTACAGTACTTAACTAGTATTATAACTTTATTTTAATAATTGATTTTAAAATAACTTATACAGTTCACAATAAGGTTTAAATGTGTAACAAAACATTTAATTAATAAGATGTATTCCAGATAAAAATCTATTTCCGGCACAGCATACGTATTTCGAGGTCATGCTTTAAAAGTTAGCTCATTGCCACAAAGAACGCTGATTTACACGTTTATGAGCTCCAGAGTAACTGCTATTATTTCTACCCATAATGCATTGCAAGTACGAGAAATTCACAATTTTGAAAACAGATAGTGCTACCTTGCAGACAGGTCTGTTTAAAAATATTAATATTGATACAATCCATATTTTTTTTTACATTTTTAGAAAACGGTCAACTTCTGGCTCATAGTCAACTACTGGTACCTTTACCCTGGTTGTGTGTCTATCGCTTATTACTAGTATCAATAGGAAACACTGGTGTTTTTGTAATACCTTTATGTTTTTATACACTGCTTTCAAAGTTAAAACAATACATTCAAGTTTTAAAGACTGGTTTACACTTTCGAACTCTTATGTGCTGCCTTTTAGTATCTAAATATATCTCACGATAACGTGTTAAACAATCAACAATACAACATATACATTTAAATGACTAGAGCTCAATATTTTCATGCCGTTAGAATGTTGCCTTTGTTAATAGCGAGGAACAGGGTGACATATTCGCGTTTAGCTCTGAGAGATGAATTAAGATTTTTTTTCTTTATTATCTAGGGACATAAATGTTTAATTTACGATCACGTTCTGGAGAAATACCCTTATTTAATGAAATGGAATATCTCCAGAACGGGGTGAAGATAATATTCAGGTAAATCCCATTTGTATATCTTCAATATAGTTATAAATACGTTTATAATTATTTGTAATTTTATTTGTTAAATTTATTATTTATGTATTTTTACACATTTTGCATTTTTCTATCCCCTGATGGGTTTATTTTCATGATTAATAAACATATGAAAAATATGCGAACAATTTTAAAATTTGTTTAAGAAAATAACTCATAAAGGGAAATATTTTATGAAAATGTATCTATAACCTAATCAATATTTATATTTAGCATTTAAATATAAACCTTCATTAGCTTATATGAAGTATATATGAAGGTCTTATTTAAATAGTGCAATAGCTTCATTTAAAAAAAAAAAAATGGAGTTAGCCTCACTTTCATGTTCATACAAGTCATTTTCATCTTATTTTAAAAGTGGTACAACTCCAACTTATTTCTTCTGCCAGTAAAGGGCATTACAAATCAGACTTAGCAATCATTTCTCACCTTCCATTAGATTTAAAGCTCTGTATATCGAATTGAACAAAAATGGAGTTTACCCACTATTCAAATAAGGCCTTCATATAACCTAATCAATATTTATATTTAACATTAACATTTAAATGTGAACCTTGATTGGCTTATACACATATTTTTACATAAACAAATTAGCAAGCTGGAAAGCAAAAACAGTTTTTTTCCTGCGATATTTTATCTTAGTGGATAATTTTACTCCTTTATAGAATATAGCAATTCACATCTCACAAAACGTCCAACACTTACCTTGAAAAGGATTTTCAATATACCTCTCTAAAGATTGTAAATCACGAAAAATTATGTATCGTAAGAAATAGCCCTAAATTACAGAAGTTCAGTTGGGTGCGCTATGACATCACGACATATACATGCTATATCTCGTGAAGTAAGTATTGTAAAATCCTCAGGTTTCAGTTATTTAATTCTAAAATGTATTGTGTCTTTAGGGCTGCTGTGTACTAAGCCTAATGGATTTGCTCACATCAATGTTAACCTATGGAGAAAAATTTGTCCACGGATTGCCGACTAATATTTTTTTTTATATTTTACTCCGTAATAGAGAAAGAAGTTTTACGCCTTGGGGAATATTTCGTTTAAAAAATGCAAATAATATTTTCTAATTTAAATTATTTGGGAAAAATATCTGGTTTAAGGTGTTTCAAATGCTTACAAAACCCTTTGGTGGAGGACATTTATAATATAAATCCTGTTGCAAGATGCAGAAAAGTTCTTCCAATGGATATTTAAATTAAGGCTCAATTCGGCATTTGCAAGATGTGCAGAATGAGCATTTTAGGCATTTGTAAAATTTCGTAAAGTGAACAAAGCAATGCATGAGTCCAAAACAAAAAACTTTTGAATTTTAAAATCATTTTTTTATTTCACATATGGATTTTTATTTCACCACTGGATTTTTAAATTAAAGCTCAATTCAGCATTTGCAAAATTTCAAGATTGAGCATTTTAGGCATTTCTAAATTTTCGTAATGTGAACAAAGCAATGCATGAGTTCAAAACAAAATAAAAATTGCATTTTCCGGAATTTTTTCATATCTGGCATGCCTTCCACTGGATATTTAATTTAAGGCTCGATTCATCATTTGAAAGATGTCAACATTGAGCATTTTAGGCATCCGTAAACTTTCGTAAAGTGAACAAAGCAATGCATGAGTTCAAAACAAATAACTTTTGTATTTTACAGAACTTTTTTTTTATTTCGCATTTTTTCCACTGGATGTTTAAATTAAGGCTCAATCCATCATTTGCATACATTTATGTAAGTAGATATAATAACAACAATCTCTGCTACTACAAAATTTCTGAGCAAAAATATAAAGTGTATAAATTCTTATGAAGATACATTTATTAAAATCATAATGCACAAAATCAAATCGTATTTCGAGAACTGAAACAACTCACCAAAAACAAACAAAAAAAAGCAAATGTGTTCTTATACGTGAATTTGCATTTTTATCACAGAAATCTTGTAGCGAAATAAAAAAGAAAGACCAAAGTAGTGATTTTTCCTCCTGAATCGTGCTGTTTTTCTCATTAAGACCGCCTCTCGCAGTTAGAGATGAGGATTTTTATTCTTATGATAGCAACACTTAGATGATATCAGATGAACGATATTTTCTCAAATGGTTATCGCCGACTTTTTCCGTGCGCGAAAAAATCGTTATGGCGTCTATTTAGGAGACAGTTAGATAGAAAGATGCTAACAGAGGCGTTTTACTGATATATTAATTTTTTTTTCAGTCCCTTATGGGAACATTTAAGTTTCGAGAATATCATTTTACTTTTAGTTGGAATTGATAAGTTTTTTCTTCCGCCAAATCACTAGAATGATATATATATATATATATATATATATATATATATATTCAAATTCTGAAGAATTTGAATATATGAGTTAATTCTGAGTATATAAAATGAATACTTGTCATTAATTTAATTGAAACACTATGATAGCGCGAAAGGTGGTGGAAAAGAGATAATTCTCTAATGAATACGAAAATCGCAACGCAAATACGCGACAATGAAAGCATATTTTATTCTAAGACCAAATTTAACCCGCCAGGACGCGCGCAGACAACACTGACGCGAGGACGCGCGTCGGGTCGAAGAGGCCCGGTCAATCAATTTTGCACTTTATATTATTAAAAATGGATTTTAAGTAGGTTTTAAACATTCTGAATGAAAATGAATAGAAATAATAAAATCTTAGACAAAAAGTACAGGAAAAAAATATATTGACTTCCCATTTAATAGCATAATTTACATTCACTAAAAGCTTGTCCGTTGCAGATATTTTTGTTCACATTTGGCTCAAATGGTTTTTGATTTTTTTATCTTTGATTTCAGCTAGAGTAGTTTTATTGGCCTCGCGATCTCTCTGAAAATTACTGTCTATGCTATCAGCGTACATACTCGTGCAATTTACAACGTCGCGTAAAATTGTATCATCAACTAAAATCTGCCAAAAATCTAGTAGAGGAGCCATATTTTTGGCTATGCGAACATTTCATGGAAGCTTGGAGATAATATTGCAAGGTGGGGCTCTTACATTTTGTAGGAATTTTTGCTTATCCAATTTTGTGAGCCCATCTTTACGAATGAAATATTCTTGGGGGGGGGGGGGAATCGTCTTCATCACGGGAAACAAATTCTTTTTCAGATGACGATTGATGGTCACTATGTTGTTCATTGTCATATATTTCTTCAGATTCTTCATCTACAGACTCCTCACCCGTTGAAACTTTGGCCAATATACCCCGAACCGCTTTGTCTCTTTCTCGAAATTCATATACAGCGACATGACAGTAAATAAATCCTCCATGGTGTTGCGACAAACCTATAACACCAGCACGCGCGCCGGGCCTGGTAGGCCCG
Source organism: Dolomedes plantarius (assembly GCA_907164885.2). Taxonomy (NCBI): domain Eukaryota; kingdom Metazoa; phylum Arthropoda; class Arachnida; order Araneae; family Dolomedidae; genus Dolomedes; species Dolomedes plantarius. The sequence goes on from OU015502.1 coordinate 61,279,973, forward strand.
AGGAACCAGTTTTTGACCGGAAGAGGGGTAAAAAAATGTTTGAAATTCCAGAATCTGAAAGAATGGGACTTAAGGGGCAGCTACACAAGGAATTGCTCATTTCTGAAAAACAGGGGTGTTTTTATGGTCATTCCATTTTGCGGTCGGGCCTTAGAAGCCCGACGCGCGTTCTCGCGGGTTAAACTGTGGCGAGCTGTTTTGAAAAGTGTCTCAACCGTTTATTACTAAAAATAGATGTCTAAAAATCGAAATAAAGTTGATTGGTGTCGATATTACATTGTTTGTAATAAATTATTTGGGTTTAGATAACAAATATTCTTTTTTGAACTTTACTTTTAACTTGTTAAGACTAAATCATAAAACAAAATGAAAGCCATAGGCTGATATATTTATAAAGCGGTCGCTACGAAAGCGTTCATGACAGATACATACATACACAGAGCACGGCAACTATTTTATATATATATATATATATATATATATATATATATATATATATATATATTTTCCATAATACTCTACTGGTAGAGCAGTACCATATATAAAAAAAAGAGTTATATTTAAATCAACAGAATAATGTAATGCAGCATAGAATTTCAAGTATCGGATTGACGACTTTGTATAGTGGTTAGCGTCAAGATCTGATACGGCATCATATTGGGTTCGAACCTCGACCTGGGAGTCTCTGCGTACGTAACTTCAGGAGATGGTTTCAGCATATTGATTTTCACATCTAAAAAGGTGCAACTGAATTCACGAAGATGTTTAATGAATGCGCAGGAGTATCACGTTTAAACTCATTTAGTGCCGTTGTGAGGTATAAACATTTAAAAGAATTAAATAACATAATTCTCTGTATTTAAATTTGAAGGACAATTTGTAGCCTGTTTCATCAGAATTTTCCAAGAAATGCAATATTATTCATATGGTTAATCGAACAAATGCTGTTTCAACACATGTTAAAAAAAAAAACAACTTAAAAATATAACTGTAAAGATACGTTTCACAAAATCTTCTGACGCATGTGGAAAAAGGAAACAAAATATTTCAAAACAAATGACTGAAATTTAAGTAGGCGGAAAACAACGAAAAATTTATTTTCCTATAATTTGGAACTAAGTAATAGACATTTGTAAAAGCATAATAATACTTTACACACCAACGCGCACACACACTTTATAAAAGGTTCAGTTGGCATGTTGGCGACCATTTGGCGAAATATCTCTAAATATGGTGACCAAAGTAACGAAATCCATCGCCAGTTTGGCGATAACTCTCATATTTGGCGAGAGTTCCATAGACTCCCATGTTAAATACACAGCTATAGGAGTTCTTCCATAGAAGCCATTTTAACGAAACAAAATGCAATATTTTCAGTTCTTTCACTCTATGGTAATATTTCCGTCGTTTGCCAATACTAACCTAACTCGCCAATTTCTGGCAACCCGTTGACAGCAACTTCCACGCTCGCCAGATGAAAGCTCGAAAATGAAAGCATGTGTCGACTCATGAGATGACCAGAATGGTCATCTCCTGAAATAAGCATCGTGGCCGAAAACAATACGATTCAAATACAAAATCATATACCTTTATTCCAGCAATGACATGACCTTACTGCGCGACGTCTAGCTTTCATATATATATATATATATATATATATATATATATATATATATATATATATATATATATATATATATATATATATATATATCGACACAAATATGTCTACAATACGTACCTAACGCAGTAAACACTATTAAAATCATGAAAGATTAAATGGAACAAGTGCTGAACTTAATACAGCACATATCGAAACTAACATACTTGATAAGTTGAAAAAGGAGAAAATGATAGTCATATATTTTATGTTTCATTCAAATCATGTCATTGAATTATTCAATTATTATTGTGTTATTCAAATATTTCAAAATTTCAAGGGTTTGGAAATTTCTCACTGACAGATATTAGGCGATCCAAGTAAAATTAAAAACAACAGAAAATTTTTATATTATTCATACATATTTTTAATTTTTTATTCGCTAAAATTTATTGCTGTAGCATGGTAAGTTTCAAAGAAAATATTTTCTTATAAAAATTCTAAGGCTAAAGTTTTTAAGTTAAAAAATGTTTACCTCTTTCAAGAATGGGAAATTTCTCAAATGCTGCACTATTTTATATTCTTTTCCTTTGTGTTCACAAAATTTTCATAAAAACCTATTCAATTTCAATTTATTCGTATTAATGTTACGAGGTTAGCAAAGTTTTGTTTTTCAATTTGAAATAAAAATTCTTCTTCTGATATTGAAGAATATAAATATATATTTTGATTCACGTATTCTTTATTTGATTATAGTAATTCGGATTTTATATTTTATACTTAACAAAATATATAAATGTTATTTATGATTCATCATTTCTAATTTATTATCATAAGAATACACTCATAACTGTACCAGTTACATATAAGTTGCACAATTTACTTTCATAGAATAAAATCATAATAGATGAAAATCATATAATGTATCATATAAGATACTGAAAATGAAAAAGAATATATATTCATATATTTATAATCATATTTTTTAATTATATATATATATATATATATATATATATATATATATATATATATATATATATATATATATATATATATATATATTTTTTTTTTTTTTTAATTGATTGTTCCATTTTACTGGGTTCCATAGGATTGAATAAAATCTTTTCAAAAATTGCACACAAAATAAAATTTATTATTCTCTAAATTCTTCAGGCTCATACACAAATACTAACAGAAAACACGTAACAACTGTCTTCTTTATAACAGAAAACTCTAAAAACACAAGTCAGGATAACAGAGTCTTCAATACAATACACGCCTAACGCAATTTCAACACATTCAATTCTCAGAAAAGAACACTGAGTTCCAATGTCCATGTCAGGTATATTTATAGACTTCCAAAGTGTCCTCTATCGTTCAACCAGGTAGATATCACTGGAAGATTCCAGAAAGGTCTAGAAGGTTGGCGACCGTTTGGCGCCGTATCGCCAAATTTGGTGACCAGAAGAAGTCACCAAATCCATCGCCAATTTGGAGATAACTCTCATATTTAGCAAAATTACCATCTATATAATAATAGTCTGAAGGTAAACAAATGTATGTTTGTGAGCAGACACGGGGTCGGTTTAATCTCGCGAACCGAGCATAGCAGGATATCGCAACTGGTACCGATGGACGTAAACGGACGAGACGGGTGCACTGGTGACATGCTCAACTTTCAAAACTTTAAGCTTTTTTAATTATTAAATTAAAACCTCCGAACTCAAAAGAAGCGGACAACAGAAACAGATGATATTCCGGGTGGGCCAACTCCTTTCCGTTTCGCATATTTCCACTATTTTCATGCATGCAAAATTCAACATTTCCGTCCCCCAATCGATAATTTTTTTTATTTCTATTTGTTCTGCATTTCTTCATCTTTAAGGATATACACATTTTTATAAAGTAAAAAATATTTTTCATTGCAAATGAAGCTTTTTTCCCCAAAGCAGTTTTCCGAATTTCACGAAGTCGGCAATTTTGATGGACAAATATTTCGGTTTTCTGCACCTATTATTGTCACTTTTACGATTTATCGGGATATCCTAGATGTCGATAAATCGTATAATCGTTTGCTTCCAAAATATACCAAATAAATTTAATTAAAAAAAAAATCTATCATTCCAAAAACGCGTACTTACAAAACTCACTTTTGAAATTTCCTGCGCTGATCGCTATAGTATCTTAATGTAACTGAATGCCCAGTTCGTAATTTTTAGACTTATTATTTTATTCGCTAATAATTCAAGCAAGTTCATTGAATTTGTTTCTACTTAATGAGCAACTGATGCGGATTTTTCCGCCACCAATTTTGAATTCATCAGAACTGTCTTTCTAGTTTTAAGCACATATTCCTCAATGAAATTTAATATTTACATTCCCACATGTTGCAAAAAGAAAAATTATTAGTTGAGAACGAGTCTGAGAACGAGTCATTTAATAATTGAAATTCAGAAATAATTTTAAAGTACCAGAAATATTTAGTTTTAGGGAAGGAGATGTTAAAACCTTTCGATTTTTTTCTAATTGAATGAACTTCTTTTTTGTTTAAAATGCAAAATTTCAAAATGCAAATTTGCAAGAATTATTTGAAAAGCCAAAAACTAAAATTTCAAAAAGAGAATTTTAAATAATTATTTCTTTTTTTTAAAAATTCTAATATATTTTTAAAAGGAATTAAACAGTTTTTAATCTTTAAGAAATAAAATTATTTAATTTTAAATCGAAAATGCAACACATCGCGTTGCCACTCAGCTAGTCTATATAATAACAGCTGAAGGTAAACAAATGTATGTTTGTGAGCAGACACGGGGACGGGCTAATCTCGCGAACCGAGCATGGCAGGATATCGCGACTGGTACCGATATACGCAGACGAACGAGACGCGTGCACTGGTGCTATTCTCAACTTTCAAAATTTAAAACTTTTTTAATTATTAAATTAAAACCGCCGAACTCAAAAGAGGTGGACAGCAGAAACAGCTCACATTCCGGGTGGGCCAGCCAATTTCCGTTTCTCCAATTTCCACTATATTCATGCATAAAAAATTAAACTTTTCCGCCCACCAATGGACAATTTTTTTATTTCCATGTGTTGTACATCTCTTCATCTTTAAGGATATACACATTTTTACTAAGTTAAAAATTATTTTCATTGCAAACGAAGCTTTTTCCCCAAAGCAGTTTTCCGATTTTCACGAAATCGACAATTTTCATGAAAAAACATTTCGGTTTTCTGCACCTATTAATGTCAATTTTACAATTTATCGGCATTTCCTAGATGTTATTCTTTCAAAATATACCAAATACATTTAATTTACAAATGTTTTTATCATTTTAAAAAAAGCGTACTTACATAGCTCACTTTTGAAATTTCCCGCGCTGATCGCCATTTTATCAATGAAACTTGAATGCAGAGTTCCTAATTTTTGGACTTATTATTTTACTCACTAATAATTCCAGCAAGTTCGTGAAATTTGTTTCCAATTAATCAGGAAGTGATTCTGCCAACAATTTTGAATTCATGAGAACTGTCTATTTTTTAAGCACATTTTCCCCCACGAGATTTAATATTGACATTCGGGCATGTTGCGAAAAGGAAAAATAATTAGTTGAGAACCAGTCATTTAATAATTTAAATCCAGAAATAATTTTTGTTTTAGGCAATGAGAAGTTAAAACCTTTAGACTTTTTTGTAATTGAATGAACTTCATTTTTGTTTAAAAAGCAAAATTTTAACACGGAATTTTGAATGAAATATTTCAAAAGCCAAAAACCGAAATTTGAGAAAGACAATTTTAAATAATTATTTCGTTTTTTGAAAATTCTAATATATTTTTAAAAGTGATTAAACAGTTTTTAATCTTTAAGAAATGAAACCATTTCAATTTAAATCGAAAAAGCAACACATCTGGTTGCCACTCAGCTAGTATACTCCTAAAATTCGTAACAATATATATGGTCGTTTTCTCGTTTCCTTATTGCGGGGCTTTATAATCACTTGCAAAATTTGGCCTATACGGACAGTAAACAGTAGAAGTCAGTTCTCAGACAAAAGTTTACACTCCGTATATCATGACATTAGTTGAATAGCATCAATAAATTCTCTTTATCTCAGGCGGATATCAGGTAAGCTTAACTTTATCCGGTAAGGGAAATCGCGATTTCTCGATTTAAACAGAAAAGTTAAATCTGAAGTGAAAATGAAGTATATGAGTGTACAATATATTTCAATTTCTTATTTTCTCCATTTTCAATAAATTATCGATTGATATAACGTTATATAGAATGATGCGAAAATTTGGCGCATAATGCAAAACAATACAGCAGTCTCTTAACAGTAGTTTAAGAGATGCCCTTCTTACGCAGAAAGAAATGTACGTATTAAACAATTCTTAACGCGTTCATTTGACACTTCTACATCTGCGATCCACAATTTGTATTAAAACGGTGAAGACAACCATCGATTGGAAAACAGCGACTTATAATTATAAAGGGTGTCCGTTAAAGTGAGATGACATGACTCGTTTTCTTTATACACCCGACAGCGAAAATCCTTACATAAAGCTTTTGAGAGTTATTCAAGCTCGGCCCTCATATATAGCGGTTTCATTGCTTGTAATCATCATGCCATAAAACTGAAGGAGAAACTCCTTAATGCAAAAACATTAAGTACATAATTAGGTTTAAATAGTAATGATCACACTTTTAGATACATATAGGAAATCTGATAAAGCACGATAGTATCACTCATATCCTTCGAATATTTGAAAATGAAATTCGTTATATCATGCATTCTGGAGATACTCGGTACACAAGTAGAGCAATTACATTATAATCAGTCATTATACTGTAAAATCTAAGGAAAAACCGTTAATGCAAGAATATTAAGTATAAAGATAGGTTTATAAATTAAGAATCCCACTTCTAGGCAGATATTTGAAATAAAAAAAATCATGGATGTTTAATGGTTATTGTACGTATCAGAATATACATAACCATGATGGATGTTGTGAATATCACAATCTGCATATCAATGATGGATGCTGTACTAATCACAATGTACATATCCATGATGTAAATCGTGCAAATTAAATATACATATACACTGAAGAAGTTGTGCATATCAATGTTTACATATCCGTTGGATGTTGGGCATATCATTATGTATATATCCATGAAGAATGTTTTGCATATGCATGATGAATGTTGTACATATCCTTGATGAACATATCAAATTAATTATTTATACACACACACACACACACATATATATATATATATATATATATATATATATATATATATATATATATATATATATATCTAATTATTTTCTTATTGCTGTTATGAAACCATTCCCGCTAGTCTAAAAGAACATTGTACTTCTCATGGCATATATTTTAACATAGCCTTTCCATTCAATTTTCAATCATATTTTATTTGTCTATCAAACCTTAGACTTTTTATCGTTCTCTGGAGCCCTTTATTACAGACCATGACGCACAATATTTCTTTATTCTCATGACAACATTATAGTATACCTTAATTTGTGAAAGATTTATTTATTACAAATGCCCGATCATTTGTTAAAAGTAAAGGGTGAGACTGCTGGCCATTCATTTAAGGGGGCGCCGTATAGGTGGCGAGCATTACCCCCTACAAGCCGGTCACTTAATTTAGAACCGAGTCAAGTGACGAGACCGGAGCACTTGACCCCGCACTCCCAAATGCAAATATGTATGAAAGAAATCTTATAGGGTTCAGTAACGGACTGACCCAAAGTTACTGCATTTCAACTGCTGCATGAATATCTTTTCCCACAACATGAGACAATCAATCAATCAATATATTATATATATATATATATATATATATATATATATATATATATATATATATATATATATATATATATATATATATATATATATATATATATATATAATTAACAGTCCACCTTTATTAATTAACGCAAATTCTAAATTTTCCCGATAACGTTAGAATAACGTATAGCCCCCTATTTCAAATTATGACCTAAGGATAAATGAATTAACCAGCAAAATTCTCCCTTAACGCATGTGCTTTGTTTTGAAAACAACATGATTCAACTTCACCAGTTTTTCTTGAAGCTTCCAAAAGATCATATGACTTCTGACGCAAAAGGTCAGATGGTCACCGATAACCAATTAGAAATGCTTGGTCCCCTAGTGTACAAAGTCCTGAACCATTCATAAAATCATGAGCAAAGATTCTCCGCAGTTTTTTTTTTCCGTGACTGTCCTCGTATATTGATGTTGTCCCGCCCATGCTTTATGTCGTCTCCGCACTCTTTTGTTTTGTGTGCTGCATCGCCTTTCTCCGTCCATCAAGATGTAAGGTAGGTAAATACTACGGCAGGTCCAGAATTGTACTTTTATGTGTGCTGTAATATACTTCAAAACGCCGTCATTGTGTGTCCAGAAAAAAGACAGTCCTAAAAATCTATGGAGAGTCCTTTCGACGCGACAATATATATATATACATATATATATATATATATATAAACAGTTCCGTAACTGACTGACATACAACGCACACACCAAACCGCTGGACCTAAAGAGCTGAAATTTTGCATGGCGATTCTTCTTATAGTTTAGAGGTGCAAATGCTTATCATGTGATTTCCTTTTCTGGTACTTTAAATAAATTTAAATAAATTTATTAACAACTAAATAGACAAAAAAAATTTTTTTCTTGGTAATGCGGCAGACGATTGGACATTATCCAAAAAAATATTAAAATACAATAAAACATTATGTTCCTCATACTGTACTATGTTCATTAGTATGTCCTATTTAATTTGAATATTTTATTCTACATTATTTTGTCTATAAAAATATCCTTTACGATTTTTTTATAACTATATATATTTTTTTGTTACATCAATTGTATACATTGATCGTCGTATTTATTATAATTATATATATATATATATATATATATATATATATATATATATATATATAAGAATAAGATGAAAGAGAAAACCAGTAATAGCTCTAAAGCTACTTGCAGCCAGGAACAAACAGGAAAGAAAAGTATGAATAAGGTTTTTGACAGCATTTCTTCATCAGCGGTGTCAATACTGTCTAAAAACCAATGGATTGTTTCTGATGAGTATGATCTATTAAATAAACACACTCAGACACCGTGCGATCCATTTTTAACAGAAGAATTGATTATTAAATGAATTAAGTTTGAATAAGTACTTAACCAAAGAACACCAAGCCTGGCGCTAGTCAGAGTGGAAGTTAAGAACTTGTAACTGCAAGATGACTGACTTCATAAAACTTGCAACCATTGAGGTAGTGGATTCTCAGTTACAGACTTACTTAGGTTACTGTATTTTAAGACTATTATTCCTTTAATTTAGTTATTATTGTTACTACTTTGAGTTAATTTTATTATTATTTTATTTTACTTATGATTTTTATTTTTATTTTTAGTAGTTATTATTTCTATTTTAACCTATTGTTATGCTTAACATATTAATGCAACAGAACAAACTATTCATTATAACAAAAACAACCAATTATGTTTTTGGATAGACTTGCAGGGTAATTATTACGAGTTAGCACAGCTTTCAAGTCTATAATATGCTTAACACACAATTATATAAATACACAATTATATAATTACACAAATATATATATATATATATATATATATATATATATATATATATATATATATATATATATATATATATATATTTGTGCTTTCTAAATGAAAGTAGAGGAAATTATCTAAGCTTTAATCATGATGGTACATTTCCGTAAGTTAGACTTCACAAATGATAAAAAAAATATAAATAAAACGCGAGAAACTAGGCAACGTCTGCAAAATGCAGAAAAGAAAGTTGAAAGTAGGTAGAAAGTAAAAAAAAATAAAAATCACTTCAAATTCCACCACCATCCTGGCGATAAATCTAACACTCACAATACAAAACGGGAAATTGCATTCGATTTTCTCGCACCCCCCACCCCCCCTTTGCAGCAGGAAATGAGATTATTTGACTGTCTCCAGACATTTCAGTGAGGCGCAATTAATTTCAGGAAGTAAGAATTCGAAAAGTAGGATATTAGGTTTGGTAAAGTTCGTGTGATCTCTCGCCGTCTTAGCACAAGATGTGTGTTTGAAATAAAATCGTACAGGAATATAGAATTTTGTTTAACACCGATTTAGCGTTTTTCGAATTTCTTTTAAAATGCAGTAAATATTGTGTGATCAAACAATTTGTAGGTGTTGTGTAGTACTGCTTTTTTACCGTTTATTGTGAGTGTGTATTCATAAAACAATGCTATAGGGATGTTTAAATAAATTATAACTCTACCAGATCCGTTCATTTTTAAAGGCATATATCAATGGACGGACAAAATATACATTGTTCAGAAGCATTTAAGGCTTCTGCGAACTAACCCTATTGGATTCGCTCCCAGCCCAGGTTAAAATCAAATATCAGCCCAGGTAAATATCAAAATGCAGTAACACGTATTCTTGACTAATATTTAATCAAACACAAATCAATTACAACTTATAATCACAGCAGATTATCACAATAAGAAAACACAGAAAGGCGGTGCCCGTCTGACTCGACATTAACGCTCGTCTAGCGTGAGCAAGATAATACAGCGTGCAGTTTTCACTCAGTAAAAGTAAAAACACAACGTACCGTTTGCACTCCTCGAAAGTAAACATAGCGTGCGTTTCATCATCTCCGCCCACTCAGCACCAGCGGTTGAGTTGCAACTCGTTTGCTCATGTGGCGTCTCATCCGTGTTTCCACAAGTGTAGAATTCCAACACACATATATTATATATATATATATATATATATATATATATATATATATATATATATATATATCAGAAGACAGTCAATATATACGTTGCCAGACGGATGAAAAGTCCGTTAAGGGTCCTAACTGGATTTTCTCCTCTTTGAGACAGATCCCGGACAGTGAAGAACATTGACTGTGCTGTAGCTTAATGATTAACAGGAAACCATGCTATGACCATCAAAACAACCATTAAGTCGAGTATGTTTTAATAAGCATAAGAAATAAAATAAATTAAACTATTAAGGCCAGTGGTAATCATATTATATTCGCTCAATGTTAATCTCAGTGTAGAAGAAATATTCTAATTATTCTCGAATGGGATTTCGCCCAAAGGAAATGATAGGTATTTAAAACACAGTATACTCCTCTTTTACCACAATGATTCAAATTTTAAAATATTAATTGCTATTCTATAAAGAATAAAAAAAAGATACCCGGACAAAAAAGTAAATTGTTTCTCTGTTATCGAATACAATTAAAATAAATTCTTCAAATCCAAGACAAAGTTCATTGGGGAAAAAAAAATTCCCGTAGAACATTGCGCTCAGCGAATTCAGTATGACTATTACCTAACAACCCTAAAATAGGAAGGGAATAATTGCAAGATAAAAATAACTTTTTATATACCATGTTTATATATTTTCTGTTGAATCATATAAACTTTACAATTCTATGTATTAAAAAATACTTTTAAAAACTTTTTTGATGAATTATCCCATCAACTTGAAAGAAAATGAAGTTAATTGGAAGTTAACTGGCGTTTAACTTTTCTTTCCCGTCCCGGCCGATATATGGTTGCACCAGTCAACAAAACAAAATTAACTGAAAATGAATTGATTCTGCTTAAAGATGGCTAAAAGTATTAAAATAATGCATTGACATCGTGTTCTGGGCTATTCTAAAAGTTTCAACTGTCTAGCTATTCGGGAATTTAGTTAAAAATCGATTGCAAGATTTGAACTGGACAAACACACAAGCACACAAACAAACAAGAAAGCGAGTTAATAAAAACATGGTAAAAATTGATACCAAGTGAAAAAGTATCAGTATTATGATTCAGAAACTGCTAGCACGTGAGAAGATGAACATGGTTATGTCAAACAATAATCTGTTGAAATGTTTATACTTATGTTGATGAAACGATTAGTGTTCCTTGGTAAATTTTTGTATCTTCTTCTAGTTGTTGTTCCTAATGGCCCCTGACTGGAAATTGCAGATAAGGTCTTTATTTGTTTCGGTCTGATGGATGCAGCTCCGTTTTAAATAGAACTACAAAGGTCAGAGTGCGTCTTAGCTTGTATCCACCTCAATTTTTAACCAAACATTCCTCAGGGTTGACTTCTGGAGGGATCATACCCTCTCTCACCTCATACAGGGAATATCCGGTCTACAGATTTAACGTGCCTCTATCCGGACTAGAGAAGGAGGTATTTAATTGCTCGTATCGGGATTCGATCCGATCAAACTCGACACCGAAAGCCAGCGCGCTACCACATGGCTACATCGAGCCCATTTTTAATCTTAGATTTTAAAAGTTTAGTAAGTAAAATGCACATTTAAAAATTTTTCATGCTAATATACAAGAATTTAGGTTATAGGTTGTTAAGCAAAGCTAAATTGCTTAAATGGTTAAAATTCTGAGTGTAGTATATCAAATATATCCATTCCTAAAATGCTTATTTATCGAGGCTCACAGCTTCTTTTTAAGGTATTTCCTATTAGCGATACGCTACTATAGTTATAGATCATATATTCTCTTCAACACGCGGTACTGAAACATTACATTAAACAGAAATTTATTTATTTTAGTCTCAAATATAATTCTATTCTGGAACTTAATTAGAAAAAAATAAATACGATCAGATGTTGCCAATCGTTTGGGAAGACAATCTAGTACAAATATCCTTCGGGGTTTTTATAAAAGTAGTTAAAGAATGGTTAAAGAAAGTTAAATAACGTAAGAAAAACTTATTTGATGGAAAGAAAACATACAAACAAAGAAAAAGGGGATAGTGAAAAGCTCTTAGAAGAAAGGGATTTGTTAAAACTTTCTCTCGAATGAAGACCTATAAATGCACTGCTTAAAAAGTAACTGCATCATTTAGTATTTTGAAACTTCGTAATAGTATCTTTGATAAAATCTATCACAAGGCTAAATACCACTTTTGGTTCTTTTCTAAATATATTTAAAACAATTTAAATTTCTTCTAAATTTTTCAGTTTTAAAGTAGAATTTTTGAATGAAATTGTACGGTAATTATAAAAATTTCTAAAGAAAGTCTAGTGTAAAAATGTAAAAAAAATAATTAAGTGTAATTTTGAGAGAAGAATTTTTAATTAATACATGTATTCTTCATTACCCCAGCATTCGCAAAGTTTTTAAAAATGCAGGGTGTCTAAAAAAAACCTTGACACATTTTAAAATTTATAAAAAAAAGTGTTCAATGTAGAAACTGGAAATTCACAGTTGTGTTACCACATATATTACAGTTTTTTTTTCTGCGTCAAAAAAGTTTAATAGAGGGCTCTAGTTGTTCCACGAAAGCGAAAGTTATAAAACGGCTAAGTTGTAAATGGTTATTTTGCTGTCCCACAAATTTCTTATATACATCCCAAAATCATCCACAAAACGGTGCACCGCTACATTGGGGTATGATTGTAAGATACTTTTTAAATGAGGAATTTCCAAACAGGTGAATTGGACGGAATGGAAAATGAATGAACCAATGGTCCTATCCATTGGTCTCCTCGATCTTAAAACATTACACCTCTTGACTTTTTTTTTTTAGGGATTTGTCAAAGACGAAGTTTATTCAGCTAAAGTGGACAGTCTTAAAGAATTCATAAAACACATAATTGCTGCAATTTCATGTTCTACGGAATCCATTTTGGAACGCACATGGGTGAAATTAATTAAAACTCCAACAGGGATGGTGGTTCATTTTTGAACCACCTATTTTATTTATATTATAACAGCTAAATCATTCGCTGAATTTATCTGTAAATTCCTGTAAACATTTAACACATCAGTGTGCTTCGGAAGCAACAGATGGAAGCACTCTACGTATATATATTTTCAGAGAGGATATCTTTTTGGTTCAAGCTATAAATTTGTAGTGTGAAGTTTTTACCTGTTGTTCTAAGTTATTAGTATACAGATGCACGGATGTTCTGGAATTTAATTTTACGATTGTTACTTATTTATTTTAAATAGAAAAGTTTAATTTATCTGCATAATTTCTTATCTTTTTTTAGTAATTTCAATGCTGGTGGTTCAGATGTGGACCACTGCGCCGGTAGCGTTTGCTATCACTAGATGGCAGCACATGTAAATTAGTTTTTCCTGCAAAAAATCATAAAAACACATATTACTGAACTAAAAGTCATGCGCTAAATTCGTATATTTTATGAAAACATTTGCCCACCGACAGAGAATATGTGAAAACACTGAAAGACTTCAGAATCTGTCTAGTCGAAAGCCTAACAGCAATGGGTTCTCATACTCGGAAAATAGAAAAACATCAGAGTCCTGTGCAAATAAAAAAACATAAAAGTTTTATAACTGAATATAAAAAATCAAACGTAAATGGACATTTTCTCGAAAAATCTTCTCGAAGGCGTTGTGCAATGTGTAGCACTAAAGATCCTCAACGGTCAGGTTGGATCTGCAAGAAATACTAAGTTCCATTATTTCCTTCAAAAGGAAGGAATTACTCGTTTCAAAAAATTTCATATATAATTATTTTGGTAAATTTCTTTTAATTTAATTTTTCTATTAAATTATTTTTTGTTATATTTATCATTGAATGTTATTGATAATATGAAACATTATTTATATATATATATATATTATTTTTTTTTCCCTATAAAAAATTCATGTGTAGTGTTTTATACTTTTTACATTTATTATATACTTTCATTTATATACTTTTTACTTTCATTATGTACTTTCCCTATATACTTTTTACTTTCAATATATAAAAATTTCATGTAAGGTGTTATATACATTTTACTTTCATTATAAACTTTCATTTATATACTTTTAACTTTCATTATATACTTCCATTCACATACGTCTTACTTTCATTATATACATTCATTTATATACTTTTTCCTTGATTTATTTATTTTTTTGGACAGACAATTATTTTGATAAATATTGTGTATAAATATAAATAATTGAATGCATATATGTATATTTATTGCAAGCTGATTAGTCTTATTGTAACTGATTTGTCAGAACAGTCGTTGTGATATAGAGTGCTCTAGGTGCGCGGTGGTTCAAAAACAGACCCCCACCCCCTGCCTAAACTAAAAGTAGAATTTTTTTAATTTTTACATAATATGTTCCTAATCGTGATATTTCTTCAAATATAAGGTTTTATCGTCTCCAAAAATTTTTTGATATAGTGTCCCTGAAGGGGTTAAGGACAGGATATTCTTCCTTCCACAAAAGAAGCACATATTGAAATTTATTGACTATAATAAAAATAAGAACTATAATATATAAGGTAACGCATATGTGAATTTCTAGTTCCTACCATGAAAACTATTTATATAAATTTTTAAAATATGTCAAGGTTTTTTGAGACACCCTGTGCATTAGTAGATTCTTATATAGAAGTTACTATCAGTTTCCATTTATACTAGTACCACAGCTTTGACTACATCTAGATTTTACGTTTTACAATTTCATTTAGACGTTTTTCCTATCTAATGGTGTATTTGGTAATCATATAGTATTTATACACAGCGACGGGGTAATTATCCAGCCGTGATTCCCGATTTCCCTATCATACCTCTACAATTGCTCGTCCATACAATCAAGAAATTTAATGTTTATAAATACAACCATCATCGCCTATCACATCCGAAATTTATTCATCAGCATGTTCATTTTTAACCTTAATTTATATATTATTTGCTTGTTTTGAAACTATTGGTTTATTGAACATAAAATTATTTGCCAATCGTAACAGCAAAAATTAATGTAACTACGAAAAAGTAACAAATTTGACTTCAAGGAAAAGAGAAACACTCTTGGGCGTCATGTTATCTCCTGGGTACAAATGACTACATGAACTTCTGCAAGGATGTATAACAAATGATTGAAAGCATCTTCAACCGCGAAAGAAAGTGACTTGGGGCAGATATTATGAATCTCAAGGTAATAACGAAGAATGTTACTTGGAACAATTATCAAAATTGGTAGTCATTTAACTAGGAGAACAGGTGCGCCCGAAGGTGTATTAGACTTATTTGTATTTGCATGATATATCCCTATAAATCAAATCTTTCACGGTACGATACCTTACATAAAATATGAATATTTTTCAGGTATTTAAGGGGACAAAAAACCTTCAACATCAGTTTTTTTTAAATTTTCCATATTGAATTGTGTATAATGAATGAGAATAATTGTTATAGTTTTTTTTAACTTCATTAAAGACCCATATAATTCAAAGTAATTTTTTTTGACAAAAGAATGCCTCTTTTTCAAAATTTGTTTAAAAAATACAAGCATTTTCCAAAATGCTGGTTGCGAATTCCAAATAATTTGAAAACCTTAAAAGAATTTAGGTTTACAATATATATATATATATCGTCGGTGTTCTTTTAAAAGGTATTTTACAATGCGGCAGACGGTTTCTTAGACATTATCCTTACCGCTATATGACACAGCTGTTCCGCTGGCCAGTTTTCTGGGAGCACCGTATTGATGGATAAGCATTACCCCCCTAACGGCCTATTCCGTAATTTTGAGCCGAGTCAAGTGACTAGACCGGGACACTTTACTCCGCACTCCCAAAGGTAAATTTGAGAACTTGGAGGACATTGCAGCCACGACATATTCCACGTGCCCCGACCACCATTAGTGAATAAATGTGTGGATTTGTCAGCGACTGGCATCGAACCAGAGACGTTTAGATCGCAACCTTTGTCAACAGGGCCGCCGCCCCGTTTACGGCTTATTGTTCACAAGTTCATTCATTGATATGTTTTCCTACGTGAACATGCGGCATAAGATTCTTTTTGTTCTCATTTCATAGTTCTATATCTATCTTCCGTTTTGTTTATACGTGGTTTTCATTTGTGATTTTAGATACGTAGAATCATTTTTAAACTGTCCAAACAACAAAAAATTCTGTAATTTTTATTGTTATTTTACCAATTTTTTTCCAAAACTGTTCATTCTTCATGTATTTCTTTCTTTGCTGATTAATTTAGTTTTTGGTTTTAGATAAATATTCTACTAATGGTTCAAATCTTTTGACTAAACCGAATACAAAATATCTCGCCACATAGACATGTGCAATTCCACCTAATACATGCATTCATATAATTTCAATGTATAATGCATTATTATGTCACCAATAAGACAAATTTAAGGAAATTATAAATTTTGTATTGCAGAAATATAGGCTAAAGTAGCCAGCCGATTTCTTTTCACAGGAAAATTTATCATTTTGTAATGCATGTATGCTTATATGTTACCAAGTAATGGGGGGGGGGGTGTTAAAAAAATAACATATTTTTATTATTTGTGATTTTGTGGGGAGGGGGAGACTGCAAATTAATAGTGCCTGTTATGAAACTTCTCTCTCGCAATCAATCAATTGAAAACCATCTGTCTGGTGGACGGATAGCCCAAGCATTTATAATATCACACATGAAACAGTCATTTCTTTAAAGTGTTCAAAGCAAGTATGGATTAGTCTATTATTTTCTAATACTTTCGACCTCAAAAACGAGTGTGTAATATAGTTTAATAATTATGAACAGTTTTGAAGTAAAATAAAGGAAAAGGCTAAATAAAGCACGCGTTACATACTTTCGACAAATATTTGAAAAATAAACGTGTTATTTATTACAGTGTAAGAAACAATGTTCATAATTCATCGTAAATTGTTTGATAACACACAACATTGGATTTTACATTATATATTTAGTAGATCTTTAAAATTTTCCAGACACCTGGTACTAAACTTTTATCGAAACTTAAAGAATTTGTTACTTTAAAAAAATAGTTTTGGACAAGAAAATATTTTTTAAAGGGTTGAACTATAATCAAAACCTGTAATAACATAAATAGTATGAGTAAATAAAAAATGTAGAACTTTTCGTATATAGGAGGATTTAGAAAAAGAAAGAAATGTTCTCTTAAAGCTATATTTTTACGTTTCTGTCTATATACTTGTAATCCGAAGGTTTAATGATTTCACATATGTTTCAGAGAACACATTTTAACTGCAGTTAACCAAAATGCCTTTCTCCTTAATTGTACTATATAAGAAAAGAGCATAGTATTACACGGATTTCTAAACATGTATGTGACAGATTTTGACAGTGTGCCGGAATACATTTCTGAAACATCTGTGTTGGTATGTATTTTTCAAGAGTAAAAGATTAAATTCATTTAACGTCAAATTATCTCACACTATAAATTGCTTTTCATGTTTTATGATTAAAAATAATTCCTCTTGAATGAAATAGTACGTCTTGACTTGCCACGAATGACCTTAGTTGAAACGAAACCAGTGGTAAAAAATTTTTACACATATTATAAACATTCTTATTTATCCTAAATATATAAATATCAGGGCTCAATGTAACCTTGTGGTCGTGTGCTGGATTCGGTAGTGAGGGTGCTCGGATCGAATCCCGACACTGGCAATTAAATATCTCCTTGTCTAGGCCGGATATGGGCCCGTTAAATCCGTTGAGAGGAAAGTCAATCTGTGAGGTCAGAGAGGATGGTAAATGGTACGATCTCCCAGGGGCCGCCCCTGGGGTTGCTCGGTCAAAAGTGAGGAGGCACCTGGCTAAATCGTACTCCTACCCTTGTGGTGCCATTTTAAAAACTAGAGCGGTATACCTCTGCCCAATAGCCTATATATATGGACCTGATCTGGAATCTATTCCTGCCAGGGAGCATTAGAAACAGCAGCAAAAATATATGTTTTTCAGACAATTCATAAATTATTATTAAACATTTTTAACTGCGCAAAATTTGACCACATAACACATAACTCTCATAATAACAAAAGAAAAATCAATGTTTACCGCACCTTTCGTAAATTATGACAATATAGTCTGTGTCACACTGTATATTCCAGTTTGATATTCACGAAAGACCTACCCCATGAGACATAACATAATAGCAGGCATGCCGATTTGTGCGCTTCTTAGCATATGCTATTATTTCATTCGATAAATTCAAATGAAAAATACAATCTACTCCTTGATTCCAGATGTACAAACAGAAAAGTCAAGCACGCGTCATTGAACAGTGCCGTCAGCTCCCAAAAATGATAATTAACACCACAGCGATAAAGTGAGAGACAAAATTAAGGTAATGTAGAATAAACTTTGGAGGACAATGATTATCTCATCCTCATGATTATTTTTTATAAATTTAAAGGTAGCCGTCATCACTAAAGATTACGATATATTCATAAGCCCTTTATTTCTAACTTAATCGCAACAAAATTTTCGTCAGCATGAATTATACTGAAACAACAACACAATCCACATGAGTTCTACAAGATAATGAAGTTTAACAGCATTATCTAGGCCGAGGCGTCAAAATTTGAAGATTTTAGTCAGTGCTTGGCTCGTAAGAAGAAACAAAATTGGAATACACAACAACAAAAGCACCTTTCTAGATTCATGCTTGTTTTAAGTTCACAAAAATAAATTTGAGATATTCATGTGTGCAAATAGGCCTCTGTTATTTTTTAACTAATAAAATTTAACATACTTAAAAATGTTGTCGGTATTCCTACTGTCCCCTGGTCGGAAGTTCCAGACCAGGTCCATATAGGTTTCGGTCTGATTAGTGCGACTCCCGTTTATAAAAGGACCAAAAGGATTGTAGTCTGACTTGGCTAGATTCCACCGCAATTTTGACGGAACACAACCAGAGGCGGCATCTGGGAGACCATACCTTCCCCACCCACTGAAGGCATAGAAGGATTGTCTGAGTTATTGATTTAAAGTGTCCATATCTGGTCCAGACACAAAGGTATTTAATTGATATTGTCGGGATTCGATTCGAGCACTCTCAGTGCCGAAAGCTAACGCGCTACCAGTAGGCTACCTGGGGTCTCTGAAAATGCATCTGACTGGATAGATTATTGCTCCCGCACTTACCTTTCCCGAAATTCGACAGCCTGAATTTCTCCACGACATACACCAAACAAAATTATCTTAGGACCATCTGCAAGAGGTTAGATACACAAACATGAGTTGTTTGTAACATAGAGGTCAGCGTATTCTTTACAGAAAATCATATTCAAAAATGTATGTCTGTGTGTTTGTGTATGTATTATACACATACACATGTATCTGCGTGTGTGGGGCTTGTTCTCATTTCCAACAGCTAACTTCATTTTTCTCTCCTTGCTTCAAAACCCCACTCGACTTCTTCTGGTTTCCGAACTGTCACTCCGAACAATCAACCACATATCCAAGCATGTTGCTCAGCACACTGAGTTATATCCCATTAACTCTCTTCGTAAAATCCACTGATTTTCTCTCGTTGGATCTCTGTCCGGCCATCTTTACGCTTTCAATTTTCGTCAACTGTCTCAGGTAAAATATATTTTTTTCCAAAATCCTCTCTGTCTTTTATTATTCTTTTCTCTACTTCCCCAGTTATTCCTTCATTACCTACCGACCTAAACTTCAAAGCCAGATTTAAAAATGTCACTGAACATGCGCAGAAAGCATTTTTTTAAAATTGTAAATTATCGCCAACTAAACAATTTCCATAAGTTTTAATCTTATATTTCACAAACATAATTATCATAAAAATTTCAGAGAGAGAGATCTAGAGACACTTCTAAATAAACGTGTTTAACATTAAAACATGTCAAGGAGCATACGCAGAAACAGTGAGTTTCTAGAGACAGATTTAAATATACCACTGAGCATGCGCAGAAATCTATTTTTAATTGTAAATTATCGATCATTAATAGAAATTGCGGTTACAAAATCCAAATTTGACAAATGAACAGATTACAGTCTTTCGTTTAAGACCAAAATGAAGTAAATTGATGCAGTAATTTTCTCTCACGGACTGCCCAAGAAGTCGGCTTAGCAATTTAAATATATAGATTATGGCAATACCAATGCCAATGTGTGTGTGTGTATGTGCATTTTATATCACACTACACCAAGTTAAAATTATTCACACAGATAAAAACAAGAAAAGTAATGGAAAATATACCAATTATATAGATAAAATTTCTTAACTTTCAATATACCTACATGGTATATTCATTATTTTATATTATATAACAAAGAAGAAAGAAATATATATATAAACTGAAGCATTTTTCATACGATGCAGCTTATTCTGTGCCGATCAGATGGACATGAAAAAAAAATAGAAAGAGTATTTTTAGATATCACTTAAAACCCGCATTAAGATTAGAATTCCCCCAATTAGATGAACATCAAAAACTAAATCGTCCAATATGTACCTATTACATCGACAGAACGCCTCTATTAACATCGCCACACCATTAAAAACGTGTAAACCGCTTTTCAATAGCCGTTAGCATAATATTGAAAAACCTCGTTTGAACTGCGTTCATTCTAGGTGTCATATATATTTTAATTTCACCCATTATTTATTCCAAATATAACAGGTCACATTGCATGACAAAATCCCTCCGGATAAGTGCCTGTATAATACATGCTTAGAGCTAGTACTCGTTGCCGTCCGCGCCATTTAACAGTTTCGGAAGGAAAATTATTTACGAACGAGTTATTGTTAATCGTGTCCATATTTCAAGGCTTATGACAACATTATCCGTTACACCGTTCGATTAGTTATTAAGCATAGAACGGCTAGTCGTGCATGATGTCTCGCAGTTGGAATACAAAAAAAAAAGCCTGCCAATGAATTACAAGAGAATTTTTAACAGAAAAAGTCTTTTATATTTACGTAATGTTCATCACAAACGTTATACTGATTTTCGTGAAGAATTTTCTTTCTTTATATTGCGTATTGTTTATATATATATATATATATATATATATATATATATATATATATATATATATATATATGGGTAATTCGACAATATTACGGTGGCTGGGGATCTGCCTATAAGCCCTGTAGAACATGAAGACCAGTCACCACATAGCAATATCTGCATACTCAGCCGATGGTTAAACACCTGTCATTTAATTTGTATGGTCCTGGGCGCCGGAAGGACAGTACAGATCTGCTGATCAAATCCGGCAACCCGGACCCTTATATGTAAACGTATAAATTAGCTAAGTTAATTTTAAGGTGAATAAGTAGAGGGTTATTAGGAAAAGAAATGAAATCAAATTAGGTAATTAAAAGTAAGTTTTGGCAAAAGAAATAGGTTTCATTTTAAATTGATCAACAGATGGCGTTACTTGTCCACATTTAAGAGTAAACATTCGTGTGAAAAAGAGCAGAAGTGCATCAGAGGATGTGACGTCAGAGCGCCCGTTGAGAACTTTAGAGAAGATATCTTTGTTGGCTGGGTTAAGCTACGATAAATCTTGTGGTGGAGGGACGCTTGTCGTCCATAGCAGCCAGCTAAACGGCAAATCCGCCATATTTTCTACATTATTATAGTTCGACGATGTATACTAATTACAACAATTTCTAAAATCTAAGTAAAATTGTTGTGCATTAAATACCCCATTTTTCGGATTTTCTAATAACTGGTCCATTGTTGTAATAGAGGGATTAGGATGCACGCCTTAATTTATCATTCACGTTACTGAAGCAATGCCGACTATAGGAGAAAAATTATTCGCCTGTGTGGGCAGTAAATACACTAACCATCATGCCAACAAGCAATATCCTGGGGTATCTTAATTCACCTAAAATTTCTTTAAAGTAACCGGTTGAAAGTCACCAATTCCCCATCTAAATGAGTTTTAAATTAAAATGGATGTCTCTATCCGGACGACGGTGAAGTACTTTGTCGAAAGTCCTATTCAAAAGTTTTGGTAAGATAAGGTTTGGTTTGGAGGGCTATGGTAAACTATTTTGTTACACGAGGGGTAATTAGACCGAGACCTACTTCTTAAAGCTGATTTCGAACAGCTAGAAACATACATGCCAAGCACAGACTCTGCTACCGATTCCCAGCGCCCTAACCATTCAGACATCGTCATTTCTGTTGGTAATCTGGATATGTGTATAGTGTGTGTGGCTAATGTCCCTGGGGGATGACGACATTACACCCCAGTCCAGTGTACATATGAATACAAGACATAGAAACAGACAAATGACACAATCACAGAAGAATTTTATTGACAAACGATGACACCGGCGATGGACGATGGGTTGCAGCTTCCCTTTCTAGACGGGGATCCATTTGCAGGCGGAAGACTGACCGGTTCCCCAGAATACAGCCAAGTCTTACGCGGGAATCGAACCCGCACCCCCGGCGTGGCAGGCTGATGCCTTTAACCACTTAGCCACTGGGCGACCATGTGTATAGTAAAGTGGTTAATAGAACATCGGTCTGGGAACTTTACCCCAAGTTAATGAAGAGATTTAAGAAGAGTTAGATAAGAAGCCTGAATAATTTATTTGCCTCTTGAAACAGATTCTAAGATTTTGGAAATAGATTACGGATAATGTAAAATAATGAAATACAGCAGACTGCAAAGAAAATACACAATACCTGAATCCACACTTGCGGTTCTGTATCTATGTACATGAGATGGGTTTGATAAGAGCACTGCGTCCTCTTTTGCTACCCGAATGATAATTAAATAGGAGCCTACTGACTACAGCCGATTTCTAATGGATACCTACATCCATGACAATAGTAGAATCCACAGTCTAGTACCGAATGCTAGCACACTAGGGATACGGGAATCAACTGTGAACCATAGACACGCAGAAATGATCCACTAAGATGGAAGTTACGACGAGATTCGAAATGTAACGGAACCTGTTTAACACACATGCCAATTAGGCTATTAAATAGAAAATTATTAGTTTGGTATGGTTTAGTTTGGATCACTACGGTCAAGTTTTTGCTACACGAGGGTAATTAGACCTGGTCCTACAGTTTAACCATTCCAGGGGCAACAACCTCCACCGTTAGCACGGTGCAGATTTTTTTCCGATTTTTTTAACCTTAAGAATCTTGAAAATTTTTCTGATTAAAGGTTGCGAAATATTTTTACTTCTTTTAACCAATAAAAGATGGCAGTACTAAACATGTTTCTGCTCATTTAACTGGAATACATTGAATGCAAGTGAAAGAAAGGACTAGATTCAGACGTTTTCACTGTGCAAACGGCGCCCCTTGAAAGGCTAAAGCCGATTCTGAACGGCTACAAACATCCATGCCAACATTGGGACTCGAACCCACAGGATCTGATCCGAATGCCAGATCCCCAGCCATTCGGCCACCAACTGGCAGAAACATTTTAAGGTTGACATGTATGTGTTAGCAACGTAATCGCAGACGACATCATCTGATCTCAGTTCTCGCATCAAATATTTCTATTGGATGTCTTGTTAAAATTAACTATCACCTCTTAATTTTATCCTGTATCAGTTTGAAAATACATGTGATGTTCTCTTTTTCAGCCAATCTGTGTCTATCTCTCTTGAAGCTAGTATACGTTTGACCTACTGTAAATAAATGTTTATTTTCCCGGTCTATGGAATAACTCAACGCAGTTGCCTCTGTTATTCTAACAATATGTGGTGTCGAACGAAAAACTGAATTAACACCGATCATGCATCTTTTGCCTAAAACCCTCTCAGACAAGAAATATAACTGATGACAAAATTTCATAGAATACCTGGCAATTTGACTGAATGCAAAAATTTCATGGATTTCTTCAAGTATACTAGATTTGATTCTGAAAATCGATGCATCCAAGGTTATAGGAAATATTAATTTAGAAAAATTATGGATTTTTAAGTGAAACGAATGTTAAACGAAGAAAAGAGGTAAGTGTAGGGCGTTTATAAACAATATGTTATAAAATATACAATATATTTGTATTTTATAGCAACATTTGATCGAATTCTTTGAGTGCTAAAAAGCAGTGCTAAAAAACACGAACATTCATAATGAATCTTAAATAAGAAACAATTGTGGCCAACTTTATCTATATACCATGCTATGGTACCCGAATAGTTAACTATTAAAAAAAACGTTAACAATTTATTTCCACTCCAGAATACTAAAAAGCATTTTTGTTTTAATTATATATGTACATGTGTTTGCTTTAAGGCATTTTTGATAATTTTCCAGCTTTTCTGCCTGTATTTCCCCGCTCATAAACAACACGTGACCTTTCTACCATCACAAACTAACTCGTAATTTATCACAAACATTGAAGATCATAATTTTAGCTGAATACCGGAAAAAATCTTTTCAATATGTAGTTAAAACAAGTGCACTTCCTTTCCATGCATCATTAAACACTTTCGATGTCTGCAATTTTTGCGAACCAGTGAAAGTTAATCGCCCCTCCAGACTTCGAGACTGATGGTAAAATTATCCTTTACTTTGTTCCGGCCGTTATTAGCATCCAGAAAGAACCCTTGCGTAATGTCCTGTTGTTAGGAAAGAATTGGACCGTCCCGAAGATCGAGCGAAAAAGTAAGTGTGCTCATCAGCTTTCGTATTTAAAAGCGACAGAGAAGCCTGTTATATAATATTCATTATTTGGTTGTTTTTCACAAAACTTTTTTACTTCTTTTCATGGCGAGTAAATAAATTATGCTTTTGCATAAACGAACAATGGGTTTTGAGTTAAATGGACTCTGAAGTAGTTTTTAAAGTTTTTTTTTTCTCCTTAAATCTATTATTTATTTATTTTTTAAAGTGGTGCCATTCTTTGAAGAATTGATTAGAAAATGTTCAGAAATGTATTTCAGAATTATAAGTCTATATACAGGGTGATTTTATTTTAAACTGACACTACTCAGAGCCATCTGCAGCGCGATCCATCAGCCAGAATTCCACCAATATTGGTAGAGGGACTAAGGACGACATGGGAAAGAGTTTCCGTGAATAAACAGAAAAAAAGTTCCAAAAGTTGCCGATAGGGGGTAATATGGCGCTTTTGTTGTCGGTGCACCCGAGAATTTGCATAAAAGGCGGGTAAAACATCAAAATACAAATTCACATATTTCACATATATATAATCGATAGCAGCGCCACTATTTTGGGCTATAAAGATAAGGGATGAATACTGAAACAGTTGTAAGCAGACAAATGAATAACAAAGAAATTTGACTGCAACACCACTTTATGCAGCAAATTCACTTCTCCCTACTTCAATGTGACCACACTCCTTGTGGAAGACGCATTGCATCCTGAACACTACGTTCTCAACGGACAAGCGTAACATGTCACCAGGAATGTTCATCAAAGTCTGGGATATGTCGTCCTTTTGGGCCGTCAAGTTTGAGACTCCACCGAGATAACACCTTAGACTTTAAATAACCCCACAGGAAAAATGTCACATGGGTTAGGTCCGGGGAGCGAGGTGGCCATGCAAGTGGAAAAAAAGCGCCTATGACCCTTCTGTAAAGCGAAGGCGCAACAGACTCCACACCGAAAAATCACCCTGTATTTAAGTTTCTAAGCTGATTCTTTGGACAGTAAGTGAGAGAAAACTACTGCATCAATTTACTTCAATTTGGTCTGAATCGAAATATTTTAATCGATACATATGTTAAATTTGCTTTTTGTAACCACAATTTCTATTAATTAGCGATAATTTACAATTAAAAATTGCTTTCTTCGTATGTTCAGTCACGTGTTTAAATCAGGCTTTAGATACTCACCAATCACGAAGCCGCATAAACATGTTAATTTATTTATTCCGAGGAATCTGTCTCTGCCATGTTTAGTTTTGATTCCGTTTGTGAGATATAGAATTAAACTTGACGGAAATTGTTTATTTCGCTCTGTTGTGTTACTATGTTTCGGTTTATTGGGTTTATTAGTTATTTTTTAAAGTGGATTTCTCTAATATTAATATTGCGATTTTCAACTGTTGGCAACGATGTAATATAATTTGTGTATTAGTACATTTTTTCAGTATCCTGCTGTCATGTTTTGACATGTACCAGATAGTGTATTACTAAGCCTTTGATAACGATATTTCTATAAAAGAATGTAATATTAGCAATGCTATTCTTAAGATGTTTGAAATCTTTTTTCAAAAGGAATTAGAAAATGGTTATCTCAGATTGGCTATATATCGCTGTAATATTTATTATTATTATTATTATTGTTGTTTTGCATTTTCTCACATTTTGTAATGAGTACCACCGCCAAAATGAGTATTTTTAAAAACGAGACATAACTAATTAAATATTTTTTAAAATTTTGTTCTCACGTATGGAAGGTTTAAAATAATTTATCTTCAGATATTATAAAGCATATTTATTAAATATTTAATATCCTCAAAAATTTAAAGAATCAACTTTCCTTTCCGGAAAATATTTCCATAAAAATTACTCTAAATAAAAAATGTTCAATAGAATTTAATGAAAAACAAAACAAAGGAGTAAGGTGTATAATTTTATAGATGTTACTGGAGAGCTTTTAGTTTTATATACAGGGTTACTGCAAAAGAATCATTCATTTTCAAACCCCGATTTATTCAAAACTATTATACTTATAAATATGATTGATATACGAAAATAACCACAAAATATTCAAGTTTTATACTCTACAAATGTTCTATGCGTGCCCCCTTGGTCACACGACACACGTCCAGGCGGTAGTTCAATTCATTCCACACATTTTGTAGCGTGATCGGGTCAATGTTCATCAATGCATCACTGATCCGTTTCTTCAGCTCTTCTATCGTTTTTGGAAGTGGGGGGGGGGTACATAAACAATGTCCTACAAAGCCACCTGGTGGCGTGGAAGCACCAGTTCAAGTTTGTACACCAGGTGGCGTGGCAGCACTAATGACCAAGGGAGCACACACAGAACATTTGTAGGGTGAGCATAAAACTTGAATATTTTGTGGTTATTTTCATATATCAATCATATTTGTAAGTATAATACTTTTTAATAAATGAAGTTTTGAAAATGAATGATTCTTTTGTAGTAACCCTGTACTTTCAAAGACATTAGATAATGTTAGCAATTCTATCCTGAGAAAAAATAGACTTTAATTTAATGACTGGTGACAGTAGAATACACTTGGACAAGTACAGAATAAAAGTGTTGTACGTAGCAATGAAATCATTGTAGAATAATGTGGTTTCTGCTATCTAGTTAAAAATATCAGTTAAATGTTTTAAAAGACAAATGCAGTCTTCAGATGAAAGACCGAGCTTGAACGGTACTATCCAAGTTCGCAGCACTCTCGAGCCAGCAAATAATTTATTTCTGAGAAGTTTGGGTTCAGGACCCCCTAATTTTCCATATCAAGGTAAATTTTCCGATTTCAGTGAGTGTCTACGTAATAAAATTTGAGGTCATATATAATGAACGCGATGACCATTAAGTACAGAAAGAAGAGTTCAACCACTAACAGCTAAACAACTTTTAAGGCCCCATACAAATGCGGCATCGGTTCAATTGACAAATGTGATATTGTTACCATGGTTTTATTAACTTGCTTTCTTGTTTGTGTGTTTGTGTGTTTGTCAAGTACAAATCTTGCAATCGATTTTTAACTAACTTTACGACTAGATAGACATTTGAAACTTTTAGAATAGATCAGAACGCGATGACAATGCATTTTTTAATACTTTTAGCCATCTTTAAGGATAATTAAATTAATTTTCAGTTATTTTCAGTTAATTTTGTTTTGTAGACTGGTGCAGCCATCTATTGGCCGGAACTTTTTATAGACTGGTGCAGCTATCTATTGGCCGGAACAGGAATAAAAAGTTACATGCAAGAGAATGTAACTTCCAATTAACTTCATTTTCTTTCAAGTTGGTGGGATAATTCATCAAAAAATTTTTAAAAAGTATTAATACATAGAATTGTCAAGTTTATATGATTCAACAAAAAATTTAAAAACCTGGTATAAAAAAAGTTTTTTTTATCTTGTAATGATTTGTGTTCAACTTCCTTAATAATAATAATAATAATAATAATAATAATAAATTATAATAATAATAATAATAAAAAGATGAAACGAAGAAGTTGTGTTACACGTATAATTTTTAGGTTACAACTTGCAATATATTATTAAGGGCAATTTTTGTTCCTTTAGTTTTCATGAGAAGATATCTGTTCGCAATGCATCACGGGCCACAGTGGAGTCTCTGGCAACGAATCCGCCAATTTCCTGGCCTAGAAAGTTGCATCCATTTTGCAGATTTTCATTGCTGATGCCCCATTCGGTACCTTCAGACGCCTCATCCGAAGGCAGTCAATGAAGCCCCCAGACAACGGCTCTTTGAAAACAACTATCAAAAGCCCTGGTGGATTGGAATCACAGACATACCTAAGTGGCCGAGACTCAGAGCTGTTGCTGAATTTTGCCTGGTACAACCGGCCTCGACTGTTCATCAAAATATCTGTATCACCTCAAAATCATGGGTGATGGTCTCTGCGGGTTCTGCTATCTTCGAGAGATGATGGATGCACTCACCTGCTTCATTGTCCTGCTCTTCGAATGATGTCCTTTTTCGATCGCTTATTCCTTTTTCGATCACTTATTCCTTTTTCGATTGCTATTCGAAGCTAGGGACTTACTGAATTCAAAGACAGCCGACTCTTGTTGTTGTGTCCTGATTTCTTTTTTTCTTTTCAACACAGGATTACGCTCCTCCATAACGGTCCACGGTAAAACAAAATTTCAGACGTTAAAACCGTCGTCGCAAGTTATAAATCAACAGTGGCAAAATATTATTTGTAAAAGATGTGTTTTTTTTAATCCTTTTTTTTTTCCTTTCATACTTAACCGAAATCGATAAATGAGGTACCATTTTAAAGATTAAGATCACCGCTTCGTGCTAATTGTTAATATCAATTTACCCAATTTTGACAAATAAAAGAAGAAAAAAGAGGTAAGCAACGATAAGTAATCCTATCTTAATTACCCGCGGTAGTTTCGTTAGAAGAGACTTCCTGAATTTTTTTTTATATTTTTCGGCTCAGTTGTATTTAAACTTGCCATTAGAAATTTTTAAAAAAATCACGAGAAACTTTTTTATGCTATGATTTCTAGATTGTTATATTACGCTGTACTTCGATACATTTAATATTAAAATAAATTTAAAGGAATAATAAAAGAAAAAAAACCTTTTTTCCCCTTCGCCTCACTTTTCTGCATTCTAAAAGGGGAAAAATGAATAACGCAATAGATCATCGATCAATTCCAGAATTTTAAAATCAACAGAATCGTAAAAAAAAGAAAAAAAGAAACGTCATTTGCATTTATCCAAATGCCATTGCATAATGAAAAAGGCAATATATAAAGGCTAGACACGCACTCACTTCGTTTAAGCGTTCAAAGGGCGTACCTTGAAAATATTGTCGGTTTCTGAAAACTTGAAATTAATAAATTAAAAGCTTTTAAGGTATCTGACTGCGTTATAATGGCTGTTTTCGTGCAAATTTTTGAAATTTGTTTTGTTGCTCTATTTCAAAGGTCAACCATTTAGGATTCTAAAACTGCTTAACTATTATTCGTACGATCATTATATGAGAACGTATGGCCAATTTAATAAACAGAAAACAGTATTAAAAGTTCAGGAGTATCATCTTTAAATGCATTTTCTAAAAAAAATATATTTTCAATTACTTTTGTATACGAGAAAGGTAATTGTTTAAAAAGATTTCAATATATTTCAATGAAATTTTCCAATAAATTTTAACATAGTACTAATTATGTTTTGACCTAAAAGCTAAGCTATATAGTGTTAATTTAATCATTCAACATTTACCTGTACTTATAGGAAGATAAATAAAAAAAAAAGAAAACAGTGTTAGTCACCTTTTTTACTATATTGCAGTGATTTTTAGAATTATCGTAAAACTTTTACTTCAGATCAAACTTAAGTGTCACAGTAGTCTATAATAAAAAGGGAATTATATTATAGTTAGTTGAATTGTTTATATGGTGTCTGGCGTAAGAACTAAATTGCACAAAAATTATAATAAATCCCTATATTTTAAATTGTTATGAAACTTCTACCATTGCTTTTGTTGTTGTTTTCAGGATTTTATATCAAATTTTGAAAAAAACATTTTTTATCGCATTTAGGGCGTGGTCGGCCGGTCCGCAAAGGCGTCGAGCCAGTGATCTGCAAGTTGATGGTTCGATACCCTACGCAAACAAAACCACCGACGTGTACACAAATGTCGGTTGGTGCGCGGAAAAAATCTGCCGTAGCTGCAATGTCCTCCAAGTTCCCAAACATTACCTCTGGAGGTGAGGGGTCAAGTGCTCCGGCTCGTTACTTGACTCGGGTCAAAATTACGTTACCGGTATGTTTCAAACGGGTGTAGCGTGGACCCACCCCCTGTGGTGCACCCGGGGTAACGCATGCAATGCATGCTTTGAAGTGGTCAAATACTTCTGGCTTCTCCCGGGAAAACAGGATCGCTCTGCTCCCAGCAATTGGAAAAAAATACATTATATATATCATATTTGAACTAAATATATATGTTTTTAATCAGTATTGTGTATTTTTTGATAAAAATGCTTCAAAGGTAGGCATATACTTAAAAACGCATATTTTGAAAGAAATGATCTTCTTGTCTAATCTGCCAATCTTTCACATTTCTAGCTGTTAAAACTCAATATTATACAGAGAGTCAAATTTGTAATTTTTGGCTTCCAGTTGCCCCAAGTCACCTTACTCTTAAATGATCTGAACGCTATTCTCATCTGACTATTTTCCATAATGCATCTTTAGTGTAGGAAGTTCATAAGTTATTCCGAAAGCAGAAATTTTTTACCCGGCATGGCAGTTAAAGATTTTTTTCCTCTCCGCGTCATTAAACAGTTCCAAAGAACGGTTTATTTGGGAACCAGTAAAAGTTAATCGTCTCCAGACTTCAAGACCGATGGCAAAATATCCATTATACTGCTCCAACGGTTATTATCATGTAAGTGGAACTCGTGCGTAAAAGACTTCCAGCTTTGAAATATTGAAATATCCTGGCAGAAGAAAAATGTATTCGGTTTAACATTGTTGTGGAGTAACTAAATACGGTTTATTATAACTCTATACTAAAATTGCTTGTTTGAAAGTTTTCGGCGCTTGAATATGTATGTGTATGAACCTGGGCGAGTTCATATACAGGCAGCTTATAATAGGTAATGGCAGTTCTCTTACATAGAAAATATTATATATTAGAAAAAATGTTATGTTTACATAATCGAACAATTTACACTGCACTGGTCGCGTATATTAAAAACTGAAGGCATGGTCGCACGACGTCTTATAGACGACACAATATCTTATTTAGGTTTTAATTTTTCTATTTGTAAAAATAAATATTTATTAAAACCGTAAGGATGATGGATGTAAATGAAAAGAGATAATTTTTTTAAATGTAATTTTATGTGCACTTTTATAATGAAAGAAATTAAATCAACCGAAAAATAAGGAATTTCTGTAATCAGTTTTTAGAAATGAAAACCAATCAAATGGAAAAAAAATAAGCAATTTTTACATTAGGATAAATAAAAATAATGTAAATTAAAACTAAAAAAAATATATTTCTGTTATCAATTTTTACAAATTCGGTGAATTGCCAATCGGGTGTTTAAGTATATATCCGTTTACTAATAAAAATGATAGCAACTGCAGGAGTTTTGTTTGTTAGTTATGAATCATGCATAAATACTTCGAAGGTACTGACATCTGCTGGGCGTAAAGAGCAATCCAACAATACGCAAAGTGTAAACAAAGTGCTATTGGCGCCTGTGAGACGCCCAGAGAGGTTCGAGGGCCCCATGGAATTCATCTCGTCTCCGCGCAGCACAGTCACGACACTGCTGTAGAAGGGACTCTACGAGGCTCAACACCAACTCTCGGGGTTCATGGGCCCTTTGTCTCCGCACAGCACACTATCGGCACTACTCAACTGAGGAACTGTCGTCAGCTTCGCGCGCTTTCTACGCTGCGGCCCATCGGCGCTGGTCAATTTCCGCTCCCACGCTCGGTGGCTTTCAGCTCTCACCAGAGGGGGGGGAAGCACTCGGTGGGGTCTGTTGGAAAAACCGCAATGTAGGGTATTTTTGTTAAAGATTTATTGCGCAAGTGCGCCTGACGGGACTCTTTCCCCTTTCCCAGAATGCTTCATTCTTTGTTTTTTCTTCATGTTCTGTATGTTCGAGAAATTAAAGGAATTGAAATTTAAGCTATAAGACTACCCACATCCCCATGCAATATTTTTGTCAGATGAAAAGAAATTATGAATACTGTGACGATATGAACACTTCTCCCAGGTAGCTGGACATAGATTAATTCAAGATACGGAGTTTAGGTTTTAAAATTATGTATTTAATTATATACAATATGTACACTTCAGTTACACCAAAATTTTACTGTCAAAATCGCCCTAAGGCACCGGGGAGTTAAACTTCTTCCCCAAACAGTCAGAGTTCACTGACTATATGAAACGGCACTAAGCCCGGGATTCAAAGTTCCCAAAAATGTAATCTGGCCCAAGGCCGCAGGTATCAGTCACCTTCTGAGAGTAGATCTCAAGTCTCTCTGCCTCTTTTTCGGTCCGAGGTTCTCCAAGAAAACTCTAAGCACCTCCCTGGAACATATTTCGTCCTATCATGCGTTGGTTTTTGTGTTTCGACGTTGATTTGCTGAAATCAGTGACATCAGCTATTTCCAACATTCGAAAATTTCTCACGCCGAGGCTTAGCGTAACGAACCGCACTTTTGTGCATGAAGAATGCCGGACTCTACGTGTGTGGCCTTTGTCGCCAGCTGACACCCTCTTGCCAGTAGACAAGTAGAGGAAATACCGCCCTCTGTCCGGCGATGACCATCAGTCAGTTAGCTTGACACTAGGGTTCCACCCAGTTCACGCCCCCCTCTGTTGCCAAGGACAGGGGTGACAAAGACACATCAAATATTCACACGACTGACTGCTTGAAGAATTTCCTATTCTTCACAGCTTCCCCCACCCTTACATCATAGTTCGGGGATACAGTGTGGTACATATATGTGTTTCCACCTCTACACTTGAGCTCTGAGGCAAGCAACTTTAAGCACATAATTTACACTACTATACTTTAACTAACCTAAATAAACATAAATAACAACATACAAAAAAATAAAACAAAAAAAAAACACACTTTCAAGTACAATTGTTGTAAGAACTAATTCTATTTACACCTTCATTCGCAAGACATACGGCTAAGCGTATCTGCATTCTGGTTAAACTTTCCAGCCCGGTGTTCAATAGTAAAGTTATACGGTTGCAGAATTAAGGACCACCGAAGAATCCTGGAATTCGTGCCGGTGTGATTTTTTAACCACTTCAATGGTTTGTGGTCTGTTATGATTTTGAAATTTGCACCATCTAAATAAAAATGTAGTTTCCGAACGGCGAAAATTATCGACGCGCACTCCCGTTCTATTTTCGAGTAATTCTTCTCAGCTGGGCTAAATTTCCGACTAAGATACAAGACAGGATGTTCTTCTGCCCCAAACATTTGTGTTAGTACTACCCCGATCGCAACATCAGAGGCATCACATTGTATAATGAATTCGCGCTTGAAATCAGACGCATAAGGTGCGGGAAATTTTGTTATACACTGAATTTTACCCTTCACAGAAACTTTATAGAGTTTAATGAATTCCTCTAACGGAGGGTCATGTATGCGGCTGAATGTACTGTCGTAAATAAGAGTATTCCTTATCCGTATACTACGAGGTCCAGTGTCCCGAAGTTCGAGGACGCTTTTCAGGTAATCATCTTGATAAAATAATGCATAAAAGAAGCGAGATTGACCTGCAAGTCTAGAACGGTTAACCTTAAACCCTTCACTTTCTACAATCAACGTGATAACACCTAACTTGCCAGCTTTAAACAATTCCTTCCGATCTGCTGATAACTCGTTAATCCAGGTTTTATTGTCCCAAGTAAAGTAACTCAGATCTACTGGAAGATCTGATCTGCCTCGTAGGAAATAATTTATGCCTTCAACGTTTATAAACAATTTACCATTGGTCACACAAGACAAAATATCTGTATTTGAGATTACAAAGGAAGAGACACGAGTTATACCTCTTAATTCGGTGGGTGAGTCCGGTAAAAGTTCTGCCGGTACATCTCTATAGGGTTCATAGTTTGTATTCAAGAATGAAACATTCACGTTCACATTGGCAACCCCGCCGACTTTGATAATTATACCAACACGTTCAGAAAGAAAATTAATTTTATACAGAACAAATTTCACACTCATGCCCGATTCTCTGACAAAACCGACGGGAGTCTCCACATGGTGATTGGAGATCTCGACCAAGTCGAATCCGGAGATAATGCACGTTTCTTTAAAGCAACGCACTTTCATTCGTGAATTCTTCTCCCTTACATACGGAGTAAGCATGTCTCTTAAGTTAGTTAAGACTAATTCGCACTCTATTTCATACCATCCAATACTAAAACCCGCGTTTCTTGCACGGTAATCGAAGGTTCCAAAATACATATAGAGAATTACGTAATTAAAACATGAAAAGTTGCACGACAGCTGATCAAAACATTTACCAGTTCCTAACAATCTTTCAAGGGCTCTAGGTCGAGCACAAAGAATGAACTTATAAGCCCACTTGTGATAATTGTGAATTCCTATCAAAACATAGACTTTCTTTTGGCTCCTAAATAAATCGACTAGATCCGAACATAGTGATTGATCTATCGGCGACATTCTACCATCTGATTTACGTGTTATATTCCAAAGATACGATACATAAATTTCACAAATAGCTGACACAGTATATTCGTTATTTTCCCCACCTTCTGACAGGAAGTTTTCCAGATTTCTCAATTCTGATATTTGAAACTCATCACGATCGCCTTTC
Source organism: Dolomedes plantarius (assembly GCA_907164885.2). Taxonomy (NCBI): domain Eukaryota; kingdom Metazoa; phylum Arthropoda; class Arachnida; order Araneae; family Dolomedidae; genus Dolomedes; species Dolomedes plantarius. The sequence continues at coordinate 61,315,473 of OU015502.1, forward strand.
TTGAGGATAACGCTTCCTTTTGCTTTAGCGCTTATCTTTTCTAGAGCATTTTCCCGCCCTAACGTGTACGGAGAGACTACGTTTTCGGTCACACATGGTCCCTGAACGATTTTCTCCGCATCAGCCTTCAATTTCTCCTGAATCACCTTTAAATCCTCATACTTTCTTTGTGCAGAATTTAACTCTGACGGCGTACGACTCGGTTTGTGGGGGTCACTTGACTCGAAATTACCCCCTTCTAACTGTAAGTCTATTTTCTCCTCGATCGGAACATCTGCACTGAGAACAATAGCCGGCTCAGAAACGTTATCAGCTGGCTCAACCCCGGATTCTTTCTCTTTCGATTTGCTTTGCGAGCGCGTGACGGCGTTTAGTTCCTGAACTCCACCCACTTTTCCCGCGCCTTCACAAAGAAGAGCAAAAGTACGATTCCCCAAAATGTACCTGTCTTGGTTTAGCGAATTATCGAACACAGCGGCCTTTGTGGTCACGCGCCCGAATGTCCCTTCTAACTCTATCCTGGCCACAGGGAGGCATTTTGCTTCCGTGTCAAGGGGTTGTTTTACCCAAACGACTTCGCCCGTAAAGGTCTCTGGCGGAGCGTACTTCTGTGAGACCAGATCAAAAGTGGCTCCCGAATCTCGTAAGACTTGAGTTTGGACGCCATTGACCTTGGCCACACTCAAATATGGTTTCAACCATTTGTCCACATCATCGTTTTGTTCAATATTATTCAGAGTCTCCGCATCTCTCTTTTTTCGGAAAGGACACTTTGGACGTAAATGCTCCTCCGAATTACATTCATAACAGCGAAGAGGTTTTCGCTTATCAAACTCTTTAAATTTTGTTTCATATTTTAAATATGAATTTTTGCTTGGGGAGGTAGATTGCCCATCCCCTTGTTTTTCTGGTTTGGCTTTCCCCTCATTCCTAAACCCCAAATCAATTTGTTTTCGCACCTGAAATTCCTTCCTTCCATTATTTGTGATTCGTTTACCCTGTCTTACAGACTCGTAACGATCCAGTTTTTCGGCTAACACTGAAGGTGAAACAATGCTCCCCCATTCATCTAAGAAGTGTTCCTGCACCTCGCTATTTACGCGTCTCTTAATTTGGTCCGCAATCACGAGTTGTTTCAAAGCCTCGAAAGTATTTATTCCTAGCCCCTCAATCCACCCATTAAAATAGCTCTGCAATTCATAAGCGAAATCTTTCCACCTTGAATTTGCTTTGCGGGTGTGTTGCAGGAATTTCTGCCTAAAGGTATCTGGACTCAGTTTAAAACGGTCTAGCAAGATTTTCTTTACGTACTTATAATCTCTTGAGTCTTGTTCTGACTCACGTAAAACAATCTGACCTACTTCTAGCGGCAATAACGAAAGAAGTTGGGTTGCCCATTCTGCTTCATCTATCTCAAGATTTTTAGCTTGGAGCTCAAACATAGCCAAAAACAAACTTATGTCTGTCTCCTCTAGAATAAATTTCGGCATCATCCTCCTCATTTCTGGAGAAGATCTCCTTAGAGAGTTTTCTAACGGTTCAGGAGTTGACACTCTACCACTTCCTGAGCCTATTATTTTGAGTCTCTCCAATTCGTAAGCGCGCTGTTCCCTCTCTCTCTCAAACTTTAACTGGTTTTCACGTTCAATCGCTTCTAACATTGCTTTCGCGTTTTCTTCATCATAACCCTCATCTGACATTATTAGTCTCCTAATTTCGTTTTTGTTCATATCGGAATTGGCACAAACTCCAAGATCTTCCGCGAGTGAAACCAAATCAGCCTTAAGGGCTTTAGATAAATAAGCCATGATTTCAGTTAGAGAATTTAACCTTACCCTAAATTTTACACACAACAATTCTAACACAAAACACACAAAAATTTAATGAGATCACTACAGTTTAAGCTTAAATTCAATTATGATATACTAAATAACTTTGCACATTCAAATGCACTTTTATATTATACAAAACTAAATTATTTTACTCTGTTATTTTTAAGATTTGTTTTACTAGTATCTTTAAACACAACTTTATCTATGAAACACAACTAGCAATGATTTAAGTTGAATGACACACAAAAAAAAAAGAACACTATTATTCAATTGCCTCAGTAACCCAATAGAGAAATGAAAACCATATAGTACTCACTGCTTTGACGACTGCTCTTGATGATCAGCATGAAGACGGAACAGAAGACCACAATGGTTCTGTTTAACGTTGCAAACAGTTAGCCTTAATTGAAGAAGCGGGACGTCAGGAAGATTTCGTGCACTACGTAACAAAGTCTAGTAGATTGCAGACAGGAAAGCACCACTCGACGATTCTCTCTAACTTTCAGTTCACAGGAATTGGAGTTTGACGACAAGTAGACACGCACAAGGCAGGTTCAGCAAAATAATCCAACTTGCTATTTACAGGAATCACAGTTCGAAGAAAGTAGATTGGAACGCCCAACTTGGCAAAACTCTGTATAAATTACTACTCACAGGAATCTTCAGGTGGAGGGATCGATCAACACCGCTGCCACCACTTTAATTAAACTATATAATAAGACTGTGACGATATGAACACTTCTCCCAGGTAGCTGGACATAGATTAATTCAAGATACGGAGTTTAGGTTTTAAAATTATGTATTTAATTATATACAATATGTACACTTCAGTTACACCAAAATTTTACTGTCAAAATCGCCCTAAGGCACCGGGGAGTTAAACTTCTTCCCCAAACAGTCAGAGTTCACTGACTATATGAAACGGCACTAAGCCCGGGATTCAAAGTTCCCAAAAATGTAATCTGGCCCAAGGCCGCAGGTATCAGTCACCTTCTGAGAGTAGATCTCAAGTCTCTCTGCCTCTTTTTCGGTCCGAGGTTCTCCAAGAAAACTCTAAGCACCTCCCTGGAACATATTTCGTCCTATCATGCGTTGGTTTTTGTGTTTCGACGTTGATTTGCTGAAATCAGTGACATCAGCTATTTCCAACATTCGAAAATTTCTCACGCCGAGGCTTAGCGTAACGAACCGCACTTTTGTGCATGAAGAATGCCGGACTCTACGTGTGTGGCCTTTGTCGCCAGCTGACACCCTCTTGCCAGTAGACAAGTAGAGGAAATACCGCCCTCTGTCCGGCGATGACCATCAGTCAGTTAGCTTGACACTAGGGTTCCACCCAGTTCACGCCCCCCTCTGTTGCCAAGGACAGGGGTGACAAAGACACATCAAATATTCACACGACTGACTGCTTGAAGAATTTCCTATTCTTCACAATACAAATAACTAATACGTTAACTATTTTAAAATAAATTGGATACGTATTATATTATATATAACTGAGTACATCGGTGGTTCAAATGTTGGGGGGGGGGGGAGGGATTGAAACGATTAGGTGTACGAGTAACACCTAAGGATAGGAAGCAACAGAGGTAGCCTAATGGTAGCGTGTTGGCTTTAGGTACCGATGGTGCTCATGCCATTAAATACCTTCGTGTTTAGACTGGATATGGGCACGTTAAATCCGGAGACTGGAAAGTCCTTCTCTAAGTTGTGGTGGTCTTCAGTGGATGGGGAAGGTACGATCCCCCAGATGTCACCAATGGGATTGCTTGGTCAAAATTTAGGTGGTACCTGGCTAAGTTAAACCCCGACACTTCAGGTGCCATTATGAACCGGAGCCGGACCCCTCTGCCCGCAAGCCCCTATGGAACTTTTCTGGAATTCATTTTGCCCAGGGGGCATAGGGAACAACGACAACAAGTAAATCAATAAAAAAATCGGTTATATTTGCCGAGCCATTATATTGACCTAATTTCATCTTTCAAATATCACGCGTCTCCTAAATATCATCTTCTAACAAACTGATATGTTCCTACATTTCATAGAGGACATCTTTAAGTTTCTTAAAAAGAAAATTCAGTAGATCGATAACAGCATACGTTAGTTACACGTCTCAGTACGAGCGGAAAGATTGATGTGCAAACTGGGTATTTTTTTCCCTCTCCTCTCCATTTGTTATGTCCATAACTACGGCAGGAACACGTGTGCACGTCTTTTTCTCGGGTTAATAACGAGCGAAACGGCAGAATGGTTAATTTTTTCGTCAGCTTTGAAGTCTGGAGACGATTAACGACGAACAGGATCGCAAATAATGAACTCTTCGGTGCAGTTAAATGAAGCGAAGCTAAGAAAGCGCTGGATTTAAAATAACTGCCCATTTGAATTTTTTTTCGGCGTTATTACCCTTAGCCTTATACTCCTGTAAGTGGCAGGGTTAAATTGTGTGACTGAAATTCTTTTAACTATGCTTCACTTTTTAACTGCTATGTACTTAGGTGTCATGAAAAGTGAAGTACATTGAAGTATTCACTGAAGAATATAGCTTCAATTCTCACATTTACTAATTTGTACGTATCTGTTGCCGCATTCATTAGTGTAATTTCTCAAAATAAAGTTATGACGAGATAATTTAGGATACTTTAATAATATTTGAACGAAAAAAATGAATAAAAACTTCAAATAAGCAATTAAAATATTTCAAAAATACTCAGAGACAAAAACAATATTATCCCTCCTTAACCCTGCATTCGTCGCACGGGATCTCACAGATGCCAATAGCACTTTGTTTACATTTTGCGTATGGATGAATTGCTGTGTATGTCCAGCAGATATCAGTATCTCCGAAGTGTTTATGTATGAGTCATAACTAACAAACAAAACGCCTGCAATTGCTATCATTCTTTAATAGTAAACGGATATAGACCAAAACACCTAAATGACGTTAAACCAAATTTGTAAAAATTGCTTATAAAAATAACTTTATCCATTTGATTGGCTGGCATTTGGAAAAATTGCTTACAGAAATACATTTTTTTTCAATTACTTTAATTTATTTTATACTAAAAAGTGCACATAAAACTACATTAAAAATTTGGTTTTCATTTACATCCAGCATGTAAACTTACTGTTTTAATATATATTTATTTTTACAAATATAATCACTACAATCTAATTAAGATAATGTTCCGTCTTTTAGACATCATGCGACCATGCCTGCAATTTATAAATAAGCGACCAGTTCAGGGTCAAACTGCCACCTTTTTAGTAATTACATGGCTGTCACTAACAGCCGCGGAGTTAATCCTTACAAGGGAGAAACATCCCGACTTAGTCAGTGAACTCCCGAACCTCGACCTTAGTTCAATGTTCCTTTCCTAGTCAATCATCTTTCCTGTTTTGCCAAAAGCTTTGTTTTCAGGAAAAATCTGTGTTGGGGGACGTGGTCCACAGGATACAGTTACCCCATATTTCCTGTTAGTCCTGTTTCTTAGTGCAATTCCCAACTATGGTTCTCTGTGCAGCCCATAACAATAGAGATAAAGATACTAAGTCCATGTCTGCTGGGTTCACTGGAGAAATGAATACTTGTAGTTTTTGAAGGCTTCAACACATTACCGTTTATAGAAATATGTAACAATAAATAGATTATTCTTTTTTTGATTGAAAGGACTGCAACATAAAATCTAATTGAACAAAAAATATGAATTGCAGGATGTAAGAGATTCGGATGTTGCAGATGACTTTCCAATATGATCAAATATAAATGAATGTTATCAAATCGGATAAAGACTAAGAGAATTGAAAGCATATGCACTGATCGTTTTACAATAATAAGTAATTAATGATCAATACTTATTATTGTAAATTTCTTTTTATAATGTACAATACTTATTATTGTACATTATAAAAAGAAATTATAAAAAGTCCTTCTTTTACTGAGCGTTATCCGCGACGTACATTTCGTAACCCACTTGCATTAATGCAGTTGATCTCCTCGGGTTATTTCGCACACGAAATATATACCATTAATTCAAACCGAACAGAAAAGTAAAGACATCTTTTCATTTTACACATGAAAAGTATTTTATTACGACTGCTTAAAACCCAGCTTTATTTAGCAATAGCCCATAGTTAACAGCGGTAAAGATATCAGGAGCACGTAAATCACTGTAAAACTAAGGCAATTGGTCCCCTCGGGCATTGTACACATTGTTTCCTCTGAGTCTAGTTGCGTTCATCCTTAGTCGGTGACCTTGTTCACATAATTTGTGATTGGTTTGACATATCACGTGGTCATTGCGTCGGGTCTTGTGATTAATTAGATTTTTTGAATTTATTCTACAATCCTTTCTGGAAGCAATTTAAACAAGACCTAAGTCCCGTGTTTCTTAAAAATCAAATGTCATATTTTAGCGGGCAAGTAAAATAAAATTTTCTACTTTTTCTTACCTGGTTAAGACAAATGACATCGTCAGTTTAACTAGTCCTATTCTTAAATCATTAAAATAAAAATGAGAAAATCTGGTCTTCGAATATTATTTTTTTGTATATTAAAAAATGTTATTCTCTCACTTCTGTCTAATCCACAATAAGAAAATGACAAATATATGTAAAACGATCATAATGGAAGTTATACTTTTAATAAAAGTATTCTATGTCATTTAAAAAAGAAATTATACACGTCAAAAGTTTAAGGCGAATATACTCTTGATACAAATTGCGCAATCATTATGGAAATGATGATGTAAGCAGGACTTTTTTTCTCCAGTAGTAACGTTATTTTATACTTTTATGATCATTAAATGTTTCCTTCATCGCGAAATATTCTAACATGCTAGAGTCAAGCTGCTTAAAATCAAAATTTAAGGTTTTTTGATGGGTAACGCTGAACAGATGCTCGGCACTTAATGCTGAAAATTAACTACTTTAAAAATATGCATCATTAATTTAACATGCTTTTTAAGAGTATAGAATGATTTTATTATGTTTTATATGTACTTTTAATAAAATGTTAAAATTTTTGCTGAAGAAGCTTTTGTATATCAAGAAAATGCTAACAATGCCAAATAATATAAATCGCAGGGATGGCCGAGTGGCGTCTGATAGACGTCATAACATCTTATTCAGGTTTCAGTTATTATATTTGCCAAAAATATTTATTAACCCGCGAGAATTCGCACCGGGTATGACATACCCAATCCATTTTCATTCAATGTTTTTGTTATCTTCTTCAGATCGGATTAGGCCGAAATTCCGTGTAGCTGTATTCAAGGTCACATTCTTTCAGCGGGGTAAAAACTAGTTCTGCTCTAAAAATAGATTTTGAGAAAAATATTTTTTTTTTTTGGGGGGGGGGATATGTCATACCCGTGCGAGTCCTCGCGTCAGTCAGATCTTTCTTTTTTTTCTGTCAGTTTAGTGCATCATGGCGCGATTTTTGAATTACGACGAGGAAATGAAATAATTGCGACACCTTTTAGAGACTGTTTCTATTGATTATGAACCTTTATCCGAAGATAATGATGCCTCTGAGGATTGAGAATACTGTAAGAATCATGGTTCTTCTACTGAAATTGAGACAGAAACCGAAGATAAAAGTTCACTGTCAACAGCCGAATTTTATATTGGTAAGATAAAATTACAAAATGGCTGAAGAAAAAATATCAGCGAAATGTAAGGAAGCCTTCAAGGAACGTAATTAGCAAGCTTCCAGGTAATACACATTATTCAAGATATGTCGCTTCTCCCGTATAGATACATAGAATGTTCTCTTCGATAGCAACATGCTAAATATGATGGTGCCTCAAACAAAAACAACTTATTCAAGCACTTCAATGGAACTGGAAATCACTAATAGTGCACCGCCTGCAAAAACACTCAAGTCAAAATATAAAAGGATGCTAAATTTGCCCAAGTAATAACTACAGAAAAACTAAGTTTATGTGCCAAAAATGTGAAAAATGTCTCTGTGTTGAAAATCAGTATATAGTTTGTAAAAATTGTCTATAAAAAATGTAAGTATTATTAAAATTCACTAAAAATGTTTAATTTCTTATTTTATGTTCTTTAGTTACGTAAGGTTTGCATATAAACAATATTAATTGATATTTAAATAGCAGAAATGAACTCGGGTATGAGATACCCGGCGCGAGTTCTCGTGTTCGAAATTGGGTGCGAGCGCTTGCGGGTTAAAACATCAATTTAAAAGACGTGATGGATGTAAATGAAAACCAATCTTAATTTTTTTAATGTATTTCTATTGTCAATTTTTACAAATTTGTGGTAAAGCCATTTGGGTGTTTTGGTACATATCCGTTTACTATAAAATAATGATAGCAACCGCCGGAGTTTTGTTTCTTAGTTATGTCTCACACGTACATGTACATTTCAAAGGTACTGACATCTATTGGGCATACAGAGCAATCCATCAATACGCAAAATATAAACAAAACGCTGTTGGCGTCTGTGAGACGCCGCGCGACCAGGGCAGGATTAAACATTAGGTCCCGGTGTAATTAGCCCTCGTGTACCAATAAATGACCGTAGCGCTCTTAACCAACTCATCTCAACTCAACTGTAAGTTAGCTGATACTACTAATAATTTGTTTTTATAATCTGGTAACAGTCTATTTTAGCTAGTTTCTTGTTTTTGCTTTCAGCAGCGGTTGCGGTTGTTCTTAAGATTTGATATAAAAGTTCATTGCGTTTATGCGACATTATTACGGTGGTTATTGCGAAAGTGTTGATTATGTATTTTATTGACACATTATAATTAATTATTCCTGAATATTCCCGATTTTTTTTTACAATTACATTAATTTTTAAGCTAAAGTGAATGAGTTCACAGCAAAGCTTCCCGAACCGTTTAAACTTTAGTTTAGTTTCACGTGGGAAAAAAAATGTTATGCAAACTGCAACTTACTTTTTTGTTGTGTTCTGGAGTATTTCTGCATTAATTTTATTATCTATCTCTGGCATAGCAAACTGGTTTATAACTGCCCACACCTTGTTCACCTACGTGTCAGAGAATATAGTGTGTGCATGCTAAATTAAGGATCAGAGTTATATCACAAGGATCATGGGGTAGTGATAAATGAAGGTGTTTTAGACCCTCCAAGAATCCCGCAAAATAATAAAAATATTCAAATGGACTTCCAGTAAAAGCTTCTATACCTACTTCAGTATTCCACCTCGGACAAAAAGTCAAATGCTGCCATTAACATTATACACCACTATAAAAATAACTAGCTTTATAATGCATGACGAAATTTTTAATTTATGCTTAGTGTAGACAACTTTACAAATGATGTTATAGACTTTTATATCAAAATGTATTTTATCATCTTAAGACATTCTGTACCACAATTCCTGATAGACGATTGTTCTTTCCATGGTGGACTACTTGACTGCACTTTGCCAGTTACCAGTAAAATTTGAGAGAAATTTCGCTTTTGGATTTCCTTCCGCGTACTCATCGAATAAGGTTGGCTGAGGATATCCATTATAACAAGAGCGAAACCTTGGTACAAGTGTTCGAGTTCAAGATGTCAAGACATTTATGTTCTGAAATACCTCATTCGGTCGTATTTTATATTCTAAACAACTTCTGTCATCGACTAAAAAAAATATTTTATTTACGTCTTTTCAGTTTAAATTTATTTTAAACTTTGAACTTAAATTTTGTGAACGTTGACAACTAATATGTAATTATATACTATTTTGTGTAAAATTTTAATGCCATGGCATTAATTGTGCAGTAAAAAAAGTGGGAGGAAAATTAGTTTCCAGATTTTCAATGATTTCATTGATATTATATATTAATCATAATTTTTTGAAAAAAATCTATATGTCAAAACATTTTATCCCATCCTATGTTTATGCTATTCCATTGACAAATACCACGTAAAAGTCCTTTAAGTTTTTGTTTCATGGCTTTAAGTAAAACAAAATAAACTCTTGAAAAATATGGCTATAAAAAGCAAAGTTCTTAAAAAATCTAGTTTTTGACCTAGGACTGAAAATGGAAGAGAAGAACTTTTTCTGCTTGTCTATCATCGTGTTGATACTTCCTGGTGTAATATATAAAACATAGTCCTTAGTGTGGGTTCCATGGTTATAATGTTTAGTATCTAGATTTTAAAAATGTCATTCTAGCTTGTGTGTGTGTGTATATATATATATATATATATATATATATATATATATATATATATATATATATATATATATATATATATATATATATATATATATATATATATATATATATAGTTTGGTTGTAGTCTAATATTTTAACTACTGTCCATATTAAGAAAGGCATTGTTTCGTACTAACTAACTCTGGAATCGTAAAGTTGCTGTTACTGTTTTCTAATATGGGGCACTCGTCAATTAAGGCAATTAAACTTGAACCTCAATAATCTTTGGTTCCTTTCAATAGGGCACATTAAAGGTGAACCAAAACCAAGCTCAGGTTCCGCCTCAGTCGGTATCACACTCACATACTATTTTACAGGGCTTTGGACCGTCGTGCCTACAATGAACAATCAGCTGCTTCTAGGGTTATTCAATAATTCCTGGAAACTCGTGCTTCGCAGGGTTGCATCTTATGGTTACCTTAACAGCGATAAAATCAGCGACGTTTGACGTCATATTTGATCGACGTCATCTTTGCTTTGTGAAAAGAATATCCCTGGATTGTGTCAGTCATATTTGAAATGATGGCGCTTTTCCTATCCATCACACTGAAAGATTTTCCGCTCTGCCAGATATCACACCTCACTAATGATTGTGTCCAGGGAAAATGACCTTCAATGTGAAACTTCCTTTAGTCAGATACCTACAGTGCAACAATGATTTTAAACCACCTTACCATCATTCCTATCTGCATCTACAACAAGCATTTTTATGGATATAAACCAAGTATGTTCTCTAAATATTGATTTCAAGCACGTTTTCCTAACTATACTACTAATGAGCAAATTACAATGTTGAATTATACTCCTATTTTGGGAATAACAGTCAAAACTAGCGTATTCTTCCAAGATCCGACATATTTTTACCAGTGCGGAAAATTCGCAACATGAAGGAACCTACAAAAGTACTTAAATGCTTACATAACGCAGGCAGCAATTCATCTTCGTTGTTTGAACTTCACTGACGCAATGTGTGTCTTCTTTTTTTCCTGTTACATATGAAGCAACATTGAGCTAATGAGATCTTTGCGTGCTAAGTTTATTTCGCAAAAAATGCAGCAGGCTGGAAGAGGACGATTTAATCTTTTCGCAGAATATTTCGAGAACACGTCTGTCATTTGAGACAAAGAGTTCAAAAATGAAGAATTCTTAATCCTAGACATCGAGGAAAAAAACTGCGACTAAATTAATCACTGTTTTAAATGTTGTTTCGGGCTAACAAGATGGATTTCTAAATATAAGTGTAGTATAAGTTTATATAAAAAAGGAATTTTTATTAAAACTATTATTTATTTATAGGCTACTGCAGTGTATCTCAAACAGTGCGCCCGGGCGCACTGGTGCGCCCCAGAGCTTTTGCAGGTGCGCTTCGTAGCATTCCTAAAAAATCTATCCAGATATGAAAAGCAAATGTATACTAAGCTACTATATTATACCATTTCTTTACGAACACTCGGATTGTTTCGTTGCGACACTATTATGGCAGTTATAAGTTACTTTTCTTGCAACTAGCTTCTGATCCGAAAATTGTTTACTCGTTTAAAACACAAAACAAACGTGGCTGGAACGGCATGTAAACACCGGCACTAGCTTTCATCACGTGGCAACTCACAGTGTTGCATAACAGGCGTTGGTGAGTGCGTGTGTCTTGTCTTCAGAACTGCCGTCAAGAGTAAACGTATTGTGCCTTTTACAACTTCAGAATAACTACCGTTGATATATTTGTCTTTGTTAAAAATAATTCACCCATAAAAATGGATAAGTTTCTTAACCAATTGCTTCTTACCAAGTCACAGAACTGATCGCAGAAAATATGAAAGCTCATACTTTGGGTGAGTCACTTATTTTGCCTGCTTGCCAAAATATTGTCTGTACGATGTTAGGAAATGAAGCAGCTATGAAAATAAGCTAGATACCTCTGCCCAACGATACTGTCAACAGGCGTATTTTGGAAATGTCTTCTGATATTGAGAAAAATGTATGTGGTAATAAACTCGAGTGTTCTGATTTTGCACTGTAAGTTGACGAGTCAACCGACATTATCGTCAAGGCGCAACTCATGGTATCCATTCGTTTAATTAACGAAAATCAAATAACAAATCAGTTTCTTTTTTGCAAAGAATTAAGCCTGACTACAAAAGGTGAGGACAGTTTTAACATCCTGAATAACTGCCTTGATAAATGTCAGTTATCGGGGAAATCGTGTGTAGGCATTTGCACAGATGGAGCTCCTTCTATGATAGGCTGCAACGACGGTCTTGTATTTTTTATAAAGGAACATAACGAAAATGTTATTGTAACTCATTGCTTCCTTCATAGAGAGGCCTTGATGTCATGAACATTAGGAGAGGATTTAAGAGAGGTCTTAGATCAAGTTGCTAAAATGGTGAAAGTTTTTTAAACCAAGACCAGTTAAATCACGCCTATTTGAACAGATTTGCACCAAATTATAACATATTAGTCCTATTTTGTATGCAGTGCGCCAGCAAGTATCTGTAGTATTGTAAGTGCGCTCTGACTGTATAAAGTTTGAGAAACACTGGGCTACTGTGTACTAACCCTATTGGACTCTAACCTATGTTACCTATAGTTAAAATGTGTCCAAGGATTACCGACTTGGAATTAAAGATTTTTTTTTCTATTTCACTTCTTAATAAAACTAAACTCATGACACAACAGTCCGAATGTCGTACAAGGCCGGTGGTGATAATCTCCGCTTTCTTGATCGTGGGCTTAAAATTCAATACAGTATATGAATCGGTCAGGTGTTCAGTCTGACGCGGGACACACTGAGTTAGTTCCCAAACATGCTTGGTCCTCATTTTATCGACCCACTCAAAGGATAAAAGGCTGAGTCGAACTTGCCCAGTAGCAGGATCCATCCCTGGACCTGTGGCGTGACAGCTTGAAGCTTTTAACCACTACGCCACCACTTCTTGTGCCGCATTTACACATTCGCGATCGCGCCACCCGCAAGACGTTACTCACGTTCCTTCATCTACGCGAGTGACAGTTCTCACATTCCCGCCTCTTGCTGTGAACAAGACTTCCCGTCGCCATGGCGCCATTCGCCCCTTTGACTCGTGCCAGAAAACTGCTCCCGAAGCGAGCGCCACGATTGGCGAGGAGAAACGGCGAAAACGCCTAGGAAAAGGGCGTAACATCGTTTACACACTCGCCCACGGCGATTCGACTCGCCGCTATCACGACTGTGTAAAGGCGGTGTTAATAGAAGAAAGAAATTTGACACATTGGGGCATTTTATTTATTTTGGGACAAAAATGTATAGAATATTTTTAAATTTAAATTTCTCGGTTGAAAATCTAGTATAATGTGTTTTATAAGATCCTCAATTCCTTTTATAGATGAAATTTATAAAATAAATCCTGTTGCAAGGTTCAGAAAAGATCAGGCTATTTGAAAATACCTTTTTTATTCGATTATCAGCATTAATGTAGCTCTAAATAGTAGACACGTTTTCTCCATAGGGTAACATTGAGGTAAGCGAATGCAATAGGGTTAGTAGACAGCAATCTTTAATGCAGCAGATAGAGCTAAAAAGTCCTTTAATTTAATACTTTAATTTAATGACTGATTACACTGTTATACACATTGGCAAGTACAGTATAAAAGTGCTGTACTGAGCAATGAAATCATGGTAGAATCACTTGGTTTGTGTTATCCGATTATAAAATATCAGTAAAAGGTTTTAAGGGAAACAGTAGTCTTAAAAATTTAGAAAAAAAAATGTATTCCGTAATAGGAAAATAAATTTTACTCATTCGGGATTTTTTCGTTTAAAAAATGCAAATAACATTCTTAAATTTAATTTATTCGGGGAGAAATCTATTACAGTGTGTTTTAAACGCTCATCAATTCCTTTAGTGGACGAAATTTATAAAATGAGTCTTGTTGCAGGGTACAGAAAAGTCCAGGCTCTCTTAAAACACCATTTTTATTGAATTGTCAGCATTTATGTAGTTGTAAATAGTAGTAAAATTTTCTCCCTAGGTTAAAATTGAGGTGAGCGAATCCAATTGGGTTAGTACACAGCAGCCTTAAATGAACTTGACAAAAATGGATTTAACCTTGCTTTCCGAATGCAAAATGTTACATGATTTCCAACCTAAAATCTCCAAGGGTGGTAAAAATTTAATCCTTAACACTTTTTTTATGTAATTGTATAGTTGAGGATGTTTTTATAAAAATTATTATAGCTGATTAATCTAATACAAAACTAAACCAACTAATTTACAAAATATGTCTAAAAGGCAGCAAATTTAATTCACAAAACATGCCCATATCGATTAAAGAACACCCTCATAGATTTTCAATTCATTTAGATCAAACAAATGGTCTATGGTGATGGATAAGGTAGCAAATTCAACCAATAAGCCAATACCATTCAGGAAAAAATCCCAGTTTTGCAATTTTCACACTATATGCTAGACGTGTCATAAATGTGTTTGGTTTCCAATAAATATTGTACTCATTAATGAATAGATACAATTTGACTGAGTGCTTTAACACCAGAAAGGAGGTTGCCGTCATTTTGATTGTTTCGGGCATACTATTGAGCGATATGTCTGTATTTATGTCCTCAGGCTTCTGAAATTTTATGAGTTTTTCTAATTTTAAGTGAAATATGCACATACATTAACACAATTATATTCGATTGTAAAGAGGAGGAGAAAATGTGTTGTAAACCTACAAAGACTGAAAGCCGACGATTTGACGGCAATATAGAAAACAGGCAGAAATATTTTAAAATAATTCCGGAAAAATGTTAGTTACTTTTCGTCTCTTCCCCCTTTTGCAAATAACAGAAATATAGGTTCTTACGAAATATTGGTGTTGAAAAATAAGGACTGCACAAAACATGCATATTTTAGGGATAAACCATACCAGGTTGTCAGCGTGGCATACCTGCATAAAAATATATCGAAATATATACTAATTTACTATATACTTATTTGAAATAGTCCAAAATTTAAGGTATTTAACCTTTTAAAAAACACTAAATATTTTACATTCTTGATATCATTTCCAACAATCAAAATGCCGGCGTTCAGTTTTTTTAGTAAGACAAGTTTCCGTCTATCTAGTGTCAAATATCTTAAATAATATTTTAAAGTTAGTTTACTTGAAATCACTAATTTTAAAGACACGTGCATGTGCGCACTTTTTAAAGACTACACAAACTAACTGTGAATAAGCGCGCACATGTTTAAGATTTTAAAATTATCAATTATATGCACATTCAAATTAAAATATCATTCAGACTATTTATACTATTCAATTATTTTGTACTTAAAATTTTTATATGTATTTTATATGTATATAAGTATTTAATCTTTATACGTATTTTATATGTAATTTTATAACCCTCGGATTATTATTTTAAATGAAAACTTTAAAGAACGTTACAGCTTAAAAATTTAATTTAAAGAAATCTAAGAAGAATTTTTCAAAAATTTCTCTTAGTGCACCCCTACGCTCTAAGAAAAATCGCCATGCAAAATTTCAGCCTTTTAGGTCCAGTGGTTTGGTCTGTGCGTTATATGTCAGTCAGTCAATCAGTCAGTTACGGAACTGTTTTATATATATATATATATATATATATATATATATATATATATATATATATATATATATATATATATATATATATATATATATAGATTACAGATAATTTTCTGAAGTTCGTAACCGTAGCCAGTGTTTAATTATCGATGACTCTCTGAAAATAGCGCAGTTGATCTTCTGTAAGTAAACTTTCATTGCTATCACGCAAACACAGAATGATGGAGGGACATTACCAAGCCAAACGACACACTGCTAAGTAAACATTTAAGTTGGTCCTAGAGACAACCTTCTTAAATTTATCATTCTGTAGTTCTCATTACTCAGGTATGAAATTTCAGCTACGATCAGAGGCTACACATGCAAATGAAAATAAAATTAATCATGAAGATTAATTTCTGGCTAATCTAATTGTGGAGTTTCACACCTTATTATGATATGTGACTTTTGTTTGAGTATATTTTTGCGTAGTAACAACCACAAGGCGACATATTACTGTTTTATACAGATATTTTACACATCATAAGGCGGCAAATTAACGTTAAAAACTTAATACTCTAACCATCAAATGAATATGAGTATATATATATATATATATATATATATATATATATATATATATATATATATATATATATATATATATATATATACATACCGGGTGTCCCAAAAATGACAGACGATTTTAAAAATCAATTGAAGAAATACGGAAGGTGATAGAAATGTATGGATTGCTGCATTCTGCTTAGGTAACTAGGGAATTTATTCTCACGAATTTTCAAAATTAGTTACAAAATCCGTCAACAGATGGCGCTGCTGACTGGCAAAAACTATAAAACAATGTTTTCAAAATAACCACCGTTTGCAGCAACAACGGGGCGCAGTCTGAGGTCAAAATTCGCAGACGCCCGTGCAAACATTTCAGTTTGAATGTTCAGACAAGCAGCAGAGATGTACTGTTCCAGTTCATCTACAGTTTGTCGATTGTGACGATGCACCTGGTCTTTCAAGTACCCCCAAAGAAAAAAATCGCATGGTGTCAAATCTGGCAAATAGGGAGGCCAATCCATGCCACTTTGCATATGCTTCTTGCTTTGTAAACATTGTTTTATAACTCCATCTGTTGACGAACTTTGTAACTAATTTTTAAAATTTGTGAGAATAAATTCTCTGATTACCCTAGCAGAATGCAGCAAACCGTATATTTCTATCACCATCCGTTTTTCTTTAGTTGATTTTTCAAATAGTCGGTCATTTTTGGGACACCCTGTATGTATGTATGTATGTATGTATGTATATATATATATATATATTCTGAAAAGGACGGATGTACTTTCGCCTCTCTAATAAACGATTCGACCAGACTGCACCAAAATTTTATTCCTTTCAGGCTGAGTCTATCTCCATCCATATAAATATGAGTTTTCCCTTTCAGATAATAATTTAAGGGCATGATGTAGTGGATATATATATATATATATATATATATGAAATATAGGCGACGTGGAGGAACAAATAACAGGCCAGAGTGGATTACGTCGCCGATACACATGACAAACCGAGCATTTTCCCGCAAAGACTCCCAACGCAGACACAGAAACCACAGATACGTAATTGAATCTAAGGCATTTTATTAAGTTTTCCAAGTCGTCCGCCCGGGATTATATGACAGACCGATTCTTACAGAGTGTGTCTAATTTTAGACACCAGATAGTTTTATAAAGTCATTCCATCACGTGACACAGAGGTGTGACTTACATTTTGATTGGATAAAAGTTATTTGTTGATGCTCTGATCTGATCTAATTCGGTAGCCACGCCGCGTCGAGCTTAATTTCGATAAAAAGTCAGCCATCTTTAATAATATTGCCTGGGGTTACAAAGGGAATAATGTTACTATGGGATTTCTATATAAGTTTTACTGGGATGACAATGCTAAAATTTAGAATATCTCTTGGATTTTAACACGAATGCCCAAGGGAAATTACCTATTTCAAGGAATTAAAAAAGGGTTTGTAATTTGGAATAGTAAAGTGAGGAATTAATAGTTTCTAAATGTTAAGATTGTTGAATTAAGAAATTACTAGTTTTTAATATTATAGAATATCCCCCCCGTCCGAGAAGAGGCTGACCTACAATGCCTGCATTGGAGGGCAGACTCACTCAGATGAGTGAGAAGAATGGGCATTAAAAAATTTGGAATAAGTTAACGTATCAAGTTCAATTAAAGTTAAATTGCAAGAAAAACATTTTTAAAGATCACGTGATGAGCTGACATAGCAACATTATCAAATTTACTGAAAAATATATATAAAATCACTAAAAAGAAGGACACATAATATTAAATTGAAGATTCTACATAAGTATGTATTTGAAACCTGTTGAATAGGGACGTCTCCCCACACAACAAAATCTCAAAAAAAAATCAATTAACATAACCAAAAATTTGTAAACTACCAAAAATTTTCACTATAAACATACATTTAATACAATATCTACTATCATCTCGATTTGAATAATACAAAATAACAAAACATAGTAATAAAAATATCAAAAACAAACAAAAATTAAGTAAATGAAGTTGACTTTGATAACAGGATGAAAAATTCAAAAATTCTTCCTCAACGTTCACTACTATGGAGTGAGTCCAAAAAAAAAATCTTTATTTACTTATCTTGTAATGATTTATCTGTGCAACACTTTTAGTCCTTTCACAGTCATTCGTATGTTGAGGAAAAAACACCAATTTAAAAAAAAAAATCACAGTCTTTTTAGTGCTGTGTCATTTCTGCTTCACAAACGTAGAATGCATAAATATCACATTATCTCGACTTGTTTACATATAAAGAAAATTAGTCCTTTAGTTACATAACAAAAATCACAGTTTATAATAAAAATCACACTTTCAATAAAAATCACAAGATTTAATAAAATCACACTTCAAATATATCAATTGTACATAAAAATTACAAAACATATCACTCATTATCTAGTTTTCGTATCTTTATTTATCTCATTATTTTTTCTTAATATCCATTATCTCCTTTATTTCAACATTACTTATTATCAACAAAAAAAAATCTCTTTTCAATATCATTTATATTTCTTATTCTCATTTCATCATTTCTTATATTCATTTTATTTCGACAATATTTATTCATTCCAAAATTCTATTCAATATTCTTTAATTATACTTATTCATATTTATTCTAACTCTATTTATTAATTCTCAATATTTTTCACTTTATTTTCAAATTATTTATCTACTATTCATTTTTGTACATTTATTATAAGTTTATGTGGATCCATTTCCTTGTTTTGAAGGTACCTTGTTGTATGTGTGTTCCCCAACTCTTAGTCTCAAATTCTTTAATTCTACCTCTAAGCAGTGAGGGTTGTGTTTATGTTTGTGTAACAAGTGGGTTTTCTTTCTCCATATTGTTCTTTGACTAATAAGGAGGAAGAGTCTTTTAGCCGTACAGTGGACTAACCGTAAATCTCCGACAGAATATGACTGCGTTGGAAAACAGCATCTTGCATAGTACACAGATGGAGAAAAAGGAAAAGGTGCAGTTGTCATACCTGTGGGAGTATAATATATAGAAATGGGAGGACAAAAGGAGTGGCCATCCCAGCCCTGTTTTAGTCATTACTCAAGCATATAGTCTTCAGCACTTTAAGTGACTGAGTTGTTGAATTAAAAACAAATAGTAAAAAAAATTAAAAACGATCTTAAACAGTTGGGACGACATCCAACGCGCTTGTAGAGTTGGGTGATAGGAAAGTGTTTTTCAAGAAATAGGAAATTTACTGAAAGGTTAAAGAAGTAGAGTTGTCATAGCCGGTGTTTAAATTGAGATCCAAAAAAAAAAAATTCACACATAATAGTATTCTTAAGAAGAAAGTTTAAGTTAGACATTTTTTTTTTTTTTTTTTTTTTTTTTTTTTTTAGTAGGACAACACATAATTAATTATATCAATTAAAAAATATATAATGATGTTAAGCATCACATAGAAAAGAAAGAAAAATGGATCTAATGTTTGTCATTATTCGTGGTGTAGTTTTAAGCTCTCTGGTGCATTATAATATCTTAATCTGCAAGCATGGACAATTTCAGAATCTCGTCTAGTGTGAAAGTTTGGTCTATCAATTTTATATTCAATAGAATCAAAAATATACAACATATGAAAGTATTAAACACACACTAATAAAATATTTCTAATACTAATAATAATATCTCAATATTCTGTATCAATTGTCATAATTTAATGTTAACGTCCAAATTTCAATTTCGAAACTATTATTCTATCAATTGACACAAATAATCAAAATTCTTTTACCAATAGCCATCTCAGTTTTATTAAGTTAATCATGAAATCGATAAACCAAAATTAATTTTTCTTTTCTTATATCACATTTTGGTATGAATCCTCGCTGTAAAGTTCCAAAATATTCATCATTTGTATTTAATATCTTAAAACATATTTCTCATTATAATATTATTTTTTCTACTTATTTATTATTCTTCATTATTTCCATTTCGAGATTTTTCTGGGGCGGATGAACCAAATATAACATACAATGGTTTTTTCAATTATCCAATTGTGGTTTTTTGGCACCCTAAGTCATGTTATAAAGACGTTCCGTTTATGAAAATCGTAACACGAATTTTAACTGTCGACTAACCTCCAGAAATCTCCTTTACTTAAATTCGTAGAACAATTTACGAGGTCTCAACATCAAATGTAATATGTCAAAGTACTTAAATTATAAAATTTTCTTGATGTCTGAAAATTACTATGTTATCCCTGCAGATTTTTTCCAAAACCAAAACCACAGGCATCATGTTTAAATGTAGAGTCGCAAAAATTCTAAGTTAAATGAATCAAAACAAGTTTGGCTCTTTTCATGATCGTGTTTACAAAACTAATGCTGAGCCTTCAAATTTATTGCGGAGGCGACCTTCGAAATGTAATACAACGGCGCCCGAAACCGGAAATGATTAGTTATTTTTCTTTTTCTCCGCGACGATTCAGAACTGCGTGCTAAATTAGATACTCGTAACATTACTTTACTCATTTAATATTTCAGTTTAACGTAACCAAGGATCATTAATTATCTTAAAACACTAAAATATTCATTATCAGAAAAAGAACATAGAAATATTATAAAATTACACTAAAAACACACACTTATAATAAATTTATCACATATAAGTCTCAAAAATTTCTTTAAATTCAAATATCTTATAATCTCTATATATAGTAAATATTCATGTGGCTAGCAATGAAATTTAAATACACAAAACTTAAATTATAATCCTTCACTTGAAACCAAACCCCAAAATCAAAACCAAATTTATAACGCACGAGAAAACAGAAGTACATCATGATTAAAAATAACTGAAAACATTTTAAAAATATATACGATTCCTGTTTACAGAAGCCAGATAATTAACTATATCAAATTTATATTAAGCAAAATCATTATTAAATTTCGTTAAAATTTGTTCTAATTGTATCAGAGTATCAATATCATTAAAATCCCAATATTTAAACATTATGCACAAATTTTCATTTAACATTCTAAGAACTTTTAAAATTTCATTGACAGTCTTTGCGGGAAAATGCTCGGTTTGTCATCATGTGTATCGGCGACGTAATCCACTCTGGCCTGTTATTTGTCTTACCTTCAATTTTATGTTGATTTAAGACCAAATTTTATTATATGGAACAAAATAAATTTACTTTAGTGAAGATTTACCGCAGATTATTACATATTTTTCTGCAAATCCAAAAGCTGGAATGAGTTGCTGATGCAGGAACATTTTCTCTTCTCTGAAGCACCATTGGTGGGACACACAAAATAAATTTTTATTTTAAAAAAAGAAAAGATGATCACGCTGTTTGACAAAACACCGCACGATAGAACGCTTTTCACTAAGGAGAACATGGTTGGAAATTAACTTTCGATTTCGCGCACACTCTTGTTGAAGATACTCGCGAAGAATTCAAATCCGCAGTCACTGGTCGTCACACGGCAAGAAAAAAAAGCACATTTTGAAATCCGGATAGAAGAACGATGAATTTAAATCCGCAATTGCTGGTCATCACACGGCAAGACGAGAGAAGAGAGAAAAAAATAGGAGCGTCGAAGGCGCACAAAATTTTACGATGTACTCCCGCTTATTTCGCCGGAAAGACATTGGGAGCTAACGCGCCACACCACATGGCTGACGGGAACTCCGAAATTATCCAGCGTAGACGAATGTTGTTAAGACATGGCGGAGACCGGGACATTCTGATTCTGTTGTTTGCGCTCGGGTTGAATCGGAAAAAAAAATTACTGCCTGTGTCTGATGGGAAGGTATTCCTGCCGACTTCTGAAATATAGGCGACGTGGAGGAACAAATAACAGGCCAGAGTGGATTACGTCGCCGATACACATGATGACAAACCGAGCATTTTCCCGCAAAGACTCCCAACGCAGACACAGAAACCACAGATACGTAATTGAATCTAAGGCATTTTATTAAGTTTTCCAAGTCGTCCGCCCGGGATTATATGACAGACCGATTCTTACAGAGTGTGTCTAATTTTAGCAACCAGATAGTTTTATAAAGTCATTCCATCACGTGACACAGAGGTGTGACTTACATTTTGATTGGATAAAAGTTATTTGTTGATGCTCTGATCTGATCTAATTCGGTAGCCACGCCGCGTCGAGCTTAATTTCGATAAAAAGTCAGCCATCTTTAATAATATTGCCTGGGGTTACAAAGGCTATTACTATGGGATTTCTATATAAGTTTTACTGGGATGACAATGCTAAAATTTAGAATATCTCTTGGATTTTAACACGAATGCCCAAGGGAAATTACCTATTTCAAGGAATTAAAAAAGGGTTTGTAATTTGGAATAGTAAAGTGAGGAATTAATAGTTTCTAAATGTTAAGATTGTTGAATTAAGAAATTACTAGTTTTTAATATTATATATATATATATATATATATATATATATATATATATATATATATATGTGTGTGTGTGTGTGTGTGGTAATATTATTAACAACCTATAATCGCCTATCTGAACTTTCTCACTGTTCTGGTAACCCCTTTTCGACTCCTTTTCGAACCGCTTCGCCTTTCCACACCCTAACTTCCTCCGCCAATTCTGGCAACCTCTCTGGGCTAATTCTTTTTTCTCGCTTTTACGAGAGACGCTGGATTGACTCGAAATGAGTAAGATGTTCTGCAATTTTTTTCATGAATAAAGGCCTTTGTTCCTGAAGCTGACTTTCATTTTCCGGCCACTATGTAAGCTCCTATTTCACGAGTCCATTCCCGACATTTCATATATATATATATATATATATATATATATATATATATATATATATATATATATATATATATGGCTGGAGCTAGACTCAGCCTGAAATGAATAAAATTTTGATGCAGTCTGGCCGAATCGGTTATTAGAGCGACGAAAGTACATCCGTTCATTTCAGAAGAACGGAGGTAAGGGGAATAATATAACTTTTCAATCTTTAGCGGGAGAGGACAAAAAAAAAGTGACTATTTTTTGGAGGGTCAGCAAATTTAGGGGCTCGCGATGCTAACCAACTCGTGAATTGGGAAATATAGAAGTGTAGACATGCAAAGGAATGCGATTCATGGTAAGTTATGTGGCTAAGGGTTTTAGAGCGATAAATTAATATTACTGGGGATTGGATATATTAAAGAGAATTTAAATGGAAGAATGGAGGGCATAATATTTAATATATTACTTACACGCATACACACACACACACATATATATATATATATATATATATATATATATATATATATATAACATCATTAAATTTTACATAAGCATATATTACATACGTGCGTATGTACCGTGATAGGCGGCCTAAAGAAAGCAGGCAATTAAATGATGAAATTACTTGACAAAAATTAATGATTTCACAGAACAAACTTTAAAAAACATTCACATTAATTCATTTATATTTTTTCATCACAATCTTTAATAAAAGACGTGAAACGACTTGCATGTTAATTAATGATATCTAAACGGTTTAACATTAGAGTTTCTTCATTTTAATCTGCATATAATTCCCGTAAAAAATCGGCAACGTTCGCACGTTAACATATACATTTAAGGCCTGATCTGAAAAAAATATAACCATGAGTTAACCTTGCATATGATATAAGCGACATGTAAAATTATAAAGCAGGAAGCAATATGTCTTACTAAGGAAATCAATTTTTAATTGCTGAAGCAATTGCTTTCAAAATGAATCTAAATTAAAGAGAAAAACATTATTAAATATTGTGTAATGTGCAGTAGATAAACTTTGTTATTACCAATAACACCTATACAACTATCAAAACACACATTTACGATAATACAAATAGTTTTCGAAGATAGAGACGTAAGTGGTAGTTTCTAGATAAATCACGATTTAAAAAATGATAAATTTCTGGCATTATGGCAGATGTTGATATGTCATTTTTTCATGTCTTTGGAAAATTAAAAAAGTAACTTTTGTTGTGAAATATAAAATCACTCAAGTTTTTCAATCCAAATATTCTTTAGTTAATACTCATATTCAACCTCAAGTATATGGCTGGTCTTCAATAAAAATTTTCAATTAGGGACTATAATATTCAATTAGGGACGAAGTATTACCTGTTTTATACATAGCAGCATTTGCCAATGCGAATAACTTAATATTACTTCATAATTTCACTATCAGGTTTCGTCACATCGATGGACCAGTTTTAAGTGTGACTTATCATCCTAAAACATAAAATCGAATTTTTCGGACATATCAACATCTGCCATAACGCAACAGAAATGTAAATAAATGTCCTAAATAGATTTCATAACATTGAATATCATACGAATTTCTTAAAATAATTTATCCCTGAGAATTTAATTAAACATTTTACAACTAGCTTATAACGTTTCATTAATTCCTTTATTGATTTTTCAGTATACTATTACCATGATTACAGAATCTGTACCAAAATCAGTTTCCCATGTTAAATTCTGTATGAAAAATAATCTAGATGTTTAGCTAAACAAACTTTAAATTTAATGAACACTAAAATAGGATAATAGAGCTAATACTTCTTGAAAGGATAGTTTTACTGCTAATATCGCCAGTTTTTAATCACTGGTAACCTTTACTATGCTATATAATTTTGCGTAATACTACCACATATTTCTATCCAAAAGTTAGCATTATATTTAAGTAGGTTTGTTACGAAATCCGTAGTTATGTTAAATCCAGATAATGTCCGGCCTTAAAATGTCTGTTGAAATACTATCATTTAACTTATTGAGTTAAGACCTAAGCAGATTATTTGAATAATTACTCCGATGAATTACTCATGTAAACTCAAAAGCTTACATTTAGGGCATTAATAATACAATTTTATTTTCTACTGATATTTTATCCATAAGATCATATATATATATTTCTTGTGCAACCGTATATATTTATACGTGTGCATACGCATATATATATATATATATATATATATATATATATACGTATGCACACGTTATATAATTTACAATATTAATTTTATTTTAAATTGTATTACACTTTTTAACATAAAAGATAGCCCCTGGTAACAAAAGTATATATATATATATATATATATATATATATATATATATATATATATATATATATATATATATATATATATATATATATATATATATATATATATATATATATATATGTATGTGTGTGTGTGTGTGTGTGTGCGTAAGTACACTTGTAAAACACTTAATGACATGAAATATAGATAACATATAGATATAAAACTTCCAACTCAAAATTAACTAAAAATAATCACTTACCAAGCCGAAATATACAACTTTACTGATACATCCAAAGACACTCGTACCTTTCACGGCAGTAACATGTCGAAGTTTATCCCTTTTCTATTTTGTATCTCCCGAAATGCGAACGAGTAAGGGAAAGAAATACAAAATATTTCGCATCGTAGACTTTAGTGTGAGATTTTAGTCGAGTTTGGCAGGGAAACCTACATCTTAAGTCTGCGTATAATCACTATAAAAATGTCCTAGAACATTTGAACTGACATCAATTTCATTTTAAAAATCCTTTAATTCCAGTGAACTCCAAATATACTGTAAACTCGATATGAAACACACAAATATAAATTTTGTTCTTTATAAAAGATATATTAATGGCCTTTTAACAAACAACAGAACATAATATTTATCTAAGCATTGAGAATCTGAAAAATCTGCTCATTTAGTCAGTTGCCACTCTTCACATTACAAATACATGCAGACTATTCTTTTAGAGTTTCTTCGGTATTTCTACATAAAAATCTTGCCAATCAATAACAAAACCATTAAAACCCGTATTCTGAAAAAATGAGTTAAATCCCAATATTTATGTCTATAGCAACTAGGATTTTACAGTTACATGAATGGTTTCATAATTGTAGAGTGGTAAGTGTTAATAAGAATAAAAATATTGAATAGACTTTAGTTTCCGTTTGTCGTTAATTTTTTTACTGCGTCATGTGATAATTCGTCTACTTTGTGTTTAAACTTTTGAAACATTACAATTGGCCAAATAAAGTTAATTTATCCCTTTTCTGTGGAGTATTTCTTTATCTGATATCTGATATCGTATTTCAAGAAAATTTCAAACAAAATACCTTAATTATCTCGAAAATTGAATGAAATTAAATTCGAATTTGTTTCTTTTTTATAATTTTATTTCAGCATTTAGACTTAAATACAACTAATAGATCACTTCTGATAGATATTTTTATTTCAAATGGATGATCATTGCAATTTTTTTTCACGAGTGACGTCACTTATCGCATATTGTTCCCTGTTAAGGTCGGAGAACTGCCCTCTAGTAGTCAAATGCGTGAGTCTCTCCCAACGTTGGCTCGTGTATGCGATAGATGGGGGCTATCAGATCGCAGTGCTGCAGCTGTTTCATCGGCTTTACTCCAAGATATGGGCCTTGTGAGTGAAGGTGACACACCCTTAGTTATAGATCGCAGTAAACTGCGAAGAGAAAGGCAAAAGCTTCGAAAGAAACTTCAATTTAATGTACAGCAAAATAAAATGATGCTGCAAGCAATTTATTTTGATGGTAGAAAGGACAGAACCAGAAAGACAGTGCTAAAAGATGGAAAACACCATCCTATCAATGTCCTGGAAGAACATGTGGTTTTGTTAAAAGAGCCAAATTCTGAATATCTGGGTCATATCACACCTTTATCAGGGACTTCTTTGAATATTAAAAACAGTATTACAACCTTTTTGTCTAACGATATGTTTATGACAGATGATTTAGCTGCAGTAGAATGCGATGGAACAAATGTAAATACTGGTTGTGAAAGAGGTTTAATTCGTTTATTAGAGGTACAGTATAATAAGCCTCTTCATTGGTTTGTGTGCCTCCTCCACACAAATGAACTTCCACTGAGGCACCTGTTAATCAACCTTGATGGCAAAACCCATGGTCCAAACTCTTTCTCGGTACCAATTGGAAAGGCTCTGAAAAGTTGTGTTTTACCAGTTCAAAAATATAACAGGATTGAGGGTAGTGTAATGCCAGAAGTTGGTGTAAAAGAATTAAGTAATGATCAAAAATATTTATATAACATCGCCAGAGCTGTTATGTCGGGTTGTTGCAGCCAAGAATTAGCCAATATACAACCTGGACCAATTTCCCATTCAAGGTGGCTGACTACTGCAAGCCGAATACTCCGTTTGTACATTTCATCAATTGATCCGTCTGTAAATCTTGTAACTCTGGCCACATACATAATTAATGTTTATGTACTAGTTTGGTTTGCAATCAAAACCAAATCAGATTGCTGTGAAGGTCCTCGAGATTTATAGAAAATGGTAGCATTCAGCAGATATCTTCTTCAGAATATAAAGAAAGTAGTTGATAATGTAATACAAGAACAAGTCATTAGCCATGATGACTGATGAAAATGCTACTATTAGACAACTAGCTCTTAGACGTGTGCTGAAAGCCAAGAATCAGCAGAGGTCACTAGAAGGCATTCGATACTTCATGGTCCCCAAATTGAACTTTGAAGCCAAAGATTATTATGAAATGATAAGTCACGAGAACTATGTTAATGTTGAACCGCCTTTGACAAGATCATTTAGCCGAGACGAGATCATGAGGTGTATTAATGAAGATAAAGTTCTAACTTTTCGAAATTACCATGTCACAATCAACATGTGGAACGGTATGTTCGATTAGTAACAGAAGCTTCTGCAACTGTTTTTGAAAATGAAAGGGATGGATACATTCGATCAAGACTGAAATCACGATCCATAATGAAAAAGTTTAACACAAAGGCAGAATATGATAATAATTTTTTCAAATAATTTCATAGAATCTAATCTGTTCTTCCACTTAAATGTTATTCAAAGCATAAATAATGCGAATTATCATTGTCATTTGAATTACGCTTTCCTTATGTAAAAATTAAATGTTTTGTAAAAAATCTGATTTTCCTTGAAATTCTGGATTTTCAGTCTCATTGTGATACCTCTAGATATTTATGTATGCTAATAATTTTTTTATGCTCATATTGATAGAAATGAGCAACTCTTTTAAACCCAAGCTAAAATATTTCTAAAGATTTTAACGAATGGCAATTTTTGACGCATATCTGTTTTTTCTCTGATTTTTCAGTTCTTCAAGGTCATTGTGGCACTTCAAAATATTATCAGATTTCAAATTCATTTTAGCATTTTTTTATTGATCCAGAGTAACAACTTTCCTGCACCCAAGCTAAGAGTAATTTACAAAAAAGTCAAAATTGACACTTTTTCACTCCACCCTACTCAGTAGGTCGGCTCCGGTATATGAAGGCCTAATTTAAATAGTGAGCCAACTCAATTAGAAATGATGTTAACCTGCCATTCATGATCATACAAGTCATTTCTATCTTATTTTAAAACTTGCACACCTCCAGCTTACTTCTGCTGCCAGCAGAAGGCACGACAAATCAGACTTCAGCAGTCATATTTCAGCAATCATTAGATTTTAAGGCCCTGTATCTCAAAATGAACAAGATGGAGTTGACCCACTATTCAAATAAGCCCTTCATAATAGTACCACATTTTTTTACTAAAAACACGAAAAGAAAGTAATGCTCTTTTTGTTTGCCTGGTCTGTCATTTGTTTTAGTGAGTTCGTATGTACAGCTTATTAGACTGACTGTATTTTATACACACTATCCATACCATTCGTTTCCAATTTTACCTATGCAAATAGCCCCATCAGTTCTAATTGACTGCACTTCTAACATCATTGTGCGCGCAGTAAATTATATATCTCTTAGGCCAAGTCAAGACACCGCTGTCAGCTCTCAAGCTTATAGTAAAACGACTGCTATCCCTAAGGCTTTGAAGGGGGAAATATCTGCTGCAGCGTCATTTCGAAGCCATTGTTCGAGGCATTTGACATCGGCCTTCAAAATTCTACTTTGGCAAAGCTGTATTTAGCTTTTAAATTTTCATTTCCGATGTTTATCTTTTGATCGGAGGTTTCTGTAGGGTATGTTCCATCCCCCTAGGAATTCTTGCCTGGTTTTTCACAAGTAACATAGGAGAAGTTGTTTTTCGCAACTTCACCTATAGTTAAGTCGTTTGTGTACAAACCGCATTGTATCCTCTAACCTCAGTGTAAACCTATGGAGATAATTCGTCTATTATTTACTGCTACGTGCATGCTGATAATCCAATAAAACTGGTATTTTGAGATAGCCTAAATTTTCCTTCACCTTACAATAGGATTTATTTTATAGGTTTCGTCCACCAAAGGAATTTATGAGCGTTTAAAACACACTAGACCAAATTTTCCCCGAATAATGAAAATTTTAAGATATTTGAATTTTTTGAAAAACACTGAAAATGTTGCAAGGTGTAAAATGTCTTTATTTTACGGAGTACAATTTTTTAATTAAAATCTTCCAATCCAAGTTAGCATTCCCTCGACACATTTTCTCCATACATTTACATTGAGGTGAACGAATCCATTAAGGTTATACACAACAACCTAATAAAAGTATATCCATATGTGTTTTAAACGTAAATAGGATTTTTTAAATTTCAAATCCGTTTGGTTCCTTGATTTTTATTACCTAGTCATAGCGATTCTGACTGAAATTGCGATTTGTCTGCTTTGTTAAGCTATCTAGGGAGTTAGTGTTTTTTGTCAAAGGCAGATTTTTACAACTCATCGCATCTGATCCTGTGAACAATGTATAATCGTTGAATTGTCCAGAAACTTCTTTCGTTTTTTTTTCATTAAAATAAAAGACAATTGTTATACAAAGAAATAACTTTAATCCATAATGTATTGCCCATTTTGATCAATAACCGTTTGCCATTTTCAAGGCAGTTTCACGATCCCGCTTTTAAAGAACTTCTGATCTTTACCTGCAAAAAAGTTTTCCAAGTACGATTTGATACTGTTACCTGAAATAAATGTTTTACCTGATAACGAATTCTGACGAGCAGAAACCAAAATTTTAGTTCTGATAGTGCAATAAAAGGGCTATAGGGTGGTGGTGGTAACATATTCCAACCAAACTCCAACAGTTTCTGACGAGTGACTTAAGATGTATGAGGTTTTAGAATGTCATGATGGAAGACGATACATTTACGATTCACTTATTTTGGACGTTTCTGTTGCAAAAGAATTTTCAGTTTTGTTAGAATTTTACAGTATATATTGTAATTGATCGTTACGTTCCTTGTGAAAAACTAAAAATAGCCAGTTCCTTTATAATACCACCAAACTTATAACTTGACTTTCTTTTGACGCATATCAGCTTTTATCGTTGATTGAACTGGTTCACTAAATTTGGATCATGATATTCTGCATTCAGTGTTACTGTAATCAATCCTTTTTTTATTTAAACCTATCAATCGCTTCAAAATTGGATTATTTTGGTTACGTTTCAAGAAAAAATCCCGCATGATGTTACGTTGTGTTAAAGGGATTTACGTAAGTTCCCGTGGGATCCAAGCTTTTCTAAATGGCCATCAACGATTATTTTGGATTAATTAAGGTCGGTATGTACTAACCCCATTGGATTCGCTCACCTCAATGTTAGCCTATGGAGAAAATTTGTCCACGGATTGCCGACTTCGATTCAGCGATTTTTAAAAAATAATTGTACTCCGTCATAGAGAAAGAAATTTTACATTTGTGTACATTTTTCGTTTTTTTTTTAAATGCAATTAATATTTTTAATTTTAAATTATTCGGGGAAAAATCTAGTATAGTGTATTTTAAACGCTCATAAATTCCTTCGGTGGACGAAATTTATAAAATGAATCCTGAGCGCTTTGCAGAAAAGTTCAGGCTATCTGACAATACCAGTTATATTTGATTATCAGCATTTATGTACCTGTAAATAGTTGGCAAAAATATATTTTATATAAAAATTTGGGGGCAGCGCTTAACCCTCCTATATAGAGAGAGCCATTACAATCCCTCAAAATGTTAATCCTAAGGGGGATGGAATTTTCGAACTGTCAACTGAACTCCTCCCACCACAAGAGATTGCAAGAAGAGGAGACGGGAATTAGGATTTTTTTCTTAGTACATAGCAGCCTTAAGCCTCTCAACAACATCATGTACAAATGTGTGGCGATCAGTTTTAGTCATAGCTTTTAATTTGTCATCATCAAACTCAGTTTGTCTGCCATAGCGTGGTGCATCCTAAACTAAAAAAGCTCTAGAGTGAAAGTTAGCAAAATATTTTAGTTCGTGCGTTCTGTCAGTGCATCACCACCATACACAGCACAAATATTTTCGTTTGTATCTGCAGCTCTTTCGACTTTGCGGAATTAAAAAGTAAACTGTGACGAAAATGTCAATTTTTATCTTCCATCCATCAACATAAAATTCCTACTTAAACATTCCACGATTTTTTTCCCGAACGTGGAGGCACTTGTCGCTAGACATTCGCCTGTATGTACGCCACTTGACGGCTGGCCATTCATTTAAGGGGGAACCGTATAGGTGGCCAGCATTGCCCCCTACAAGCCTGTCCGGTGATTTACAACCCAGTCAAGTGACGATTTCCACGATTGTAATATGTTGTATTTAAAACGTACTCTCATATGTCTGTTGTCATAATGCCTTTTCAAAAATATTGTTTCAAACAGCATTAACATTGCCTACACGCTACAACGGCTACTTTACGGAAAAACAGAGAGCAGTTTCTAGGCAACCTAATAATTTCCCCTGGTATTTCACAGCTCTGCCTATGTCTTATGAAATCCTAATATATTTTTTTGTTCAAAGATCAGGGGAATTTGTATTAAAATTTTGAGTAACATCTAAGGGGGGCCGGTACACCAATTTCTCCCGAAAAAATAATACGTTTTCATTTTCTTATAGTCGATTCTCCTTTTTATAACCTTACGTTTTCCTCGCGACTGAAAAATACCCTACATAAAACCTTTATCGTAACTTCGGGTCTCATACATGTTCTCTAAAATTCTTACTTTATACCTAAAGATTTTATCTTTTGCTAAGACAGACATTGTTTCCTGTGAATCCGTAACTACGTCTATTGTTTCAAGTGCCCTTGATACTTGCAGGAAATGACTTTTATCTGTATTGCGCTCTTTCTTTTCGTGACCACTCTCTATGTTTTATAAAAAAAAGTTCAAATCACTTCCCTTAGGATATGCACTTATGAGACGTTCAAAAAAAAGATATTCAGTTTTTCTCAACATGTCCTACATTAAAGCACAAACATTAGAAATTTCAGAAAAAGACATTAAAATTACAATACTTGTTAAAAAAGGTAACATTGTCTCTTAAGATAAATGATTTGTTAGTCAATGTTTGTACTTACCATTTTAATTATAGTAAAGATCAAAAACATATATATATATATATATATATATATATATATATATATATATATATATATATATATATATATATATATATATATATATATATATAATAAAGGACAGATGTCATCATGCTATGTGTTGTAGATGTAGGCGACGTTTTATAGATGATTGTATAGATGCTTTTAATTATGGTTTTTAATCTGTTTTATGAAGTTCACTTATTATCATTTCACGAGAGGTGGTTTCCGTGTTCATTCAATGTATGTGTCTGTATGTCCTGTGTTTTAAGCTATTAAAAGGTACCATGGCCGAATTATCGATTTTTATTGAAACTGCTTACGGCTGTGTAGGACTAGTTACTTTAAATCAACCCTATAACTATATTGAGGGGATATATATATGTTTGTATGTGTGTGCATGTATTTAAACTTTTTTTCAGTTTTTTCCATTTTTTTTTTGTTTTCTTAATTTACTACTACTTTGTACCCTTCAAAACATGAAGGCTAGATAGTAAATAAATGTACTAATGCACAAATTGTACTCAATGCATCATTGCCAAATGTTGAAAATCATAATAATGCGCAAAAACAAATTTATGGCCTCGTGGTTAGTGAGTTTCTAAAGCTAGATTTAAAAATGTCACTGGGCATGCACAGAAAGCAATTTTTTTACTTGTAAATTATCGCTAATTAAACAGCGCGAAATAAACACTTTCCATCAATTTTAATATTATATTTCACAAACATAATTTTCATAAAATAAAAATGGCACAGAAAGATCTAGAGCTCCTCGGAATAGACGTGTTAATCATTAAAACATGCCACTGAGCATGCGCAGAAACTGAGTTTCTAAATCCTGATTTAAACATGCCACTGAGCATGCGCAGAAATCAATTTTAATTGCAAATTATCGCTACTTAATAGAAATTGCGAGTACAAAAACCAAATTTGACAAATCTATAGATTACAATCTTTCGTTTAATACCAAAATGAAGTAAATTGATGCAGTAGTTTTCTCTCGCGGTCTGCCCAAAAAGTCGGCTTAGCAACTTATATATATAGATAAGGACATCACCAAAAAATCTCATTCACAGAGGCCGTTTTATTTAATTAAAAAATACTTCCCTGAAATCAATGTGTTCAGTACTTTTTTATAATATTCAACCGATATAATATAACTTAAAATTATATTCAAAAGGAAAAGAAAATATTTTATTCAAAACGTTAATTATTTTTGCACTGTTTAGCCGTGAAATAACACTATGTCGTATTGGTAAGAAACCTGATCACGAAAAAATAAGTTATCGAATCATGAGAGGAACTTTCTACTTATTGATTCATCACGAGACATTTGTATAGCCCATTTTCCTACGTCTGGACAGTTAAAATGGAGGCGAATGCATCGTTTAAGCTTCCCTTTTCCAACTTGTAAACTTCTATTATGCTACAGTGAAAGTTTTTTATTTTTTATTTTATTTTATTGATTAGTTTATGGCGGTAGGAAATGTTCCCGCAGAGCTATAAAATGTTTTATTTGTGTTCGTTTGGAATTTTATGTTTGATCGACTCTTAAACAGGTTTTTAATCGAACTTTTTTGGAAAGACCTATATAAGATTTCGAATGTTATCAAGTTATCTTCTAACGTTTTTCGTATAACAGATGATGTTGTATGTTTCATGTGAATTAATGCGATATTTCTACTCATATATTATCTGACATACAGAAAAATTTATGAGCTGCAAATTTATTCCTTATGACGTATGATAAAAAACTACAACAACGTGTGTATGAAAATTTAATTAACCTTCTGACACAGGGAAACACTCAAAGATGTTTCGTTATCAAAACTGTATTGATTGAAGGATGAAAGATAAAAATTAACATTTGATTGAAGGATGAAAGATAAAAATTAACATTTTGATTGAAAGATGAAAGATAAAAAATAACATTTTGATAGAAGGATGTTTCATTGAAGGATTTTTGATTGAACGATGAAAGAAAAAAATAACATTTTCGTTCCATTTCACTTTTTTTTTCTTTTAAAGATCTATGGTTATTATATGTATGGTTTTTGTAGTTAGTAAGATATATTTTACCTTCAAAGATCTATGGTTAAAGAAATTAGAAATTTACAGTGAAACTTTTTTTTTGGAGACCAGTCATGGTTCCGAAAAAAAATGGTCATTATGAGAGGTAGCTTTCGAAAAGAGTTTTTTCCCTAACATTCGCTCTACATTGGCCAAACCAATAAACAAATAGCGGAGTATTTGTCTAAAAATGACATTTTAGCTATTGCTTAAGTAAAGGGGTTTCAGCGGAAAAATGCTGCGGGCTAGCCAAAGGTTGATCAGATTTAATCCATTTGGAAGATTAAACTGCAAGAATTAAAACACAGAGACTTTTACTAATTATATCCAAAAAATAATCCGGTCTGCGGGGTTATATTAAAATGTGTTATTTAGTGGAAATGTAGTTAGTAACTAGAAATTGGTTACTGAATTAAGATATTTATCGCAGATACATTTTTAAATGAGTGACTGTACTATTGCAAACACTAAAAAAAATACATAAAGTATCTCAAAGAAGAGCAGCTAAAAGAGGAAAAAAAATCTGAAGCGTAGAAATAACGTTGGGCCTCAGTGTCGCCTTTGTCAGGTGCTCCTCATCAAGAACCAATAAGTGCGTTGGAGGAAAAGGAATTCCAAAACGGAATTTCTATAAATTTTTACTGTTCACTGACAAAGTGTAGGCAATCATACCACTTCGCAAAGAATGATTGTCTATTACAATCTGTGGTACAAAATTTACAGCTCCAGAAGTTAAAAAAAACTTTCAGCTAGTCTCTTCTAACGAAACTACCGCAGGTTATTAACGTAGGATTACTTATCGCTGCTTACCTCTTTTCTATGTGTATATGTATGTATCTGTTATGTATATATGTACCTATATATATATATATATATATATATATATATATATATATATATATATATATATATATATATATATATGTATATATATATATATACATAAAAGTATGTCAAAATTTTAACGCATTTTGGTACTTTTCTGTTTAACTGTTTACTCCTTGTCAAAGGGATACAGACTGGGTTTGGTACGCTGCCAAAATTATAACTCGCGAGAACGGATGGACGGACGGTTATAGCGTCTGAAATTTTACTTTCCGTAGGATCGTTATGGAGGAACGTAATCCTACGTTACAAAAGCATAAAGCGTACCAAATCGGTGGAGCAGAAAGCTCGCTATATAGCCCATAACAAGGGCGAAACCTAGGTCTCAGGTGGCATGTACACTGGACATGTATATTTTTGTTTTTAACTTTAAAAACAATTCTAATTAAAATTGGGCCGGTAATTACTGATATTTGGGTATTTTAACTATTTCTCATTGTATTATCGTCATTTTCCCCTAATACTTCTCTGTTCTACCAGCAGGGGCCGCTCTCTTACTTTTAGCTTCAGGTCCTTTCATTAGAATTCTGTTGTTGTTGCTGATTAAAAGCACCACTCGACTAGAAAATGCTAGACCAGGTCCATGAGGCTCTATCCTGTGAGCAAAAGGTAGGCAGCAGTATCCTGATCAATCATGGTGACGGCTATACCTAACCCTTTCAGGAGCA
Organism: Dolomedes plantarius; assembly: GCA_907164885.2. NCBI lineage: Eukaryota > Metazoa > Arthropoda > Arachnida > Araneae > Dolomedidae > Dolomedes > Dolomedes plantarius. The sequence goes on from OU015502.1 coordinate 61,351,656, forward strand.
ACAACCTCAACTGTTAGCATGGTGCAGATATTTTTCCCGTTATTTTTTAACCTAAAGAATCTTGAAAAAATATCCTATTAATGGTTGCAAAATGTTTTTACTTCTTTAAACTGATAACAGATGGCAGTACTAACCACTTTTCTGCTCATTTAACAGGAATACGTTGAATGCAACTAAACAAAGACAAGATTTAGGCGTTTGCACTGTGCAAATGGCGACCTCAAAGATCTAAGCAGTCCACAATATGGGAAAGATTCGAAAGAGCAGAAGAACAGGAACAAGGAGGATATACCTTAGAAGAGTTCTCGAAGGGATTTCATCTCTAACACTGGCAGACTACCTATTCTCTAAAGAGAAGCAACTTACGCATCGCTCCATGTGCCCAGCATTTTCCTATATTATCGCAAACTCATGTCACTTAATATTGTACAAAGTTCTTGTAACTATAGGCTTTCTTTTTTTATCTCGGTTTCTTATTCTATACTAAGCAACGCACGAACATCTTTCAACAGTCATAAAGACTGAACGAAAGATGATGTATTTGTTTTCAATTTCACTGCTGGCAACTGTCGGTTGAAAAATAAGCAATTTTTAGGAGAATTGGGAGCTAATATAAAGTTTGTTGCATACATTTTAAAGTCAGTTATACATGAATTTATTGGCAACTTAATAAACATTATTATCTGTTCAATGCACCGATCGGAATGAGGGTCAATTTCTTTCATTCTTTATGAAGTTTTCCTTAAATATTAACTGTCTAGCTTGAACTTAGATTTACCCCACACACCCGATTTTTATTAAGGTTGAAAAGAACTTTTATTAAAAATTCAATCTCTCTTTTAAAACGCCAAAGTAAAATTCAAGATTTCTTTCAAGTACAGGGGAGAAATACGAGCCTGTCTTTTCTAGATCTTTTTTTATATCTTTTATTGCTTTCATATTCAGCAGAAGTTATAAAAGAAGTAACTCCGAGAGAAAAAAAAAACTTATTGATTTCTCACTTACTTAACAAAGAAAGAAAAAAATTGCATCATCAAAAAATTGCATTTAAAAAGCATCCTCTTACATTCACTCTGATTTATCTACGTAAAAAGTTGACTCTTAGGTTTAATAAAAGCATTTGCTTTAAAATGTTATGTTTATATAATATGATATGCGTAATGTGCATTTGTTTAAAGGTTTTAACGTACTGTACTTTCAACTTTGAATTATTTCTTTAGATGTTTGATGTATATGTAAAAAAATTCCCTTAGATTCTATTTGATCTTATATAAAATTCAAAGTTAATTCAGCCTTGTAAACGGAATGAATAGAAACGTCTTATTATTATTATTATATAAATCGTAAGAGATGATGAAGGAGGGATGATACAAACGTTGAATTCGCATGAAAGGGAGATGATATTGGGATATGCAAATTATTAGCATTTAAGCTCAAATAATCGATGCAGGAGGGAGAAACGGCATCGCAAACTCTGTACAAAAGGAAAGTTACGCATCGGGTTTCTCATTCGGAAATCGCATTTGAATGTTGATTGTTTGTGAGAAGATCGTGTTGTGCTTCGTATAAGAAGGGGAAATGGCTACTAGCACGTGTTGGAACTCAATAGAGGAAGGATCTTGGCCAATCGAGAGTGCGGTTAATCGTTATGCTATAATTCTACTCGCACTGGTCGGAATCCAACGACAGTCATGCGAATATGGAATCGGTGTGTTCAAGAAGGCTATACCGAACGCCAAGCAGGAACTCAACGGCCTCCCGCTACTAACGCACGAGAGGACAGACATTTTCTCTGATCGGCATAGCAGGACCGTATCGCCACCTCGTGGATCTTGAGTTAGTATAAGCGCTTGTTTGCAGCAGGGCAAGTATCCTCGCGGACTTTCCAATGACGTTTGGAGCAGAACGGACTGTCTGCACGGCGGTCATTATTGCGCCTTCCCTTGACACTGCAGCATAGAGACGCGGTGGAGCGCCCAACGAAAAAACTAGATACAGTAATGGCACGACGTCATCTTTTCAGACGAGTTCCGGTTCTGTGAGCAGCATCATGATGGATGTATCCGTGTCTGGAGATATCTAGGAGAATGCACGTGGCCTGATTTCATTCAATATCATCATACGGGACCTGCGCCTGATATGATAGTATAGGCAGCCATTGGGTACACGACACGAACACCTCTTGTTTGAGTCGTCGGTAATATGAACAGCCAACGTTACATTTTTCAGATCTTAAGGCCGGTGGCTGTGCGCTATCGAGGCCTCGGAGACGTCTCTTTCAACAAGATAACGCACGACCACATGTTGCCCCTTGTATCCTGACCTACCTCGACACAGAAAGTGCTCGACTGTCGCCCTGGACAGCGCGTTCTCCAGATCTCTCACCCACTGGTAACATCTGGTCATGGGTTGCTGAAAGACTGGTTAACCACAGCTCTCCAGCCACTACGAATGATGAAGTGTGGAATAGATTGAAATAGTATGGAATGACTTGCCCGTATCTGTCATCCAACACCAGTTCACCTCGATGTGTAACCGCGTTAGAGCCGTTTTTGCTGCCAGAGGCGGCAGCTGTGTGTACTAATTTCAGACCCTGTATACACTCTAATTGCCTACAAATTTAATCATACTTTTTCCTATTTCGCTGTATACGTACAATAAGTAAAGTTTTGTTATTTGCTTTCCTTCTTGGCGCTGTGTGTGTGTGTGTGTGTGTGTTTGTTTGTTTGTTTCTTTTTAATATTTCAACTATTTTTCATGAGTTTGTTCAATTTTGCTTGATATAAATATTTAACACAAGTGTTCATTAAACACCAAAAAATTGTATTAGTAAATTCTATCTGTGTAAGATCTTACTGATACTTGATAATTTCGTCCGAATAACAATAATTTTCAAGAAGATTTTTATACAAAAGTTAATATTATTTACAATATTTACAATTAGTAAGTGTTTCCAACAAGTTCTCACTAAACTAATATATTTTTTTAAACAGAATTTCAGCCAAGAATGAATTTTTCTAAAAACAAAATAAGATCGTTTTGTTGTAATATAAATTAGGGACAACGGTGATACCTGTATAAAACATTCCAGTCTTACCCACTGAATGCCTGGAACAACTGTTAGATCTCTAAAAAACTTCGAACCCTAAAGGTACTAAGTAAAATTAAATGTCTGAAAGCTTTTGGAAAAATTGGTGGCCTATCTCTAGACAGTAACCTGCTCTGGTAGGTCCAACACCTGTCCAGATTGCACTAGAGGATCACCAACTGAGGACTCAAATAACGGTGTATTTAATTAAGAAAACCTCTGGTAGCCAGGTAAACCTAAATTTTTCCAGACATATTTTTCCTTGTTGATTTGTGCATTTTGAATTTTTTATCTCTGGCTTTTCTTGTGTTTATATTGTGTATGGAAACTTTCCTGACATGTAAACTGTAAATCTAACTATAATGATATTGCAAGTCAAACACAGACATTTAAGAAACTACTGTTTAGTCCAGTCAACGAATGATTCTAGATGGAAAGTCATAGGGCGGAAAAACTGACTTCATAACTATGTTTGGACTAGTTAGGAAGTAAACAGACTATAAGTCCCTGGTCCTAGTCGGGATCAAGGGGGGTAGGGGGGCCTAAGATCCCGTTTTTTGGTTTTTAGCTTATAACTCAAAAACGATGGATCCTACAAAAAAAATCTTACACAAATATAAAGCTGACAAAATTTCCTATAAAAAACATACATGAAGCTTGATCGTATCTTCAATAGTTTCTGAGAAATGAGCCGGAGAAAATCCCTAATTTATGAAAAAATTAATTTTTCCCTCCTTTTTTCGATAAAATTCGCCTCTAAAATTCTTTACCGTCGATCTGAGAGACAAACCTTGGGAATGGACTTGTAGAGCATTAAATTTCCTTCAAGACGAATATATTATTTAATGTTTTACCTTCATTTGTTCTAAAATTAGAGCAATTTTCGAATTTCTTACGAATTTCGAAAAATAAGTCTCAAATCTGTAGTTTGCACTTTTTGTCATTTAAATGGTTAAACCATTTGTTTAAACGCTGTCTACAGTGCAATACCTTCGTAACACCTCAGGAAGAAAGTTTTAGTGTAATAAAAACATTTACATAACTACATTAAATGAATATGATGCAAATGTAACATAATTTTAAAAAAATAGGTTACAGTACACAAAAAAATGGTAATGTAAATTTGGTGAAACAACTTTAATCGCAACAATTTTAAAAAAGAAAATTATGTTGAAAATGTAATTAAATTACTTTGCGTTGCTTTGGACGAGAGGATCCAGGGATTTCCTCAGATGGTGGGTCGTCTTTTACTGCAAATGGCTCCTCCGCATCTTCCTCTATTTCTGTAGTGAAGGGAGGGGTTTCAGTTTCTTCCTCGTCCTCAACTTCGCAATCCAAAAAGTGGGATACCGTTAGTACAATGCCCATGACAATTATAGCAAACAGTAGAGCAGTTCATCGATGCTCTCCTGCACCCACATTTGCTACTGGTACAACCTTTAGTGCACAGGCAAAATATCATATTCAGTATATCATCTGGTGCGGGTGGGTCCTTCGTTGGTTTTGGATAGAGATGAATCCCTTTACGTTCCCACCCCCACTCTTTAGGAGGAAGATCTTTTCTTAACCAAAGTTGGACCTGGTTGTAACATCGATACGAATGTTCCGTAGCTGCTCCCTCAGTTGGCGGAAGAGAAGAAATGTCTGGTTTGACATTTGAAACTGACTAGATAAATGTGTTGTATCGTAAGCGGTTAAGAGAGCTTTCGTTTAACTTAGCACCGTACCATCTTAAAAGAAATACAGTTCCCTGTTCGACAATCTTAGTGGGTGGCGAGGAGGGGTTGGAAAATACTGTAGAGGCTTCTTGAATATCGAGGTGTTTCATATATAGCTTACAGAAACCAAATTTGCTCTATCTGAAAGCAGCAGAAGTTGTATCACAGCCAGTTAAGGCATGAAGAAACAGTATATCTCGCAGCCCCACCAGCTGCAACTCTTGTGAGTATGTAGGGTTGGAATATTTCCACGGCCAGGTTTGATTAAAATGATATCTTTATCAGGTGGGGTGATGGCCTTTAGGAGAACTGCTAATTCTATATCTTCTCCAACGACAGCAACAAAAGAATTATTTTTTGATTTCTCAATCGCGGTTCTCACAATCAAGGAGTCGGCATCACTTAGTGCTTCATGCGTGTTAATTCCATCAGTCTCAAGTTAATATCTAAGCATGGAAATCAGTCTCATTTTGTTATTCTTGTTGGAGACAACCTGGTTTTGTTTGGCGTTAATTATTGTACCCAAACTGAAAAAAAATGTCAGCGGAAATGTTTGCACGATACCGGCGTTCCTGTTCTGTCGTCTTCGTGCCGTTGGTTGAGTTGAGTATCCATCAAAGACAACTGTACAGCTCTTTCCAAGGTAGTGGGTCTCGACAAATTTCACGCAAGATTGACAAATTGTAAAAACTATTGCTGATCTTGGTCAAATGACTTTGTGCAACAGGAATCCTCCATCAACAACTACGTCAATCTTTGGTAGGTGGAAACGCTTTTTGGTTGGATCAAAAAGTGTATAAAGAGTGTATTTGTTAGTTTTTCTCATTCCGGTTTCACAGAAGAAAGGTAGAGGGAATGGGGCCAACTCAAATTTTAAATAATTTATCAAGTCTTCATCGGTTTGTTTTCTGATTGAAATTCGTTAACAAATTAAGAGAGGGTGTACTGCAAGCTATTCATTATTGATTTTTATTGAAGTATATATTGATGATAAAGGGCGAGCCATATTTTTAAGAGATAACTTGATTCCTGAAAACGAGTTGCCTTTAATTTTTATCATTGCCTGCTTGACAATCTCGACAGCATTGTAACAATTGATTGTCATCACCCACAACTCCGGTAAATTTTGACGTTATGTCGCTAATAACAGGGAAGGGATGATGATTTTCAAACCATTCTGTTATTTAAGATACATTTTGTGCATTTCTATTTTGACAGGCAGACCAAAAATCAATATGTTGCTCTGATGTGGCAAATGAAATACCACAAAAGTCTTCTAATGAAGGGCAAATGTCATGGGTTGCAATCCTCCCTACTATCCACTTGCTTATGACACTGTCCGTGATTCCTCGCCCGCGTGTCAAGCCACCCGTTGTTTTGAATCTTCACATTGATATGGTTTCAATGGTCATATCTGACCAGACACCAGCTTAGAAGTGATCAGACCTTCGGATTGCAAAATAACCAGAACTGACGAATTTCCGATACTCCTCTGCTGACATTTTGGATGAAAGACTCATGATATCCTGCATGTATAGTTGAAAGGATTTAGCATATGGAAAGTGTCCACATGCATGGAAATAAGGTGTCATTTTCTTCCCGCAATTAAGGTGGGCGTTCCAATTGTCTGATCTTTCGGCGTTGATTTACTCCTTCATCAAATTCCCCATCTTAAAAAACTGAATCAAGAGTTTTGATGTTATCCTTGTCCATCAAGCTGTTTAATATAAGTTTCCTGGTAACTGACCTTATGTATTATTTCTACCCACGAGTGAGATACTAAGAACCTCTCCCGATTTTCTTGGAAGTTATTGCTTTTGAAAGATAATATCGGTCGTTTCGACCGTGGTGCGACGGCTTAGTCAGCAGGTATTTGCACCTGGCGGCATACCCTGCACTTGTGAACCCCCCAAAGAAGAAAGATGCATCTATTGCACAACAAAACCAAATAGGAAAACGAAGCAAACATGTCGAAAAGTTTGCTCATATATATATGCAAAGAGCATAATTCAGCAGGTATGTTTTAATAAAAGAACATAATATGCGTGTATTATAAAGTGCACATGTTCATGTTAGGTACTATTCATGTTGGTTACTGTTCATGTTAAGTACACGACATAATTACGAGAAGTTTCATGTCCACATACAAAGAATATTTTTGTTGATGACATAACCATTTAAATGGCAAAATGTACAAACTACAGTTTTGAGGCTTATTTTTCGAATTTCGTAGGAAATCAAAAAATTGCTCTAATTTTTGAACAGTAAAACATTAAATAATATATTCGTCTTGAAGGAAATTTAATGGTGTACAAGTTCATTCCCAAGGTTTGTCTCAATTGACTGTAAAGAATTCTAGAAGCGAAGTTTATCGAAAAAGGGGGGGGGGGCAAAACCCATTGATTAGACTATAGTTTCGTGCTTAAATAAGCTGACGGACCAACAGCATTGTTTGCTGCAAAATTAACTTTATTTTTATTTCTCCGCTAACAGGAGGCAGAGTAGCTGTCGACCGCTGCCAGGTGGTGGTTTCGTACTTCTACTTATTTTTACACATTGCCGCTAGAGGACACACGGATGCATCTTATTACAGCAAATCGTTTCATGACACTAAAGGGTTATATGACGTAACATACACCCCGGGTTGAAATCGAAGGTTTCAACAATTATAATCGCTTAACACAAATTTTCATCAAAATGCAATACATATATTGCAATTACAGTTAAAACAACTAAGCAAATTTGACAAAAACAAAAAAATTGATAAAATGCAAAGTAAAGGAAAAGTTATATACAATTATATACAGTCTATGGGTAATAAACAAACTTGATTTATACCCCTCTTGAAGATACCTCAGAAGTTTTTACCCAAACGACTCTGACCTTTCCACCAGAGTCCTTTACAACTTCACGTATACATCCTAACTTCCATTTCTAAGGTGGCAAATTGCTATCCTTTAGTAATATCATGTCGTTCGGATTTACATTATCCTTAGTAAATTTCCATTTATTTCGTGATTGTAAATGATTCAAGTAATCTCTAGACTAATTTTTCCAGACCATTTGCACTAATTTGGTCGTTTTTGCCATCTGGATAAATAATTATCTTTACTTTCTGTTAAATTTGGCTCTGGTATCGAAATTAATGAACGGCCAATTAAGAAATGTCCAGGTGTTAATGCATTACAATCATTAGGATCTGTAGACATATGCATAATGGGTCTACTATTGAGAATACCCTCTATTTCTGTTGTTACAGTTAAGAATTCTTCGAATGTAAGCCTTGTGGAACCCACTGCTCTTTTAAGGTGATATTTAAATGATTTGGCAGCTGATTCCCATAACCCTTCAAAGTTTGGGGACCGAGGTGGGATGAATTTCCATTTAATTCCTTCTGTGACTAAATAATTGACAAACATTTCAGAAGGTTTACTCATTAGTTTATGTATTTTTTTGATCTCAGAATTAGCTTCTATGAAGTTCTTGGCGTTGTCAGAAAAGGTACAAAAACTTTTTCCACGTCTAGCAAAAAGCGTTTCAGTGTCGCAATTAATACGTTTGAAGTTAGATCTGTGACCACTTCTAAATAAATCGCTTTAGTGGCACAACACACAAATACTGCGGCATATACCTTTTGAAATATACTCTTGCGTTGACCCTTATACTTGATTAAAAAAGGGTCACAGAAATCAATCCCGCAATGAGAAAATGGAGGACTACGATTGACTTTTTCCGCAGGCAAGTTTCCTAGTAGTTGGTTGGAACTAATGGGCTTGGTTTTGAAACACGTGACACATTCGTTAACAATTTTCCTTGCGAAACTTCTTTCTCCAATTGGCCAAAATTCTTGCTTGACACAATGCAACAAAGCCTGAGGGCCTAAGTGTAAATATTTCCTATGGAGGGATTCCATTATGATTTTGTAAGTTTGTGTTTAGATGGCAAAAGTTTTGAATGTTTAGTATTTTCATTTACATTAGCATTTTGTAACCTACCACCTACACGAAGAATCTTATTGTTATCCAAAAATGGATTTAAGTTGGTCAATTTACCAAATTTAATAGGTTTGAGTTTAGTCAAACTTGAAATCTCCTCAGGAAATTCAGCTCCTTGAACCAATCTTACCAATACATCGGATGCATGGTGGAGCTCCTCTGTTGTTAGACTACCTACCTTGCGCTCCCTAGAATTTCTAACATTTTGATAAAATCTGATAATGTAACTTTAAATACGACAAATTTTAGTGAAATTATTTCTTAAATTTAAAATATTATCAAGAAAATCAATTTTTGTATCCCCTAACAAAATTATTTGAACAGAAGTTTTAAGTTCCTTATTATATAAATCATCATTTTGATTATCCCAGTCACTTGAAGATAGAATGTCTGAGTTTAAACAAGTGGGGCCATGCCACCACAAAGAGTTCTGCAATAAATCAGCAGCTGATGTACCACGTGATATAACAACTGCTGGATTGTCTGAAGAGGGAATATATCTCCAGTCATAGTTAGGAGACAAAACGTTTATCAGCATCACTCTATTAGACACAAAGGTCTTTAGCTTTTCCGGAGGTGTACGAATCCACGCCAAAGTGATGGTGGAATCACTCCGCATGTATATGTGGTTAGTGGGAATTTGTAGGATTGGCACCAACCTCGACACGAGACGAGCCAATAACAACGCAGTGGAGAGCTCAAGACAAGGAATAGTTGATTTCTTAATTGGACAAACGCTTGATTTGCTGCACATATAATTTGGAAGGAGGACAAACCGTGGAATTTGCAGCTGGTTGACATCAGGTAACTGTTTTAAAAGTTTCAACCAGTCATTTAATTCGTTTGGTGGAATGTGATCATTCCACATGAGCTTCAACTGCGAAAGTCCTTGCAGAAATATTTTCGCCCTTTTGACAACTAGACCGATAAGACCTAATGGGTCGAACAGTCTGGCGATAGTTGAAAGAACGTCACGTTTTGTGTAGCTCTCTGAATGTTGTACTGCTACTCTGAATTTGAAATTGTCAGACATGGGTTTCCACAGCATGCCAAGTGTTTTAACAGTAGGCAAGTCAGATGAAAATGCATAATCATCAATTTTGTTGTCATTTAATAAGTCAGGGTTATTAGACACCCACTTGTTCAGTTCCATACCTCCTTTAGATAGGACTTGAGTTAACTGAATTTGCAAGTGCTTTGTTTCTTCTAAACTATCTGATCCCGACAAAATGTCATCTACATAAGTGTCATTGATTAGTGCTAAGGACGCCTTGGAATAATTATTTTGCTCATCTTCAGCCAGTGCTCTTAGAGTTCTTGTCGCTAGAAACAGAGCACAAGATGTACCATAAGTGGCAGTTTTAAGTCTGTATGCCTCAACTGGAGCAAAAGAGTTGGTTTCCACACTATCATTTGTAACTTTCTATCCCTGTCATCTACAAGAATCTGTCTGTACATCTTTTTTTTATGTCCGCACTGAATGCATATCTATAAGTACGGAATCTTGCTATTATAAAGAATAATTCTTGTTGTACTGTCCCACCATTCAGCAATATGGAATTCAGAGAAATTCCACTGCTTGATTTTGATGAAGCGTCAAACACGACGCGAAGTGGTGTTGATGTGGTTTCTGGGCGAAAAACAGCATGGTATGGAATAAAATAGCTCTCCTTAGGACACTTATCATTGATCACTCTTTCCATATGGCCAAGATAAACATATTCATCCATAAAAGCTTTATATAATTTGCCCATTGACTTGTTTTTATCTAATTTTTTCCAAAGTAAGTTTAAAAGTCTTTCTGTGATTTCTTTAGAATCCCCTAACGTGTGCAGTTTTTCTTTAATAATTGGTAATCTCACAATGTACCTTCATGTTTCATCTCTTTTAATTGTAGAACTGAAATGTTCTTCACAGTACTGTTTTTCAAATGTTTTTGAGTCATCTGAATTTCCTATACGATCTCCACGAAAGGATTCTAACTCAAAGAAATGTTTTACAACCTCATCTAAATTTTCAGATTCTGAAATTAGACCAGAAAAATTATAAGAATCTGTATTTTTGATACACCCTGTAACTAGATATCCGAATACACTGTTTTGCAATAATAATGAACCGTTATACGATCTGAATTTTTTTGCCTTTAACAAATCAAAAAGTAATTCACAACCCAATAATACACTGATTCTGCTAGGGACATTAAAATCTGGATCAGCAAGATTTATTTCGTTGGGAAAATAAATACTGGATATATCAATTCGCTGAGTAGGCGTTAACCCAGTAATACGAGGCAAAATAAAAAAAATGATAAAGTTCGGCTAAAATCACCCTCTTCATTAGATATATTTGCTGTGGTTTTATTTTTCACAAAGCATTCACCACAATTTATTCCCCAAAATCGATGCGTTAACCTTTTGTTTATTCAATCCGAATGATTCAGCCGTTTCCGAGGTCATTATGAATAAACTGGAACCACTATCCAAAATCCCTTTTACTTTTATTTCTTCTCCAAATTTGTTTTCAATATATAAGCTGACAGTGCAGAGTAACGTACTATGTTTAGAATTAGCGGCTAGAGATGATTGCATAACATGTGCATTTGGCGCCAGCTTCGTATCCGAAGGCAATGATTCATTCACCTGAGAACAATTTTCACAGTTCGAAAACGGTACTTTCGATTCCGACGGAACATGAACTTGAGAATTGTGACCTGATTTTTTACAAATTCTGCAGACAAATGTTGATTTACAGGGTGCTTTACAATTTTTACAGGGTGCTTTACAGGGTGCTTTACAAAACTTTACAGGGTGCTTTACAAAACTTTAACAATTTTTACACAATTTGTTTTCATTTAATATTTCTATACGTTTAGGAATACTCATATTCAAAAATTTCGAACATCGGTACAACGGATTTTCTATGTTACACAAAACGCAGGGTTTGACATAACTTTTTTGTTTATTTTGATTAACTAGTAAATTGTTCACTTTGTTTTGTAGCCTGACGAAATTTAGCTGTGGTTGGGAGTTTGTAAATCTGATCTAAAACGAGAGATCTTGCATGTAAAAATTGAAGAAGCTTTTCAAGATATGGAATTTCCTTTGATGTAAGAGACATTTCATATGTCTTTCTTGTTTCTTAATCTAATTTTTGTGACATTTTATTTACAAATATTGCATTCGTAAGTTCGTTACACTCTAATTTTAGAACCTTCAAGGCTCTTAAGCTTTTATTTACTGTATCTGCAATTAATCTTAAATCCTTTGATGAATCAACATTTAATTTTTCTATTTTGAGTATATACTGGATATGAATGTCAACGACAGACCGTTTATTTTCATAACTCAGCTCTAAAGCAGTAAATAACGACTCAAAAGTATGATCACTTGTTTCAATTAATTTGGCTTCACCACGTAAGGCGGCCTTCAGGTAGAACAATTTTTGTTCTTCAGATAAACCTTTATTGTTTGATATGAAACTAACAAATTATGTTTTAAAGTTAGTAGACTGTTCTTTTTGGCCACTGAAAAATGGCAAGGAAATTTCCTGTAATTTAGTGTTCAGCTCTAACTGATTCATAACAGATTTTAAGTTTATATTTTGCCCAGCTTTAGTTGACTGAGATTCAGATACATCGAATTTAAGTTTAGAAAGTAAGCATTTGACATTTACCTCTAAATTATCTCGTTCTTCGTCCATTTCAAGTAATTCTGTGTCGGCTTTCTACAGGGTTTCTTCATCGGCTTCTTCCAGCTCTGAATAGTCACTAAATAGCTTGTTAATTTCTTCTTTTATTTGATGCAGATTACTTAACTTTTGTTCCAACACCATTTCGTGTTCATTTTCTTCTTTAGTTGAATCATACATTTCGATGAACTTATGCACATGAGTAACTTTTGTTTTTTTCCTCCTACGAATCCTATTTAAATCCTTCAAAGTGGGAGGTGTTTTTATTTTACATTCATACCTGATTTCTTTTCTTTTACATCCATATCTGATTTCTTTTCTTTTGTATCCATATCTGGTTTCGTCTCCGTCCTCGGTAGGACCACAATGTTTAGACTCTAGTTTCGTGCTTAAATAAGCTGACGGACCAACAGCATTGTTTGCTGCAAAATTAACGTTATTTTTATTTCTCCTCTAACGGGAGGCAGAGTAGCTGTCGACCGCTGTCAAGTGGTTCTTTCGTACTTCTACTTATTTTTACATATTGCCGCTAAAGGGCACACGGATGCATCTCATTACAGCAAACCGTTACATGACACTAAAGGGTTATATGACGTAACACTCATTTTTTTTCATAAATTAGCGATTTTCTCTGGCTCATTTCTCAGAAACTATTGAAGATACTAATAATTTTTATATATGCTTTTTGTAGGAAATTTTGTCAGCTTTATTTTTTTATTTGGCAGAATCAAAACGGGACCTTCTTAGTCCCCCTTCCCCTTTTTCCTAACCTAGGAACGAGGACTTTTAATATGTGTACCTCCTAACTAGTCTAAACAAAGTTCTGAAGTCAGTTCTTCCGTCCTATAACTTTCCACCTAGACCCCTCTTTTGAGCTTTCGTTGACTGGACTAGTTGTTATTCATGCCAGTGGTTGGAGATATATAACTGATTTATTTTTGCCAAGTTGGCGTGAAATGTTTTTAATTAAAGAAGTACTTGATTGTAAATAAAAAAGGCTTGTGTTAACTGTATGAATCCTAAATGAGATCCTATGCTGTAAATGGTACCATCACCATACCAGATACACTGGATCATCATGAGAGATGGGTGGATATTTGAACGTCATTTCCCTTAATAACTTTGGTTTCTTTCAATCTTATTTCTATTACATATTCAACTACAGTAACATATCTATAAGTTACACCAATATATGCAATTCATACAACGCATAATCAATTAAACTTTGCCTACTACATTCCCCATTCAATTCTATACTTTATGCATTATTGCAATACGCAATTTCACTGCTTTCATTACGTGCTATACGTTATTAACAAACTAGTGATACTTTGTACGGCACCATATTTGCTATTTACTATGTTTATTACATTAGTTACCATTTATATAACACAATCAATATCCATAAATACCTTACGCACAGTACATATTGTATTCCATATACATTGCACTCTGTTTTAATTTACAATGCATACAATTTCACTATTCAAGCTTAACAATATGTTCATATTATACAATATTCAATGTACGATACATACATTATGATACACTGTTCACTCCATTTATACTATTACAATATATTAATTCATTTTGCACTGTAATACGTTTATATTATAGTACGATAATCAATTGACTAATTGTATATGCTTATACAATTTATTCTTATTTGCAATCAATTATAATTTATTTTTTTATCTGACGAGGCGTCGTGGGGTATAGGTTGTTTACAATAACCTTACCTCACAAAGCATAGAAATCAATCAAACTGTTATAGTAAAGACGCAGGGTAAATAAAAGTAAATAAAGGTAATTTTTTCACTAGTTAAAAACAATGTATGTTAAACCTTGTATCGATAACAAAACTGAACAAGTCTCGTGAGAAAGTCTTATTTCCAAAATGTGGGAAGGGTTTCTCTCTAATTTTGCTCACATCAGGCAGAAAATTAATGAGACATATGGCACTGATTTGTTATTATTCAATTTAAATTGAAAGCATGAAACTGTATCGATTGCGTTAAAGGAACTAGAAACATAATCCATATGTAATTTTTTCGAAGAAGTGAAAGAGGAAATGATTTATAAATACACCTGAAAAAGTGTGCAAAATCGAATTATAAAATGGTTTTGAATTGTGACGTATATTCACAGCAACTTCAAAGCGAACAATCGTTCATTTTTCATGAAATCCTTAAATCAAATAATTACTAAGCAACTACTACAGAAATTGCACCTAAAAGTACACGAAATAAAACAAGATATTACAAATTAAATCAAATTAGATTAGAACAGAACTTTAATTTAGTTGTCTTTGCTTTTACGAAAATATTATATGACATTTATTTCTGGGGATTTTTTTATACATTAATATCTAAGGATTGTTACTGTGAAAATTTCTGCCGTTTCGAGGCATTATAGTCTAGTAATTATTTCATAGCATAATACATTCTACCAATGCATTTTCTACCTAAATATACACTGCTCAAAACAATTAGGGCAGCACGTGGTTTTAACGAAATTACGAAAATACTTTCACCGATAAGTGAAATAAAACAAATCATCCATAATTTAAAGCCTAGCAGGAAACAGAAGAAGAAAACTTCATATGCAAATCAAAGTTCATAACGTCAAAAACCGGAAAAAGAACATAAGGGCGGAAATCGGGATGTTGCAGAAACGTCTGTTTCACTGCCTTAACTGTGAAATTCGATTGCTCAGTTATTCTTTTTCAGAAAAGGTGACTTGAAAATGTTTCAACAATGTGATTTACCGAAATCCATGGCATGGCGTATTATAGGCAGACTTGAATCCGGTCAAACACAACGTAGTGTCGCGGACGCTGTTGGAGTCGCCAGAAGTGTCATTGCAAGGCTGTGGAATCGATTCTAAGACACACGGAATGTTAGACGTCGACCAGGGAAAGGTGGGCCACGCGCCACTACAGCAACTGGTGACCGGTATATACTATTAACAGCTCGTCGAAGTAGAACAGACAATGCTACTCAGCTGCAAAGACAGTTGCTCTTGACAACAGGACGAAGGGTGTCCAGCCAAACAGTATGTATTAGGCTTCATCAGGGAGGTCTCTATGCACGTACGTCAATGGTCTGCATTCCGTCGACCTCACGCCACCGTGTGGCCCGAAGAAAATAGGCTGCTGAACATCGAGATTGGGAGCAACATGAATGGAGTCAAGTGCTGTTTACAGACGAGTCCCGATTCAGTCTGGAGTGTGACAACCGACGTGTTTTGGTATGGAAGGAAATGGGTACTCGAAATAACCCCATATTCGTTCGTTAAAGGTCATAATACAGACGAGCTGGTTTTATGGTATGGGGTGGAATCAGCATAGGTGTACGTACGGACCTGCATATCATTCGGAATGGTACTTTGACGGCCCGAAGGTATGCAGACGAGATACTGCGACCTCATGTTATACCTTACGCTGCAGCCATTGGAGATTCCTTTGTTTTCCAGCATGATAATGCCAGACCGCATACAGCTCGTCTTGTGGAGAACATGCTTGAAGCTGAAACAATACAGCGTATGGAATGGTCAGCGTGCTCTCCTGACCTGAATCCAATCGAGCATGTTTGGGACATGCTCGGACGACGCATTGCTGCGAGACCACGGCCTCCTTTTACTCTCCGAGACTTGGAGATTGCACTTCTTGAGGAATGGAACAGTATTCCCCAAAGTCTTATCGATAACATCATCGCATCCATGGAAAACAGGTGTGCAGCAGTCTTAGCTGTTCGAGGAGACCACACGCCGTATTAAAAATCTTGCATCATTTCTAAACAATACTTTTTTTATCGTTTACATGTAACCAAATTGTTGCCCTAAATCATCTTTTCATGTTTTGTCCATATTTTTAAAGAATTAAAGCTTAATTACAATTTTTTACGTCTTTTTTTTCTGTATTGCGCATTGATACGCGTGTACTATCCATTTTATACCAATACGCGGCTGTCTCACACGGTTTTCTTAACTTCTTTGTTTGCTCCCCTAATTTTTTTTACAGTGTACATAGAATTACATAATGCAAGTTTTCTAGAATTAATTCCGAGCACAGAATTGATCAGTCGACAGTTATTCTCTAGCAAAAGCACAAGTTTGTAATCACATCCACTTATAGCAAAGTCCAATCTGATTCGTTATGGCAAAAAATACCCTTAAGTAAAGAAAAGGAAAGTCAAATGATACATTGAACCTCAGTATCTTGTTAACGTAAAAAGATTGTTGGGCGAAAGGAAATCTGGTACAGTATTTTCATTTACATTTTCTCGTCTTTTTTGCTCGTAAATCTAATGATTCTAGCTTTTATTAAGGATAAATAGATTTCATTGCCATCAAAAGTTTCAATTTAACAAAGAAAAAGGAAATTTCATTTACGTTTTCTCGTCTTTTATTCTCGTACATTTAATGATTCCAGCTTCTTCAGTCAGTAGTAATTGTTTACATTGAAATCAAAAGTTGCAACTTAACTTAAGAGGGATTTCCATTTACGTTTTCTCGTCTTTTTTCGTAGTAAATCTATTGATTCTAGCTTCTATTCAGGATATATTGTTTTAATTGCCATCAAAAGTTTGAGTTTAACTTTAAAAAAAGGGATTTCCATTTACTTTTTCTAGTCTTTTTACGTAGTAAATCTTATGATTCTAGCTTCTGTTCAGGATAAATTGTTTTCACTTCTATCCAACGTTTAAATTTAACTTAAAAAATGGGATTTTCAATTACGTTTTCTCGTCTCTTTTTCATAGTAAATATAATGATTACAGTTTCTATTCAGGATTAACTGTTTCCATTGCAGTCAGATATTTCAATTTAACCTAAAAAAACGGATGACAGAAGTTCGGTAATCGTATGACCAGCGCCATTTATTAGGAGAATACGTGAACCCGTGAAAGTTAAAATACCCTCTATTTCTCTATGCCCCCAAAACATAATTCTGAATTCCCGTATACAATTAAAAATTTTAAAAAATAGCTAAACACTGTAAAGCAACAGATTATGGCAAATAGATTTAAAATTTATCTAACAAAAATACAAAGTAACACTGAGTCAAAGGCATCAGACAGAGACGTAAATAAAATACAGTTTCGATACTACTAATCACATTGAAAACACAGAAAATCAGTGGATTGTATAATAATTTATATGCTAATAATTTAAAAGAACTAATATGCCCACAGAGTTAAAAGAGACGATGTTAAGAAATGAAAGAAACGGTATTCCTATTACAGACATTATATAAAACGTTAGTGTGAAAACATTTTATTTTAGAACAACAGATTATGTTATATCAATTTAAAATTAAAATATCACCAGTATAGTCTGACAAACACACGAAGTCAAAAGTAATGACACAAATAAAAATAAATAAATCACGATTCTTAATACGGCTGACTACTTTAAAACATGCAGAAGTTTAAAATTTTGATAATGGATAATAAATTAAAATTACAGTACCAACAATACGTATAACAGAAAACAGACAGAACCAAAGTCATGAAATAAAATGAAACAGAGTTCTCAGTATTGTCAATCATATTCAAACACACAAAAAAACGAAACAATAAATTGTAATATAAAAAAATTAAGTATTATAAATTCAAAAAAGCTGTATCATCCTACACACGGAGATAAACGAAATAAACAAAGGACATAAATGGAATAGTATTATAATTTCACACGTTATGTGGCAAAATAAAGTGAATACAACATACAGTAAAACAACAGATTATATAAATTAAAAATTATAATATCGACAATATGGTCTAACAAGCATACATTAAATAAATAATGTAACGCACGCTATAATACTTCCAAGCTTCAAATGTAGATATCGCCACCATACGGATAGACTTTGCGTACTTTCATCTATCCATCGTAATGTCATTTATTTAGCCGGAGAGAGTTTGGATCTCGTAGAAAGTGGAGACCTTACCGGTCTGATGTCCAATTTTGGGCTATGTTAGGTTAACTTGTTTTTCTCTAAATGTGTTTCAATTGTTTTGTACTGTGTAATGTAATCCGTCCCTTGAAAATGTGATTTCTAGAGTATTTAGACATGTTTTAAACTTTACCCCAAGATTTTCTTGATTACTTTTTGTTTAACACCAGTAACTACATTAATGATAGTTACAATAAAACATAATTCTTAAAACTGCTGACCACATAAAAACACGCCCACCAAAGAAAACAAAGCATTCTAAGGCAAGCTTACCACTGAATATACTGGTTTTGTATAATCAGTTTCATGCAACATGTTTATTAAAGTGCCCGAGGTAGCTTTGTCGTAGCACGTCGGTTTTCAGCGCCGAGAGTGTCGGGATCGGATCTCGACAACGGCCATTAAGGTGACTAACTACGTTGAAAATATCATTTTTTTGACTAATTTGGTCAATTTTATTTTTTGCAAGAATCGTGTAATTCCGTCTTTCCACTTTTCAAAACCATTTAGATTTTCCTTCTACATCAATTAGAAGCAGAGTTATAGCTATTTTAAAATACATCGTCTGCTACAAAATTGAAGTGACAAACAACTTCAAATGCGTTTTTCTCAGAATTATGTTTTTTAGCACAAATTCCTACCGTTATCATGATATTTCACATAATAATGCATGCAATTTTATAAAATTTTCATTAAATGTTTTAGATGCTATTGTTAATGAAATGACTCACAATAATTGAAGTACAATAAATAGTTTTTTATTTGGGGTTGTTTTTATAAGGAAAGGAATGACGATTCGGCGAAAATTTTCATATTGGAACATAAAATTGTCTGTATTATTTTTGCATTTAGAAATTTCTCTTAGGTTGTGGGCTATTTTGAAAATAACTGTCATATGTATCATGTGTGAGAAGGAAATTAAAATAATAGCATTAGAATTTTGTGCAGAGTGATAGGCGTTTTAGCTAGATTTCATTAAAAAATTACTTCAAATTGAACAATTTAGAAAAAAGAAGGGTATGTACAGGTAAGTTTTTGTTTATTTTTTTAAGTGCCATTTTACCATAAAAGACCAAGAAATATTTAAAAAAATTATTTAAAAAAATATCTCCGAACATAGTCAGTCACCTTAAATATATCGGTGTTTAGGCCGGATATGGAAACTTTAAATACGTAGGCCGGAAAGTCTATCTATGAGGTCAGAGTGGGTGAGAATGGGTACGACACCTCCCCAAGAAGTCTCACCTGTTGGTGCTAGACCAAAATTGAGCCGACACCTGGATAAATAGGACTCCATTCCTTGTGATTCCATTTTAAACCGAAGCCTCACGCCTCAAACCACTAGCCTATATGAGCCTAGGCTGGAATACTTTCGGCCAGTGGGCATTAAAAACAACAACAACATCATGTTTATTGTAATTAGTTTCCCAAATTCATTTATAAACCTAGGTAAACTGTAGATTCCAGTTTTTTTTTTCCTATGCCATCGAGGAAACACTCATGGTTTGTTGGTGGAAGCGAAATAAGAAAACGAAACGAAAGTGCAGTGTTCATCCATTTACAAGCTCCAGAACACAGAGTTATTTGGAACTGAAAGAATTAAGTGCAGGCCTTGAAAATTTTCAGCTTCCACAAGTTTACAATAGTACACTGGGTCTTCTTCTTTTGACATTATTAGAGAAGCTGAAGGGGTCATACGACTGTTAAACCGTAAAAAAAAAAATCGATTTTTTTATGAAAATTCACATGAAGGACTAACCTTTTCTGAGTATTTTAAAACAATTCGCTAGAAATAATTCCCATAATTACGAAAGTTATGAATAAAAACGTGTCAGATGTTACTGAAAACATATTCAAAGGGTCATACTTCAAAAGGTTTTATCTCAGTATATGTTTCTTTCACATAACGCACTTGTTATCTCTAGAACTATTTCATATTTTTGCATGAAATTTTCACAGATAGTACATATTATCATTTGCTTGAAACTGAACCTAAATTTGTTTACAGATCTCTAGAGAATGAATTTTTCATTCATAGATAAAATTTAATTTATTAAGAAAAAATTGCATTATTTTCAGTTTCATAATAAAAATAGAAATATACCTTAAATATATACAAATTTATTTTTAAATTAAAGTTTAGTTTCTGCAGTATGTGTTAAGTAGAAATTTTGTCTTAAACTCAATTTTTGGAGTATTTATGTGCGTTAGCTTTGATATCAGATTTATCCAAAGCAAACGGATCATTATTTATGACTATCTAACGCAAATTTTTTTAACCATCAAACAAGAAACAGGTATATATTCATAAATCAAACATCGTTCTATTAACACAAAAAAACATTATAATTTTAAATATACTTTTCAAGATACAGAATGAGGGAAGTGACACAATTTTTATACTTTTTCGACTTTAACAGTCTTTTGACCCCTGAAAACAAGTGCCGAGGAAACAATTGTTAATTTACCTTCCTACCCTGAATGGGTCGAATCGACCCATTTTCAAAATTTAATTTATGATAGCTCCCATGGAATTTAATTATGACAGTTTATTTTTTGAGTATTCCTCAAATAGATAAATTTGTTTAGTTTAAAACTTTTTCAGACTTTGTTTTTTTAAACAGCAACAAAAAAAGTGACATTTTACATGAATGGGAATAATCGACCCATTTCAGTAATATTCACAGAAATGCATAAAAACAAATTTATTATATTTGAATGGTCTGTATGTCGAATAATCATTAAAAGATGGCGTTACGATACTGATATACACATATAACGTTCTACTTGTTTTACTAGTTTTGCCATTTTATTTTACAATATGGCACCTAGTAAGCGTGGTCTTACTGAAGAAGAGACCAGAAAGCTTTTGCAAGAGCTTAGTGATCAATCTGATGAAGGAAGTGATAATTATTTGAATGAAACTGATGAATCTGATCACTTATCCATCGAAGAGGATAATGACAAAACTGATATTTCCGATACAGAAGAAGAAACTGTGCGGTTTTCATCTTCCTTCGTTAGTCGTAGCAAAATCGAATGGTGAAAATTCCCTCCATCTACATAAAAAAACGGTATGTACTAGCACATAATTCCAATTTATTATTATTTGACATTTATTTTATTTTATTTATTCTTATTTATTTTACTATATTTAAAAATTTCTGACTTCTGTTCTGACTTTACAGACAACATAACATTATGAAATTAACCCCTGGTCCTACACGTTTTGCAATTCAGCGGATAACTGAACACCCCGTGTCAGCAATGAAGATTTTCTTGACAAATGACATGATGAAATTAATTCTAGAAGAAACTGACCAAGAAATGAAGAGAGTGTGTTCAGAACAGAATAAAACCTACACATTGATTTCTGCTGAGGAACTTGAAGCTTATATATGTAAAAAAATCTGAAACTTTTTTCGCAAAAATTTATTTATAAATTGAAATAAAATGTAAATAATTGCATGATTTGAAATTCATTTAATTTTTTTTTCATTTTTGAGTTATTTTCATTCATTTTTAACAGGTTTGCTAATTTTATCGGGAGTCCATAAGTCAGCAGGAGAATCTCTGAAAGAGTTATGGTGCGAATACGATGATCGGGACATTTTTCGAAAAAAACAAGCCATTTTATCCGTCTGAATTTCTATCATCACGTGATAGAGAAACATTTTCCTCATTGTTTGGTTTTCAACCAGACATGACTCTTGTTTCATATGTGCCGAAAAGAAATAATTCGGTAATCCTCCTTTCTACTATGCAAGATGAGGCCAAAGTTTCACACGAGAAAGAAAAGAAACCATAAATAATTTTATGTTATATGGAAAATAAAGGTGGAGTAGATACTACTGATAAATTAGCTGCCACGTATACATGTAAAAGGGGAACTAGGAGATGGTATGTGTTTATTCTACAATATAATTGACCTTGCTGCAATAAAAGATGCATTGGTTTTTTTTATGCATTTAAATCCTTCTTACAATCACAAAAGTTATACAAAAGGCGCCTTTTTCTTAAGGTACTTGGTAATCAGATGACCGAACCTTACAGAAATGTTATGATAAAAAAATATTCCAGTTACAATAAAGAAGAAATTGACAATTGCAGCAGGTGAAAAACCAGAAAATTGCAGTACACTGAAACGAGGAAGATGCAAAGAATGCGGTCCAAAGAGAGATCGAAAAATGCAAACGAGGTGTGCTTCACGCTTAAGTTTTCTTTGCCAAGAGCATGTAAATGTGTACTGTAAATCTTTTTTGTCTTAAAAAATGTATCAAGAAAAATGTAAGTGAAACACAATAAATTTCTAAAATTTCTATTATTTCCAGAGTTTTTAAACCCTTAACAACGCTCATACAAACAAGAGGTTGAACGGACGTGGGGAGGAGGGGCGGCAAAAATGAAGGGGGGGATTATAAAAGATACAAAATGTGTTGTTTCTATTAATAAACACAAAATATATAAAATAAAGCTATATAAAAATATTTGTTATGACCTAGAATAAATATAAACCACACTGGGTCGAATAGTCCCATACAGGAAAAACATAACTTTTTTCAACAGGGTTGGATGGTTAAAGAATTGTACAACGATTGAATTATCAGCAAAATATTTGAGGGACCACTGTTCGGCAAAAACGGGGCTGTAAGCTTTTACACGAAAATATAGTTGCTTAAAACCATACTCTCAAGTTTCAAGAAACGATGATTGCACCACCTCATACCACTATCATTTCAGGAATTCCAGTGTGCGTATCGCTGTTTTTTTAATGCAATGGTTTCATCTTACTTGGGTTTCTGGTTTCATGAAACAAATTTCCCAGTGTGCAGCTCGCCTAAAGCAGTGTATACGTTTTAGGTATTGAAAAATGCAGTATCAACAATATAGTTTAAACTATTACACAGCGAAAAATACAACGAATAAGACAATGGTACAATAGTGGAATAAGCAAAGGTAAGCAAAAGGACGAGAGAAGAGTTATAACTTCAAATACATAAGAGTAGAAATCGAATGCACAAATGCTGGACTTCCGACACCACTGCCCTGGCCACTAGACTTTGCTGCATGACAGAGAACTTCGACTTCTGTAAAAGAAGAGAAATACACAATAAGGTTAATTAGTACTTCAGAAAGGAGGTATAATTTTTGATGCATTTAATTATTTTTGACGTTTAAATTAAATGTTATTCCTGACCACTGTAGATCGAATTTATCAGATCTTACTGTACGTAATCCAGACTGTAAGGTTGAATAATGTTAGAAATTCCCGTAAATGTTTCTAAATACAGTAACTACCGCTTATATTGATCAGTGGTTATAAGAATCAACCGTTTATAAGAATCAATATCGAAAAAAAAAGTATTATTTCCATGTTAAAATTTTCGATTTGAAGAATCAATCCACCGGTTTTAAGAATGAGTTTGCACTCTTCGCTTTCTTTCATTTTTCCAAAAAAGCCACCTAAACCCTCAACAGTTACGAAGTTCTTTCTTTATTTTTTTTAAAGGAAAGTGTGATAAGATGGATTGGAATACAGTCGAGAAATGCATCCCTTTCTTTGTTAAACATAACATAATAGTTTACCCTTAAATGCTTGAGCTAAACACTGTCCTATTAGCTTGACCCAGGGGAATACTACCGGTACGGATCCGATTTCACTTTTCTCCACTGACAAACAAACACAAGGACTATTTTTCCCACCTCCCACATCCTGGTTGCGGCTTCCTTAACCCTGAAACACATAAATCTTCGGGGAAGTGTCCACTATCACTTAGGCAAAAGTGACATTATTAGATTCAGCACGTTATCAAACCGTGAAAAATAAGCTAGAATTTGAATCTTGGTCTGAGACTATTGGTATCGAAAGAGGTATAAACAGCCTCTTGAAAACTTCATTACGTCAAACTATCATAGAAAACTTTTTCTTGCACCCTTCCTGTAGTTGAAATGTTAAACTGTTTAGCAGGTATGTTGTAAGAAATATTGGATTTTTTTCTTCTCTTACTATAATCATGTGTATCTACTTATAGGTCTAGAAATTAAGTTGTATTTTTAAAAGTATAAAAATTATTTTAATAAAAGATAATTAACGTAAATTAAAGAGTATTTTATAGTAAATTATCTAACATATGTATATATAGGTGTGTGTGTGTTCCTGTCCAAAAACCTAAATTTCGGCTATAAGAATCAAAAACAGTAATAACAAACGTGATTCTTATAAGCGGAAATCACTGTATTTATCAATAGTTTTTATTTATTCTTAATTTATGTTTATTAAGTATATATATATATATATATATATATATATATATATAATATATATATATATATATACAGATGGTGGGCAAAATAATACGAACACCTGTGAAATAATGGAAAATCTTTATTAATAGGGGGTTGGACCACCCTTTGACTGAAGTACAGATTTAATTCGACGTGGGATAGATGCATTAAGATCATCCACAATATTTAAAGGAATATTAAGCCATTCCTCCTGGAGAGCGGTCTCTAATTCCGAAAGTCCGGATGCAGGTGGAAATCGGGAACGAAGTTTGGATTCCAAATATTGCCCTAAATGTTCAATAATATTCAAGTCCGGAGACTGAGGGGGCCAGGTGAGATGTTCAACTACATCGTCATGCTCTTCGAACCATTCTTGAACACACCCAGCAGTGTGGATAGGGGTGTTGTCATCTTGAAAAAGCTGTCGCTCTCCGGGGAATACAGTCTGGACAAAAGGATGGACATGATCCCCTAGAACGCTTAAATAGTGATTGGATTTGATCCTCCAATGCAGAATAATAAGTGGCCCAAAACCGCGCCAAGATATCGCACCCCATACCATAATGGAGCGACCCCCAAGCTTCACAGTCGGCAAGAGGCATTCAGGATGAAGCACTTCTTTGGGCGTTCTCCAGACATAAACGCGTCCGGTCGTCTGAAATAGGGTGAATGACGATTCATCTGACCATATTACCTGTTGCCACTGCTGTGGGGACCAGCCTTTGTGATCTCTGCACCATTGGCGTCGCTTGAAAGCATTAGTTGCTGTCACCAAGGATTTACGAGTTGCCACTCTGCCATAAATGTTCGCAGCATGAATTTCCCTTTTGAGAGTTTTTGTTGAAACGGGGTCCTGGAGAGGACAGTTCATTTCGGATGTTATCTCGGATAACGATTGCTTGTGCTTTCGGGCTCCTATGCGCTTCAAGACCCGTCTGTCCCTATCAGGAAGCTTGGACTTCCGGCCACTGTTGTGCTTTGAAGACGTCGTCTTACCCTCTTTCGTGTACGCTGTCATAACGGCTGATACCGTACTCCTTGCAAACCCCAAAAGGTTTGCTGTTTCCGAATCCGATGGTCCACTTAAACGCGCTCCAACTATCATTCATCTTTGGAACTCTGACAGGTCTGACATTTCAACTTATCACAGACAGTTCGATAGAAGCATGCAACGTAGGTGACTGCTGTTGAGAGACTGATACCTTCCTCTTCACCCTCACTAGGTGGCAGACTTCTGTTGCAGGTGGAGCGGCTGTACTGCAGGTGTGAAATACGTCATACTTTTTCATAGGTGTTCGTATTATTTTGTACTCCATCTGTATATATAAAACGAATGAAATTTCACCTAGCTGGCATGGTTGTGGAATTCTGGAATTTTCACTTTCTAGAAGAATTCGAGATGTCATCAAGGGTATATAAGCATACCGCAGTAGGCTTCAGAATTGTTCATTCATTAATTTCTTAGTTGAAGTTCAGCTGATATGTCTAAACTCTAGTCCTAATACTGCGTCTGTGTGCATTGCGTAAAATTTAGTCATTTGAGCTGCACCGTAATCATGAGTTTCTATTTTTACTATTCGTGACCTTTTATAGACAATAAAGAAAAATAAACTTGTGTCGCTGTTATCTAGGGACATCATTCATAAATACAGTGGAATGAAATGCTACGATACAGTGCATATCATAACATAAGAGTTTTATAAACTAAAGCAATGACAGAAATATGAAAAATTTTAGTCTGCCTTGTAAAATAGTTTGTACCAAAAAATATTTTACATAGACTTCTGGTAAAGATAAGATAAGCTCGTTCCATTATATAATGCAACCATGAAATATGTTGAGACACTAGATGAAATATATGAGAGCCAACATAATACCTCAAATAGGCGGGACCTGAACCAATGTGAAATCCCTGTCGTGAAAAGTCGAGAGACACGGTATAAAATTTTATGACTAGCATTTTTCACGCGTCAGGTGAGTACATAAAGTCACGCCTCACACAGAGGGTTTCTGTATGAAGTAACAAATGTCTTTTCTGTCTGCCTCTACATCACCACTGTATGGATATTTTTTTTAGGTGAAACTATCTTAAGCTTTAAAAAAACACCATATACTTCATTCTTGTGTAATACAAAAGAAACACAAAACTTTTAACATTAACATGAAAAAAATGAAATTAATGGTTATTTTTATAATACTATTTTTAATTGATCCTCAAAAAAATGTTAAAAAATAATTTTACAAACGACGATTGATAAATCAATTTAATCGATTAAATTGCTTATATATATATACAGGGTGTCCAGGCTAGAAGTATATAAAAGTTATGGCTCATTTTTACGGAACTACTCATTAGGATTAAAAAAGATTATTTAATTAGAAATAACATCTCATCAAGTTTTAATATTAATAGATTTCGATGTGTGCACCTTTTGTATCACGAAAAATGTCTAAACAGTAATCCAGTTATCTCCAAGTGTTTCGTAGCATATCAGGAGTTATTAGTGTATAAGCAAAAATTTGATACTGTGGATGAGTTGAAGACGATTATCATTAAAGTAATTCGGCTAATAACATGGAGTGCAATTCGTCACTTGGAGAGAACTGGATTACCGTCTAGACGTTTGTCGTGCTACAAAAGGTGCACACATCGGAATCTATTGACATTAAAACTTGGTGAGATTTACTACAAACTTTCTCTGAAAGTTTGTAGACAATGAACGCCATGTCTCCTAAAGAGCAGCGTATGATTCTATAATGTTTCTAGATGGTGGATTTCTGGATCGAAAGGAACATTGCTTGACATTCTGGATATGCGCAATAAAGTTGATATCTGGTGGTCATTTCATGTACTAAAACTCGAATTAATGCTTTCCAAACCATAATTTGGTGGTTCTGGATATGTGTGGTCGCACATTCTCTTGCTAGTGGACTCCCAGATCCACGAGGGTGAATGCAAGACATGAATCTCTGTCACACATCTGAAAATATGTTAACACAGCGTTCACTTGTCGGAGAAGTCTTAGACATATGCGATGTCCTAATTCGTACCAACTCAACACACACGATACGGTTACCGAGGCAGCACTAACCTATACAGAACCTTGTTTCCTTATTCGATTCATTGATTTCTGGCACGATCTTAACAAGCGAATTTTATCAGTTGTCCGAATCAGTTGGAAAAGAGGTTCCTCGGACGATAGTACTGGTTTCTTATCTTCCGGTTTCAGTGGCGGGGTTCCTGTGCCCAGTCAAGGAACACAGATCTGTGTCGTCAGGACACTGATGGCATATTGGTGGCCGCAGGCATTTAAAGCTCATAACGTTCATTGAACAAGGTAAAGTGGTCACCTTGGTGTGATTACCATACTGTGATAGCCACACTGTTACTTTCCGTCCGACGTTATATGGAAACTAGAAGGTAACCCGTCATTTTGACGTCATGATACTAATAATAACGTAATAATCGAAAAAGTATATGAAAGTTAAAAAATATCCCGAATTATCTAACAATATTGCATTTAATCCACACCTTGTAAAAGCAAACAATTTCATTATTTTTTATTTATTTAGTTTTTCATGCGATTGGAGTAGTAGACTGCCATCTAACCCTTCATTTGGACGTCATAATACTAATAATGACGTCATAATGGAAAAAAGTATATGAAAGTTAAAAAATATCCCGAATTATCTAACAATATTGCATTTAATCCACACCTTGTAAAAGCAAACCCTTTCATTATTTTTTATTTATTTAGTTTTTCATGCGATTGGAGTAGTAGACTGACATCCAGCTTTTACAGCTCACTACGCTATATGAATACTTTAGCTACTTGATTCGTTCTCATTCAAGTTATTGTACTTTCAGACTTCCTCGCAGAAGTAAACAGATTTTCAAAAACTGTTAAATATACAGCTTAAAGCATCCAATTTTTTTAGTTCTGAATGTTTTATAGAAAAGTAGGCTGAACAAACGTAATTTGATGGAGAAGATATTAGTTTTTAGGTAAGAAAAGTTCTGATCCACATCTGAAATTGAAATTAAGCCTAATGTAGTAAAGCGCTTTTAAATAAAAAGCTAGCTTTATTACATGTTGGTGATAAAAGGTCCGAATCAAACTTAACGCTGACAGTAAATATAGAATAGAGTTATTTAGGACGTAGCCCGTGTGAGACATCTTTATGAGATTTGAAGAGTGGAAGATCTGAGATGGAGACACAGATTAGATGACGGAGCCGAAAAGTGACATCATGTTACAAAGGTCTTTTATGTTGAATTTATGGTATACAGTTTGGACGGTGGCCGCGTGTAAATCTTGGGTGATCCAAAAAGGGCAGGCAGTGAGGGCGTGAGGTTTTTAAGTTCAGAAGCCAAAGAGAAAGTGTGAAGGGAGAATAGCGAATTAAAAGTTTACGGTGTCCGGATTGGCTGTTTGAACTTTTAAGAGAAGGTGGAGGCATTAGTGTGAAAGGGGATTAAAATAAAATATATAGAAGGAGATTGGAAGACAGAAGGAGAGAGAGTCTGGATTGGGGAGGTTGTAGGTCCCCATCTCCAGCACAACTAAAAAAAAAAAAGTTATACTTTAAGTGGACTTGAGGGTTCCACCTAAACCTGTTCCGGCGACTGTGTGGGTAAAGAGAAGAACTCCCCAGATTTCATACTATAAACTTATAGAGAACGACTGCGTTGAACTCCCCACATAGAGAAGAACTCCCCAGATAGAAAAGAACTCCCCAGATTTCATACTATAGAGAACGACTACGTAGACTACGTAAAATAGAGAGGTCCGCACTCTAATTACAGCAGAGACAAAGAAACCCAACTCCCGTGCCACAGCCGAGAAGCGATTCCCATCGCGAACGAAAGGCTAGAAGATACACGACGATGAGAGTCCAGGGCCCAATTCCACGACGTGAAGAGAACCCCATCGCCAGTGCAATAGTAAAGGAACACGCCAAGGAAAGCCCGACTACAATTAGCAACTAAGGGAAATTGATTCTTCATCGAAAAAGAAGTAGTGACAGCCCCCTGCCCAGTGGAACAGTGTGACCCCGAAACCTCGGCGAGGCGAGAAGGCCAAGATAGCAAATTGGGTTGATGAAAAGCAATTGGGGTGAGTGTAAAATCTCAATTTGATTAGTTCAGTTCTAATTCAGGCTAGGTAATTTAGATTTTTCGAAAGGAAGAAGATTTTAGTGAGAAGGTGTTTTAGTGTTGAAATAATAGATAAGTTTATTTGTTTTGCGATCGGGAAGCTCCCTAACCTTGGCAAGGTATAGTAAAATACAATTTGTGAAAAATAAAAATAATGTGCATTGATTTCAGGAAATGAAAGATTCTTTTTGTTACTTGTAAATATTAAGTGTGTAAATAAACTAAGTTTTGTTATGTTGAAATCTATTAGTTTGTCTAAATTGAAAGTGGTTGGTGTAAAATTACATGATCTAAAATTGAGAATAGTTGATTGGCTTTCTGTTCGTTTACTAAATTTGACATCCAGGGCTTTGGGTTGTATTCAACAAAATAAATAATAAAACACAACGCACCCAAATAATTTCCAAGAAAAATAAATAATTAGTACTAACCAAAATAATTTACGATACGCACCCAATAAACTAAAAACTGGATGTAGCAACACGAGACCTAACTGGCTGTTTGTTTACTGGGGGCTTCAATTGAAAGATGAGTACATCCCGGAAGTGTTATACAGAAACAACGGCTATTATATATATAATTCTATTCAAATCACACCCTTTATATGGTCGATTGCAATAAACTAAATTTTGGCAGTATGTCTGAAGTGAGATGACTGATATATATATATAATATCATTTACAATGTTAATATTGTTAGGAATTTTGTAAAATAATGCATTATTAGCGTTTGTTAAATGTAAATAGTCATATTAGCTAAATCTCAGCAGTACCATGCATTTAATATAAGGTTCCTATGGTATCTCGCCAAATTGGCGAAATATTTTTTTGTTGGCAGAATTTTTGGAGACTAATGTTTTGGCGAAGTAGGTCTACTTGGTTTCAAACTTGGCGAATTTACTAAGCCTGGGATGTTCTGCAACATTGTGGAAATCCCCAGACACTCGAGAAGCTATAAATACAACCTCGATTAGAGTAAAGTTTTTTGTTTTAAGTGTATTTCGAAAGCTAACAGCTGTGAAAGTTTCATCGAAGAATTGATGAGATTTATGCCGCGATAAATGCGACTTCGTGCGGCGTCTTTTGTGTGGAGTTTTTTTTTTTTTTTGTACTTCTGTGAACTATAGATTATGTTAGAAGCACTGTAGTCAGTTTCTGACGATCTGTAAGCCGTAGTATTTCGACTTCCTGTAAATCAATCTTTCTTTTTTTTCTGTCTTATGCAAAGTTCATTCCATCAACCCAACTAGGAATTCGTAACAATATTATCATAATCTCCGATACACTTTTTCACAAGAGAGCTAGTCTCTAGTAACAGAAATTTGACTTCTTTCACGAGAAAAATATCCATGATTAAAACCCTAGAACTGTCCTTGGACTCTGAAATTCTATTGACTGCTGAAACATAGAATGACAAAAAAGTTAATTCCCATGAGAAAAAAATAACAGTAGGCCTAAAAATGTCAAACGAGGGAAATTCATCTGTAAATTCTATTATATTTCATCACCTCTATTATTTTAATAAAGAAGTTATTAAGGAGTATTCCTATCAATGATGATCAATGTGTGCAATAAATTTCACAAAACAAATAAAAACACCCACACCCACTCACCCACTCACACACACACACACACACACACACACACACACACACACACACACACACACACATATATATATATATATATATATATATATATACACTCATGGACAAAAAAATTAGCGCACCAAGAAGGAGTCATCAAAATGAAACGAAATTTTACATACATAATGACTACTTTGATATAAGTAAATGATAAGAAAATCAAAGAAAAAGGATAATTTATTTCAGAGAAAAAGGCAAAAGAACGGAGGAGTTAATACTCCGTTGGACCCCCTCTAACGCGAATGCACGATGCGATACGATCGGGCATTGAGTCATACAAGTTCTGTATGATGTCTTGAGACATTTCGATCCATATTTGCTGTAACCTTGCCTCTAGTTCGTTCAAACTCGTGGGATGCCCAACTCGTCGTCCCAAATGATCCCAGATATGCTCGATTGGTAACAAATCTTTGGATCGGGCAGCCCAAGAAAGGGTAGTAACAGTGCGGAGAAAGTCTTGTGACACCCTTGCCGTATGAGGCCGAGCATTGTCTTGTTGAAAAATGGCTCCTGGGAGCCGTTGCATGAGTGGCAACACATGTGGTTGCAGGATTTCATGAACATACCGCTGGGCTGTCATGATGCCACGGAACAATACTAGGGGTGACCGTGTATTGTAGGAAATAACACCCCATACCATCACACCAGCTGTGGGAGCGATGTGTCGCTGTACAGCAAAGGCAGGATTGAAGCGTTCACCACGGGCTCTCCATACACGAACACGAATGTCATCACTGCCGAGGATGAATCTGGATTAGTCGCTAAAGACGACCTGGTTCCATTCCGCAGCAGTCCAGTTTTCTCGTGCGCGGCAAAACTCCAAACGGAGGCGTCGATGGGTGGGCGTCAAGGGCATCACACGTAATGGGCGCCGCGATACCAACTGTCCTTCAGCCAGGCGCCTTCATATAGTTCGAGAAGACACAGAGGCCCCTAATTAAGGTGCTACCTGGGCCTGGAGGGCGGCCGATGAAGCAGTTGGCTGCACGCGTGCATTTCTTACGATGTGGCGGTCTTCTCGACGACTGGTCTGTCGAGGGCGTCCTGAGCCTGGTCTTCGTGTACATGACATCTCTCGGGTCCACTGGTCCCAACACCTCCTCACAACATAATCAGAGCGGCCTAATTGACGAGCTACTCACCTAGCTGACCACCCAGCTTCCATCATCCCGACGATTCTCTCCCTCTCAAACTGCGACAACTGCTTATATTGTCTTCGAACACGGCGTAATGGCATGTCTATCTCAGCTCTTCCTTTGTAAATGATTCAGCACACTCAAACAAGCTTTGGTTACCTGTTTTATACTCCACAGAGTACGATGTTCAACGCCCTCTACCGGCTATACGTAATGCGCAATCACGCTGCATTTCTAATCATTTGCATATCTCCCCGACATGTACCTTCATTGCAAGTTTCGTTACGATCCCGCAATTATTTCTTGGTGCGCTAATTTTTTTTTGTACATGAGTGTATATATATATATATATATATATATATATATATATATATATATATATATATATATATATATATATATATATATATATATATATATATATATATATATATATATATATATATATATATATATATATATATATATATATATATAACAGTTCCGCAACTGACTGACTCACTGACTGACATACAACGCACACACCAAACCGCTGGACATAAGGGATGAAATTTTGCATGGCGATTCTTATTTATTGTAGGGGTGCACTAAGAAAGATTTTTGAAAAATTCTTCTTAGATTTTTTAAAATTAAATTTTTATGCTGTTTTAGTAACTTTTTTAAAATTTGCATTGAATATAATAACTTCAGGATTACAAAATTTATATCACAAGAAAGATCATAAAAATTGCATTAAAATGAAAACTTTTTCAAATGATTACCTCCATTTTCTGACTTTTGGTGAATTTTAAAGATTAAATTATAAAATTTAATTTATTAAAAGCTGATCACGTGAATTCATTTGATAGTACTGTAAATTAATTTATCGCCATATGCATGACAACGAAATAGACAAAAAAAATATTTTTTTTTCTTGCTAATGGGGCAGACGATTGGACATTAAACTCCAAAAATATATTAAAATACAGTAAAAGATATGTTCATTAAACAAGCAGAAGAATTTCATTCTATAAGAAGAATTTATTTCGAAAGGGCTTGGAATGCTAATAACTATTTCATACCATTGTGTTAACCCTTTTTATTATATCAGTCCTCAAATATAACAGTTTGTTAATTAATTCTGATTTATTTCAATTGGTATCCCTCCCTGTACTATATTAACTGTCCTATATTCTTTAGTATGTCCTATTAGATTTAATTTGAATATTTTCTTCTACATTATTTTCTCTATAAAAATATCCCTTACAATTTTTTTATAAATATATGTTTTTGTTTTTCTTACATCAATTGTATATATTGATCGTCGTATTTATTATATATATATATATATATATATATATATATATATATATTATTTATTTTTTTTGGGGGGGGAGCATTAATTGCACACATCGACCGTTGTATTTAATTTGAATGTACTCCGTAGCGAAGTACGGTTTTTTAGCTAGTATATATATATATATATATATATATATATATATATATATATATATATATATATATATATATATATATATATATATATATATATATATATATATATATATCTTAATGGCGTTGAGTACACAAACTCCCATATGAATCCATATGTATCATAACTGCATTATGTATTGCAAGATATGAAAGTATTTTAAAGTCGAAAATATATGTAAAACCTTTTTAGATTGAAACATATTCTTTGTGACATTTTTCTTGTCGTTAAAAATATGAGAAAAGATAAATCCTCCTTGATTACATTGATCTATACATTCAGAAAAATCTTTTATTCTCGATCAACTAAAAATTCAAAAATCCTTAGAAATATAAAAAAGAAAAAAATATTCAAATCAGCTGTAAAATCCATCCATTGTTGCTGAATTCTAAATATGAAAAGATTCTATAAAATCTCTTTGTATTATAAAATGGCAGATGCATAAAAGTCGAGAAGATAGAGACGCTCCCAAATACGATACTAACTACAAAAAAGGAATCTTCGCGAACAGATAGTTACATAATGCAACTTCGGAATAAATGGAGGGGGCCAGATAAATGTCTTGATTTCTTGCGTAATGTTTGAAATATATTACTACAACTTTTAGAGATTTGAAATTCCAGACAGGAGAATTTGAAGGGCCGAAATCTAATCTAACGAATAAATTTTGTAAGTAATATTGCCTTCACAAATGCGGCAATGCAGGATTTTCTGTATAACTCAATCGGATTGCTGTGCAGTACCTTATAAGATGAAATTCTAATTTAATGTTAAAAAAGAGTATTCTTTTCATCCCGAGAATGAAATTTTTGAACAATTTAAGTTGACGTAATAACGTAAAAACGATGGAAAAAAGACGTATAATGCTAGAGAAAGAGATAAGAGCGTCCAAATTTAATGCAGAATGAAAACTGTTTTTTGGAAAATACAGATGTTAGTTGGAAATATGATTAATTATTTAAATTTTATCATGTGTTTTTATTAATTAACCGTAAGGGACATGTATGAAGGAGAGCATAATGCTAAATAATTTTAAAAACAAAAAGAAATATTTTCTTAGCTTAAAATGGGGTTTAGAGCATTTAGAAAAAAATTCTACAAAACTTTGTGTAATCCTTCTACCCTTTGAGACATTTCCCCACCAGATATATTCAAATAAAAAAAAAACTTTAGAAAGATCATTTCATCAATAATTATCCTGTTAAAATGTGAATCTGATGGTATGATTTTGAAGCATTTTAATACAAAGTTAGTCGATGGAATATCTCACAACGAACGTTTTTTTTTCTAGTCGAAAGAAAGGCAGAAAAAATCTCATATGTATAGAGGGTTTAACATCCTTTTCGCTCTTTATTTAAATGTCTGCTCTCATAAAAAAAAATCCTAAATTCCACAGAAAGCGTCATCACCATTATCCAGGATATAGTTCGATAATAAAGTGTGTGATCACGTATAGCTGAAATAGTTACAAGGGAATTTCTTTCCGTATGAAGAACTAAACTGTCAGTTAATTCACTATTAAACGCCATTTTTGCAGTAGGGCACGTCTGATCTCCTGGAGGGTTCGAGGAGGGAGCAAGTGTGCATCTACCGGCTGGCCTAAGACATCCCACACATGTTCAAGAGTATTGAGGTTAGACGTTTATGCTAGCCAATCCATTCGAACGATATATTCACATCTAAGGTATTGTTGTTGTTGTTGCTTTTTCTAATGCCTCCTGGTGGGAATCTATTCCATACCAAGACCATATAGACTAACGGAGTGAAGGGTGTGGCTGCAGTGTATAATAAAACCACAAGGATTGAAGTCCGAATTAGCCTGGTGCAACCGTTTGACCCAGCACCCCCAGAGTCGGCATCTTGGGGATCTTGACCTCTCCCACCCTATCTGACCTCACAAAGGGGACAATTTTAAGGTATTCGTCTGCCAAACGAGGACGATGAAGTCTAGCATTGTCACTCATTAGCAAAAGATCTCGACCAGTGGCTCACCCAGGATTTAATCTACGGGGGGGGGGGGGAATGAAAGGATAAAAATATTTATTAAGAAAAATCAGTATTCATATTACAATTTCTATTTTTTCGGGAGGGGGGGGGGCAGGGCCCCTTAGCCCACCCACTGGTTGCACCACTGATCTTGACCAACATGACCCCTAAACAACCTTTCTAGGGGATGCAGGATTAGCCAATTTTAATCATACATGGAGTAATGCGTACCTATTTAATCACATGAAATATTCCTTACAACTCTTTTGCCGTCGTTAATTGTATTAAAAGTTATCTTCAAACGAAACAAAAATAACCTAAATTTGATTCATGAAATTACTTGGATTTGATAATGTTAAAAAAAAAAATCTCACTAATCTATTCTGAAAAGTCTAAAGACAATGCTTTTATAAATCGTTAGCAAATACGATATACTACGTCAAAAAATATTTCGCCCTGACGTAAGCATCGTACAGTTAATGCATGAAAAACTTCTCTCTTCGGAAAGAAAAATACAATAATTATCATATATCTCTTACATAAGATGTAACACAATGCGGCAATCAAATTCCCCAGCCACGTATGAAAGAAATTGCAGGGAAATTTCCTTCAACCAACAAAAAGCGATTTTACTTCACTTGTCACCCAACACTGAACCGTGAAAAAAACGCGTTTCCCTTTCTCACCCGGCTATGTTTACAATGTCTACAACAATTGAAAAAGGAGTTTACACTGCGAGAGCAGAGATAGGTAAACGGCGCCCGTGGGAGTCAGTTTGCTGAAAAGTTTCAACGTTTTAGATAAATTTTTCGAAACTCGGCGGGAGGTGGATATTTTCTGAGATATGTTCGCCTGCGCGTGTGAGAAACTTTTGTTTTTAAAAAAGGATGGGGTAAC
The DNA here is from genome assembly GCA_907164885.2 of Dolomedes plantarius. NCBI lineage: Eukaryota > Metazoa > Arthropoda > Arachnida > Araneae > Dolomedidae > Dolomedes > Dolomedes plantarius. The sequence continues at coordinate 61,388,675 of OU015502.1, forward strand.
TGTGAGGCGTTCAAGGATATTTTTGGTTTTAGTTTGGAGCTATGTTTTCTTGGAATGATTTTGGAAGTGTTAAAAATATGGAATCTTCTGCGATTATAAACTTAAAAATAATTCTGTACATCTAGAGAGAATTATTTTTACTACGTTGATGCAATACCAAATGTTGATACCATTATAGTAAATCAGTATATGTCTATATTCATTCCTCTTGTATACAACTCAATGAAATAAAATGAATAACAAAAATTATAAATTTTTTGCAAGTAATTTTCCTATTGAAAATAATTCCACGGATTTAAATTCTGGCCGCAGAAAACTAAAACAAAATTTCTTTAAAACCTGCCCTGACACAAGTTTCTCAGACATCGAAATTTTACTTATGAACCACGATGTATATATCACAGAAAAACAGGAATAATTAATATATATATATATATATCTATATATATATATATATATATATATATATATATGTGTGTGTGTGTGTGTGTGTGTGTGTAAGAGAGACGACATAAATAAATAAGAACTCATATATGTAACAATTTATTTACATTCCTGTGTTTCATTGATATTTTCATAGGAATTTTTTTCATAGGGACAAATTAAGTATTAGACGGGAGCTAACCGCTAATAGAGAGTGTGTCCCCTTAGCGTACCATGTCTGCATTTTCGCTAATTTTCATTTTTTTTTAAATGCCCAAGCGAACTAATAAAGGGTGGAGAGATACACCACCTTTAGTAATACAGAGTGGTTATTAAAAGAAAAAAAGACTTTGCCGATATATGGACCTCTAGCGGCCGTTCCGTTCAACCGATCGAGATGATATTCAGAGGTGTGCGCTCGGGATTCTGTGAACGGCAATCAAGTGGCTCTCACGGTTACGGTTATAGGTACAGGAACTCGAAAATTTCGAATGGCAACGCCCACTTTTTCCCAAAGCAAAATGCTCAGCGCATGCGGAAACCCTAAATAGCGTTGAAATGGTACATGCATCACAAAAAACTGACGCGTTATGCATGCACAAAAAGCGCTCTGCAAACGGCCAACAACCACATGCACGGAGGAAATTTGCACATGACAGTGGCAAGGCACCAATCCCTGATGGCAACACAGGTCGCAGGAAAGAACACTTTTATTTGGATTATACATTTTCCACATAGGTGTCATCACATGCCGTTCGCAGACCTTCTTTTTTGTGCGTGCATAACACGTTCATTTTTTTTTGTGATACACGTACCGTTCCAGCGCTCTTTAGGGTTTTCGCATGCGTTGACATTTTGGACGGGAAAAAGTGGGCATTGCTATTCGAAAATTTCAAGTTTCTATACCTATAACCGTAACCGTGAGCGCTACTTTGTTGCCGTTCACAGAATTCAGAGCTCATTCCTCTGAATAACTATATCTGAAATCTGATATTGATCGGTTGGACGGAACGGACTCTAGAGGTCCTTATATCGGCAAAGATTTTTTATGACCACCCTGTATATAGTTGGTTGGTTCAGACTGCTACTTTCATTTTTTGCCACACGAGGGCTAATCAGTCCAGGACTTAGTAGTTTCAAGCCCATTCCGAATGGCTACAAACATCTATTTTAATAGCGAGAGCCTAACCTACTAACATTGGAGCCGAAAGCCAGCACCCTCGCCATCCGACCATCGCCCAACCTTAATAATTTATAACTGTGCTTATGACAATTTTTCAAACTTTCACTGAGAGGGGATTATTTTGCCTATACGAAAAGTTTCATTGTCTATAATTTTACTTATTTTTTCCCCTGTAATAACTGAAAACAAATGACATGTGTACTCAGCACTGAAAATCCAATACACTTCATTAACTCCTATTTTGATTAATATAACATTAATTAGATTGAATACACTTAATGGTTTGTTTCCTTTTCCGATAATCGATACTCGCACTTCCAACTGTCCTTCATTTCCTGGCTCCGTTATTTTCTTTTTTGGTTTATTAATTATCGACTTTTATTTTTATGTACAGATTTTCAATACTTATTTTTCATGCAATTAAAACTAAGAGTTCCACGGGGCGAAAATTTAGTTCTTCATGCCTGAGAGTATTTAAATTATGAAATTTTTAATAAACTTTACAGGAAAATAGCGTTGGTTACACGATAGGTTATTTTTACACTTAAGCAGTTGTCGTAAAATTCAATGAAACTGTTTCTTAATATCGTTACCGTGGGCAGATTTTTCTGAGGTATTCGATCCTTATTATGTGTAAAATGTGCCCCGTGCATAATCGACGGACGTTAATGGTGCAAATTTTTGTGAGACATAAGATGATTAATGTATATAACATCTTAAGCATGAAAAATCGTCCGACCTTGATATATATATATATATATATATATATATATATATAGATATATATTATATAATAGATCTAATGCATTACTTAATAAATCTAATCAACCCAGCATAATCGCCATTTCCCTCAGCTCAACACACGGGCATCCTACCTCTCCAAAAAATAATCCCTTATCTGCCTTTGTTTGCAATTACGTAGCGTTGAGTGTCGCATGATCATGATTCATACTCACATGATTACATTTCAATTTTTCATATGGACCCGGAACTTTCTACGATCACGCGGTTGTTGACGTCACATCCTCTGCAAGCCGCTCAAATCCTCTCTTAACCCGAGATATTGAAAGAGTACTCCGGTCTTAATAAATAGCGAAATTCTCATAGTAAATTACCGCTTAACGCTAATTTGCCTAGTTTTAACCCAATTGAATCTAGTTAATTATAGTTTACGTTTCTAGCATTTCACACACAGACAAACCCACACACACACACACATACACACTTATATATATATATATATATATATATATACATACGTGTGTGTGTGTGTCTATATATATATATATATATATATATATATGTGTGTGTGTGTGTATTATTTATTAGTTTTATTTATTTTTTAAGTAAGAAATTGAAAACATCTTTATATACCTAACAAAATAAAAGCTATTCTTTTATGAAAACCTTCCCATAAATTTGGCATGCGTGTTATCGTCTGGTGTGTCTTATGGTCCGCAAAATACAGTAATTAATTTCATTGTGATTAATCAGAAATTATAAACCTGCCTCATATATTTTTATCGTTCTTCGTTTATGTGTCACTCAATGACACATAAACGAAGTGTGACGAATAAATGACTTGTACGACGACACAGAATAACGAATGTGCACCTATCTATTAAATATATGCCGATATCCCTTATTAGGAATTATTAATGAAATCTATTTATTCCTTAACCCAATATTTTGACGACAAGACTTTGAAATAACCCAAATTAACTCCAATGAAGTCTCAAAGACAGGCTCACTCGATGCAGAAAAGGGGATCCCGTTAATGAATGCACGCTAAACAGGGCCCATCTTTATACTCGAAGTCATATAACTTAGTTATGAACTCTAACAGAGAAACATTCATTATTGGTTGTTTCTCTTTGAAGTTGGGAAAAGCTTTTGTTGCATTTTGAAACGTTGAACGCAGATGCTGGGGCTTGAAAACGGGAAAATAGCCGCTTCTCGATGTTTGTGTTGAGTATATCAGAGTTTGGATTCAGTTCCTGGCAATTGAAGTCTTCATCTAGGTAATTTTATGAGATTTCTTATTGGAAATAAAAACTTGGAAACCTTTGCAAGGAATTCTTCTTCATAAAACCTTTATTTGGAGTGATGTAATTTGCTTTGGAGAGTTAATTAATTTGTCAAAAATGGAAAAATACACATTAAAAATTTATTAAGATTTTAACATCACATTGTTTTCAATTTGCCTTGACATAAACAAAATTAAAAACGTTAATTTAAGAGAACAACTTTTACTTACCCTAATAGATAAGTAACCCTTGAATATTGTTGCAGAAAAATAAAATGTTGCGGAAAAGAAAGATATAAAATATTTCATACAGTTGAAAAATATGAGATTTCTTATCGGAAAAAAAATTTAATAGATACTTAACCCTTGAATTTTTATCACAGATATATTATTATGTCAAAGGGAATAATTTTTATCTACTAATAAATACTTAACCATTAAATTTTATCACAAATATATTAACAAAGGGAAAATCTCATACTTAGTCTAATAGATTCTTACACCTTGAATTTTGTTGTACAAAAAGAAATAAAATATTTCATACAGCTAAACAATACGAGATTTCTTAACAGAAATAAAAATTTGCAACCTGTGTAAGCATTTGTTGCTCATAAAACCTTTTTTCGGAGTAGTGGAATTTTATTTGGAGAACAAATTAATGTTTTCAAACACGGAAAAATATCCATTCAATATTTATTAAGTTTTAACATCAAATTGTCTTCTATAAGTCTTGATTGAAAAAAAGTTTGTTTAAAAACAGTAATTTAACAAACGGAATAACTCTTTGTGACTAATAAATACTTAACCTTTGAATTTTGTTACAGAAAAAAAGAGATAAAATGTTTCCTACGGCTGAAATTATAGATCTTCAAATACAAGGGATGACAAATATTTCTGTATCAACAGTAATTTAATACATCAGCCCTAAGGAAAGGTTTTGTAATTTATCGCTAGATACGTTTATTTAATGAAACATTTTATAAAACTTATTTAACTTATAATGTTATACATTGTTTTAAGTTTACCATATTCACTGCGTGATAATATATATATATATATATATATATATATATATATATATATATATATATATATATATATATATATATATATATATATATATTTAAATTATGTTTAACGCGAATGAGTTAACTTTTCCTTCACTTTACTTTTTAAACATGAAAATTATATTAATTTTTCATTTCATTAATCATTGAAGGCGTTTAAACTTGACTAACTAATTACAATAATAGCAATTATTCATTAATTTCTATACTGATTTTCTGCGTTATACTTATACGTTATATAAGTCTTTGAAAAACTTTAAATTAAATTGTCTTTTTTAAATTAAAAAATCATTTTGTGGGAAGCCGTACCATTAAGCAATAATTATAATGACAAGATTTAACCTAAATATTTTTCAAAACTTGCTTATGTTCACTGTATAAGGATATGCCTTAATACACTACAATAGGAGATGCCTTTCACTATATTATTGGTGAAAATCTTTTAAGATGTCATTTCATTTGCTTCACAGATATTTTACTGGAAACTTATCGTCAGTCATTTGTGCAAAAATACTGCACTTCTAGAAATATTTTCAACATGTTCATAAATTACTGCTAATATTCTGTAAATGCTATAAACTCTGAAGGAAAAAAAAAGACGCACGAAGAAGGAATTATTAGAATGGAACGAAAATCAATAGATGTGATGTACATGTACAGAAAAACAAATGATTACAATTTGAGAAAAAATGGATGGTTTATTCAAGAGAAAGAGCTTCACAAAATGGAAAAATCAATAACGCGTTGGTCCACTTCTGGTTCTTATACAAGCAGTTATACGGCTTGGCATTGATTGATAGAGGTGGCGGTTGTCCTCCTGAGAGATATCCTGCCAAATTCTGTCCAATTGACGCGTTAGATCATTAAAATCCCGAGCTGGATGGAGGGCCCTGCCCATAATGCTCCAAACGGGCTCAATGGGAGAGAGATCCTGCGACCTTGTTGGCCAAAGTAGCATTGGGCAAGCACGAAGACAAGCAGTAGAAACTCTCACCGTATGCGGGTGGGCATTATCTTGCTGAAATGGAAGCCCAGGATGGTGTGATAAGAAGATCAACACAACGGGGCGCAGAATATCTTCGACGTACCGCTGTTAGGGTGCCGCGGATGACAATCAAAGGGGCCTGCTATGAAAGGAAACGGCACTCCAGACCGTTCACTCCTGGTTGTCGGCCCGTATGACGGCAGACAGTCAGGTTGGTATCCCACCACTCTCCGGGGCGTGTCCTGACACGTATTCGCTGGTCATCGTGGCTCAACTCGAAGCGGGACTCATCACTGAAGACAGTTCTACTCCAGTCAGTGACATTCCAGGTTGAATGTGCCTGACACCACTGCAAACGGGCTTGTTGCTGTACCGATTTCAATGGTAGTCGGCGTAAGGGACGCCGTGAAGTCAGCCCCCTTTCTCTGAGCCGCCTATGAATGGTTCTTGCGGTCACTGAAGCACCGGTTTCACGTACTATCGATAATAATGATGAATCTGGGCCTGTGAGTGCCGCTCTGGCGATTGATCAGTCCTCACGTTCTGGTGTTTCTCTAGGCCGACCGCTTCCTTTTTGACTCTGTGTTCGGACATGGTTTCCTCATTCTTGCCAACATCGTCTACTAGTGCCATCGCTCCTATCCAAATGTCGAACGATTCACCGATTAAGCCAACCAGCTTCTTTGAGCCCAACTACCCGTCCTCTCTCAAATACTGACATCTGCCCATATTGTTAGCGTACCTGTATGCGAGGCATAATTACTGTCTACCTGAGTACACGGAATGAAATTTGAAAATAATTTATGACCTGGATTTGAAATTTCTCCTCTTTAATATCCTGACAGTTGCACAGTTAAGATGCACTGCAGCGTCGCTAGTTCATTCATTGGCCACCAAACTTTAAAATTTTGCATCATCTGTCAAAACCTGTATGCGTATCACTTTGTGTCCATTTTGCATTAACGATTCTTGGTGCGTCTTTTTTTTGTCTAAAAGTGTACTTATAAGACGTATAAAATCTTTATATATATATATATATATATATATATATATATATATATACACACACTATCTACCAGTAAGTAATTGGACACTTGTGATAGAAATGAAAAACAAAATTTGTTCGTATTCAATAGTCGGTAGAGCCTCCACGAGATGCAATTACAGCCTGAACCCTCCGGGGCATATTTTCTACAAGTCCTTGTATGCCGACTAATGATATTTTCTTCAACTAGGCTTGTAGAATACATGTAAGTTCCTTCACCGATTTTGGACGGTTACTGCACCCCGAAGATCCGACTCGTCCCAAATGTTCTCGATACGGTTCAATCTGGGCACTGGGCAGGTCAGTTCATTCGGTTAACCCCATTATCACCATACCATTCCATGGTGGACCTCGCAACATGACAGCTGGCGTTGTCGCACAGGAAATAGCATGGGTCAAACTCGTAAAACTGCCAAAACGTAGGAAGCACACTGTCCTCCAAAATAGTGCAGAAGGTGTCGGCCTTGAGCTTACCATTGGATTTTGGACCAAGAGTCCCAGTCCATACGAGAAGAAACACCACAGTCCATAATTCCACCTCCGCCGGACTTTATTGTAGGTACAACGCATTCTTGCAGTAGACGTTCTCTAAGAAGACGCCAGACACAGATCCTGCCATGAGTACGGTTGAGTGTGAACCTTGATTCGTCACTCCAGAAAACCCATTTCCACTGATCTACGGTTCACTTTCGACGGGCTTTGCACCACATTAATCGAGAAGCGCAGTTCGACTTTGCGATCAAAAACTTATGTGCGGCAGCACGACCATTAAAACTAAGAACACGTGCTTCCTTACAGATGATATTCATCGAAACAACACTCCCGGATGCCTGTTGAAATTCCTAGAGAATGTGGGCTATCGGTTGGGTTCGGTTGTTCTGAATTTCTCGGGACAGCACCCGTCAGTCTCTATTTTCCAGTTTCGCGGGTTTGTCGACTTGGTGCACATTCAAGCTCACCTTCCACTAATCAATAACATAGGTCACTGTCGATTTTGTTAAATTCTGCTTTCTAGATATGTCCCATTTATGGATGGGCCTTTTATGTGATACCCGACGATTACACCTTTCTCAAAATCAGATAACTTGGCATCTTGCATGCAACTAATTGCCAATATTGTTTCTTACACGATATTTAACGGTGGATGGCGTGACCTATATCAGGACCGCAGATACCGTCTTTTGTATGGGTGTCCAAATACTTATTAGTATATATATATATATATATATATATATATATATATATATATATATATATCAGAAGTCGATAAGAGACGGGTAGTTGGCTAAAAAATTTATCTATTCCAAAGTAATATCAAAATTACATATATAATAGCCGTTGTCTCTGTATAACACTTCCGGGCTGTACTCATCTTTCAATTGAAGCCCTCAGTAAACAAACGGCCGGTTAGGCTTAATTTCAATTTCACATGTGGATCAGAATATTTTCTAACCTAAAAACTAATATCTTCTCCATCAAATCACGTTTGTTCAGCCTATTTTTCTATAAAACATTCAGAGCTAAAAATAATTGGATGCTTTCAGCTGTATATTTAACAGTTTTTTAAAAATCTGTTTACTTTTGCGATGAATTCTGAAAGTAAACAAACTTGGATGTGAATGAATCAAGTAGCTCAAGTATTCATATCGCGTAGTGAGCTGTAAAAAACTGGATGTCAGTCTACTACTCCAATCGCATGAAAAAATAAAAAAATAAAAAATAATGAAAGGGTTTGCTTTTACAAGGTGTGGATTAAATGCAATATTGTTAGATATTTCGGGATATTTTTCACTTCCATATACTTTTTCCATTTTGACGTCATTATTAGTATTATGACGTCAAAATAACGGGTTCGATGGCAGTCTACTACTCTAATCGCATGAATAACTAAATAAATAAAAAATAATGAAAGGGTTTGCTTTTACAAGGTGTGGATTAAATGCAATATTGTTAGATAATTCGGGATATTTTTAACTTTCATATACTTTTTCCATTATGACGTCATTATTAGTATTATGACTTCAAAATGACGGCTTACCTTCTAGTTACTTGTAAAAACAAAGGGGTAAAAGCTTGAACTATCTAATTATTCAGTTGAATATACCACGACGACAAACACCATAAAAGGGGAAAAAATGCAACACAAATCATCTAAAACACCAGAACTAGTGTGAGACCCATTCCTCCAAACTTTGTTGAAACTCGGTACAAAAGCACAATCACAAACATTGTTAAACGATAATGTTTAACGGCGGAGTAATCTGTAAAAAAAGAAACATAAATAACTCTTTAGCTAATTCCTTTTACAGACTCCATAATCTGCAAGGCAATTAACAAATTCAAATTGAACGTGGATATTTAGAAATACGGAGTGAGCTCGAAACGAAGATAAATAAAATAAATGATATTAATATAAGCTGTCCTAAGTTATTAATTAAACGATAAATGGGATTAAAATTTAAAGGAAAACGTGTCTTTTAATGAATAAATTAGAATTAAATTGAAAATGCACTGTAAAAGAAAATGCAAATTATGCAGGAAATTTTTATATTTGTATAATGATACTCTGTTAACTCTTCACATAATTTCGAATATATATTTTATATATTTATGCAAAAGGGGATTTAGAAAATTGCTTAGCAGTAGAAAGAAAAAAATTGAAAGCTGCACAATTTCTATCGTCTATAAAATATAACAGAGTTTCTGCATTTAAACGTAGACAGTTAAAGTTTTATATGAGTACTAGCTGAAAACCCGCGCTTCGCTACGGAGTACATTCAAATTAAATACAACGGTCAACGTATGCAATTTATGCCAAAAAATAAATATATATATTTATAATAAATGCGATGATCAATGTATACAATTGATGTAAAATATATATCTATCTATATATATATATTTATAAAAAAATCGTAAGGGATATGCATTTTTTTGGATAATATCCAATCGTCTGCTGCATTAGAAAGAGAAAAATTGCATTAGAAAGAGCTGCATTAGAAAGAGAAAATATTTTTTTTGTCTATTTAGTTGTTACGCACGTCACGATAAATTTATTGAAAGTACCAGAAAAAGAAATCACGTGATCAGCATTTAATAAATTAAATTCTAAAAATTAATCTTTAAAAATTCATCAAAAATCTGGAAATGGAGGTAAAAATTCGAAAAAAAATTCATTTTGAAGGAATTTTTATGATCTTACTCGTGATATAAATTTTATAACCCTCAATGTATTATTTTAAATGCAAACGTAAAAAAAGTTTAAAAAACAGCTTAAAAATTTAATTTTAAAAAATCTAAGAAGAATTTTTGAAAAATCTTTCTTAGTGCACCCCTACACTATTAGAAGAATCGCCATGCAGAATTTCAGCCCTTTAGGTCCAGCGGTTTGGTCTGTGCGTTGTATGTCAGTCAATCAGTCAGTCAGGGAATGAATGAGTCAGTTACGGAACTGTTTTATATATATAGATTTTCAATAATTCTGTAACTATCTCTGGTAATAAAGCTTTGGCATCACACATCAGGTTCATCTGTCGTATCTTCAATAATAGTTATGGAATGATTCTTAACCATATTGAATATTTATAGGAGTACAGATAAATAATTTTCAGCCTTAGATTTGTAGGGTCAGGAGAACGTTATGGTCGTACAGCAGACATTCCCTTACCAACCCATCTAGCGGGAGAATGTCTTTAGAGAAAAGAATTTATATCTATCAGAGAATTAACGACATTTTCAAACGGTGTCAAGTATTACGAAATAAAGTGTTGATATTTTGCGTTAAAGGTCTTTTTTTTGTAATTCTTATATAGTCACTAATTTCACTGGAAATTTGTATACCTCACTTTTGATGCATCTTTACAACTCTAATAAAATTCTCAGAATATAGGAGGCCCAATTAATGAAAATTATGTCCTTTAAACTTCATTTTTTTTGAAGAAAACTCTTATGTGTTTGCCAAATACTGGGTTAAGGGAACAGAATGTTTAGTACATGGAGATTAGGGTGGGCTGAAAAAAATTTTTATTTTTTCGGAAACGACTAGTTAAAAAAAGTTGTTACACTCAACGATAAGAAAAACCGTAAAAAAAATTTTGTGAACAAAAAATATCTACCGATCACGCATTCACTTTGAAATATTGAAAACAATAAGAAATAAATATTTTTTTAGCAGTTTTTGAAAAGCTCTGATATAATGCATTTGAAATGAAATAGTTCGCAATGTTTAGTAAAAGGGTGTTAGGGCCTGTTCACATAGGAGTCCGTTGCGTTGCGTTAAGGAAAAGATGACGTTGAGACAAAAATAAACCAATCAAATGCCTCCAAACGATTAGCAATGACATTTTTAACACCTATGATTGGTTTATTTTCGTCTCAACGTCATCTTTTCCTTAACGCAACGCAACGGACTCCTATGTGAACAGGCCCTTAAACGACAGGGAAACATTTCGATATGTATATTTAACACATTTATTGTACAAACAAAACATTCAAATGTACCATTTAAAAAAGAAAAAAAACTATTTTCATAAGATTGCTGCAAATGCTGTTTTTAATGCCCTTTTTACTTTCGACGCTCCTATAATGCTGCATTATTGACTGTTGAACTCAGACACATTGAAGGCAGATTTTGAAGAAAATTCCAGCGTAACTGACCTTGACAACAGGGTGAATATTATGTAGCCATCCCTAGCTTCTGTACCGCACAAACTTTGGCTAGCCTCGGTGACATATTTTAACGCGACGCTCCACATATTGTGTGTGACATGGAAACCTATTGAAGTCTGAAATCTATGGTCTGCTAGTTTTGATCATTTCTTCCATTTCTTCGTCCGGTGCATTCCTTAGCAAAGGTAGTGAATTGACATTACAAATATTCCACTTAATCATGTCAACGTAATCGATCGCATTGAAGTCAACACTCTAAATTCTAATTGTTTTCCGCTTGCAATTTATCCGAGCTTTGAGAACTCGACGTAATCCCTGTTCTCTCACATGCTGTCTTTCGTCCATAACCATAGCCACAATTAAATTTTAGGGGTGTGGAAAATATGAATGTCCTTCTATTACTGGGTCGATTATTTTTCGTAAATGTTCAGAGAGGTATCGGATTAAATGTATATACACATATACACACATATATACACACACACACTCACACACACACACACACACACATATATATATATATATACACATACATACATACATACATACATATATATATATATATATATATATATATATATATATATGTATATATATATATATATATACGGTCTTTTAAGCGAAATTATGTAACAATAGTAATAATTTATTAACATAATTGCTTATCGAAGACCATCTACGTTAATAAACCATGAGATCCCATTCTCGAAATTTGTATATTACTTATTGCTAAAGCCTTAAGGAAGAAAATCTGGAGACTATTACAACGGTAGCTTTTAATTAAGAATTTTGATAGTTACTTAACCAAATAAGAAATATGTGATTTTTTAAAAAATAAATCTGATATTTTTGAATTTATTTATTTTTTTTTTGCGAATAAAAGCAAAATTTTATCTACATTGCAATTTTTATTTTGCGAAATTTACGTGCCCCTAATTATAATTAAAGTTGTTTGAACGAAACAAATATTTAAGAAACCTAAAAAGTTTAAATGAAATTAAATAAAAAATAAATTAATATATTACAAAACCTTTAAAATTAAAAGTTAATAGTTTTTAAATAAGTCTCTCCTTTATATAAAATTGCTAATTAAAAACACACAATGCAAACACTTGGTTTCAGAGAACATTATATCGAATTCGAGATCTAAAACTCGTGTAATTTCAATAAAGAGAAGCTGTAACAATACCGTCCTTTGTGGAAGTCAAACACGTGCGCTTTTATGTTCTTTGTTTGGAGACTGCAACAGAATATAATTATTCATTACGACCTAATTAAAACCTTTGTAGTCCTTCCTGAAATTTCAAAAGGCATATTCCTCTGTAGTATGATATACATGGATAATTTTTTAAATAATTATTAAGTGCAAAAGCGTAAGAGATTATCAAAGATTGGCCCGATATATTATTCTCTAAAGGCTTAGAACTTAAACAACCATCTTTTCATTACAAAATAACGTAATAATTTTACTTCAAGCAATGTAATTTGGCCATATAAGGATCAAATAGACGGCAGTTACATTATAAAGGACCGAATTCAATTAAATGATTCTTTTTTTTAACTTTAAGGCTGATGTGTGCTAACCCCATTGGATTCGCTTACTTCGATGTTAACCTACATAGAAAATTCGACTACTATTTATAGCTAGACTATCTGAAAACCCGTATATTTATTATAATTAACTCACAAAATACAGTTTATATAAAAAGCGGACTGTACACGAATTTCACACACAAATATTTATTTTAAACATAGCACTGAGCTTAGCGAACTCTCTGGCCGCCATTACTCCACACACACACCTTTTTCCAGTTCGGCGTGGGGAACGCTAACATCCACACCACACATAGGTTGCGGCGTACATGAATTTAGCCCGCATGAGTTGGGGCCTTAACATACTGCCGGCCTTGGAAGAATCCACAGGTATCTTCCAATTTACGTTTTTTCTTTTTACAATTTGCAGTGAACCTACGAATATCGCTATAAATTCTAATTAACTTATCATAATTATTACTCAAAATTAACAGTTCATCAAAAAACAAAGAAATTTCAGAACTTAAATTTATACACTTAGATCACTAGAATTTAGATTTTCTGCCACTTCAGCAGTTTGGCCATGCTTTAGTTCTTTATTGAACAGCTCCATGTCTATGGGCTTAAGTTCACGGTCAGCATTAGGATTACATTCAGTTGTCTCCGGCCATTCGAGGATAAATGGTGGCCCATGCCACCACAAGGAATGTTCTTGTAACACAGCTGGTGAACACTCGCGAGATATTACATCTCCAGGATTTTCAGCAGCTAAAACATGTCTCCGTTGAGAGACCTCTGAAAGTTCCTTATCTGTTAATTTCCTCATTGGAGCAGAAGTTACAATATGATCACCAGAACAGTGACCACGTAAATTTCCATTATAATCACACCTACTGCTTCCATCTAGTGGGAAATCTTGTGAGCACCAGGCACATTCTGGATCAGCAATAATACAATCACCACAAGTTTCTTTAGAAACGCATGGAATACCAGTTAAATTTCCAGGAGTTTTAGCTCTCTGAGCATGAACAATTAGTTGGTCATCAGCATCCAGTTTGTATTTGAAAGCAAACTGACGGTCGTTGTCATCTCGGAAAACACACAATTTTTCTTCATCTTTGATTTCAACTTTGTCAACGCCAGTTGTACTAAATGTACAAGCAGTACAATTCTCTGGAGGAACATCATTGTCATCAGGAAATATCTGACATCCAACACAATCTCTAACATCATCACACCTCAGAGTGCAAGTTGGGCAACTTTCACAATCACAATGCCCACTGCACATTTTTTCAGTACCAGGTTGAATACAATTTTGAACGGAAGTACTACAATTGTAGTCATTTTCTTTACAACTCTCTAGACATTTGCATTTTCCACAGTTGCAGATTCCATGATCTAGACCACTAGAAATCCTTCCCTCAAATCTATCACATGAGCAGTTATCACATTCACAAAACTGACCATGTATCTTCTCTTCGGGATTTTGACGCTTTAAGCACTCACAGTCACCACATCTGCATCAGCTCTTCGAGAGCATGGCTTTTTATAATTTCCAAAATAGCATCCTAAGTCATCGGGTGCTTGATCCCTAGATTTTGTATCACATTCACATTCTCTGCCATCTTTATCATCTTTCACTCTTTTATTACTTGATTCCTTATTTAAATTGTTCTTTTCTCTAACTAATCCGCAATGAACGGAAACCTGAGAACATGGACTAGAAATGCTTCCACTTATCAAGTAGCCAAAAACAGAATTTTGGAGAATTAAGTTTGTATTTGAAATATGTAATCTTCCCGGTCTCAATAATTCCAAACACACTTCTGATCCGAGAAGCACATGAATGCTACTTCGTTTATAAAATTCAGGATCAGCAAGATTTATCATTTCTGGCATTGGTATATTTGAAAGATTGATGTTCTGATTTGGAATTAGATTCGTTACTTGCGACACAATAAAAAATTCCAACTCTCTATAGTAGTTCTGGGACTCATTAAATAAAATAGCAGTAGTGCGATAGGCTACATTCATTGAATTTCCAGTAATACCTGTCACAGATAAATTTATTTTCTCCTTCTTTAAACCTAATTTCTCAGTTAACACATTAGATATTAAACTTATTTCGCTACCGCAGTCGAGCAATGCCCGCGAAGTTGCAAACACATTACTGACTGGATTGCTAATGCTGACTAAAGCAGTAGTGAGCATTACTCTTTTTTCTTTCTTTTTTGTTATCACGGTGAATGGATTTTGCACAGGCTGAAACTCTGCCACCCCATGACTCCGTTCCACATCTGAATTTAGCCGGGTCAGTTCAGAATCTTTCACGCGAGAATAGCCCGACAAATAATTATGCTCCTTTGAGCTACCACAAACTGAGGGAAAAGTATTATCTGGTTCGAATGACTTGGCCTCCGCGTTCAACATCTGCGTTTGGTTTGAAGGGGGGGAAAATGCTCTCTCCCTCGGAATGTGCAGTAGGGAATTGTGCTTCATGTTACATTCTAAGCAAGTATATTTTGAAGTGCAATTTCTTACTGTGTGACCATTTTTCGACAAGCAATTAAAACATAACTTGTGTTTCTTCACGAACTCGATTCTGTCGTGAACACTCATTTTCAGAAAATCGACACATTTATACAAGTTATGAAAGGTGTCTGAATTGCAACAAATACACTTAAAACTGGAATTTTTCACATAAGAAACTAATGTTGTTACTCTTTGATTTTGTGGATACTTCTTTGGATACACAACACTATTAGATGTATTTGAAGACTGTAGGATACGAGCATAGTCCTTTAAGAATGAAATAAGCTCGGACAATGTTGGTAGTTCATCCTTTTTACAATTTCTTTCCCACCAAAGCCTTGTAGTTGAATCTAATTTTTGCAACAAAATGTACGCTAACACAGTTTCTGAGAATCCTTCAATCTTTTGCTCTAAGATTTCTAATGAACGAATGCATTCAGTTGTAGTATCTACTAATTTAAGTATGGAATATGGATTATCATTGGATAGCTGAGGGATCGACATAAACCTTTCTAAATGGGCAAACACTTGATCTTTTTTATTGGAAAATCTTTCTTCCAAAAGATACCACGCAATTTTATAATTTGCATCACTTATTGAAATAGACTGAACGATTTTAGCTGCGTCACCATGCAAGGATAATTTTAGATAGGAAAGTTTCTGTGAACCAGATAAGCTCGAATTGCTATGAATACTTGCGCAAAACAAATCTCTAAAACTGAGCCAGTCTTGTATATTACCGTTAAATGATGGTAAATTTAATTTCGGTAATCTCACATTTTCCAGATTGCTAACTTCCGACAAATTTGAAGTAGATTTATTTACAGCTAATAAACTTAATTGATTCTTAACCAATATCCACAAATTATCAATACTGTCATTAACTAACTGTTGTTCTTCGATATATTTTTCTAGTTCCTTTTTGTCACAATTTTCAAAAATTTTATCAAAAAGCTCTGAACTTTCAATTTCAAATTTATTACACTTTTTTTCAAATAAATCAAGTTGCACTTTGGCATGCACACTTTTTTCCACATCACTAGTGGTTTTTGTAATGTTCGCTTTCAGAACTCTTTTTTGGGTCAATAACACTTCCATTTTAAAATTGTATAAAATATCACTCACCTCTATTATTTTGAGGTACGCAGCAGTAAATCACACTGTAGACACACACAAAAATGATGTAGCTTACGGAGTTCCACAGTACTTTTTAAACACTTTAATCCTACTTCCGTTTTACGAAATACAACGGTTTTTAGAACACTCACTAAATACAACTGTTTTTATAATCCATAGATCGGTGACACACTCGGGGTCGAAAGGACCATCTTTATTATAATTAACTCACGAAACACAGTTTATATAAAAAGCGGACTGTACACGAATTTCACACACAAAATATTTATTTTAAACATCGCACTGAGCTTAGCGAACTCTCTGGCCGCCATTACTCCACACACACATCTTTTTCCAGTTCGGCGTGGGGAAGACTAACATCCACACCACACATAGGTTGCGGCGTATATGAATTTAGCCCGCATGAGTTGGGGCCTTAACACCGTACTTCGCTACGGAGTACATTGAAATTAAACATAACGGTCAATGTATGCAATTAATGCCCCAAAAAACAAAAATAATATATTTATAAAGAAATCGTAAAGGATATTTTATACACAAAATAATGTAGAAGAAAATATTCAAATTAAGTCTAATAGAACATACTAAAGATTATAGTACAGTTAATATAGTAAAGTTTGAGGAACATTTATTTACTGTATTTTAATATTTTTTGGATAATTTCTAATCGTCTGCCGCACTAGCAAGACAAATTTCTTTTTTATCTATTTCACCAAAATCAGAAAATGGAGGTAAAGATTCGAAAAAGATTTCATTTTAAAGGTATTTTTATGATCTTTCTCGTGATATAAATTTTATAACCCTCAAATTATTATTTCAAATGCCAACATAAAACAAGTTTCTAAAACAGCTTAAAAATTTAATTTTAAAAAATCTAAGAAGAATTTTTCAAAAACTTTCTTAGTGCACCCATACACTATAAGAAGAATCGCCATACAAAATTTCAGCCCTTTATGTCCAGCGATTTGGTCTGTGCGTTGCCTGTCAGTCAGCCAGTCAGTTACGATACTGTTTTATATATATATCCTGATAATCAAATTAAAATGGTAGTTTCAGATAGCCGGAACTTTTCTGCACCTTGCAACAGGATTCATTTTATAAATTTCATACACTAAAGGAAATTCTGAGCGTTTAACACAATGGCAGATTTTTTCCGTGAATAATTTAAATAAAAAAAATGTTATTTGCATTCAAAAAAACGAAAAATATCCCGAGATGTAAAATTTATTTCTTTATTACGGACTAAAATAAAAAAAAAATCTGAGTCGGTAATCCTTGGATAAATTTTCTCCATAGGTTAATATTGAGGTGAGCGCATCCATTACGGTTAGTGCATAGCAGCTGTAATGTACAATGAGACGTTTTGATTGAAATTGTAAACTATGAACCATTTCTTTTTTCTTTTGCAGTTTTGTCCCGCAGCAACCCTTTCAAAGCTTTCCTCATACCATTCTCATCGGATGAGGAGATAGAGGAAAAACCTTTAAAATTTTAGAAACATCTTCGCAGCTAAATGTATGAAAATATGGGTTTCAATTGACCTCAGATACAGATTTGTAAAAGAGACTGAATTGGTGGAACCGAAAGCAAAATAAATGAAAGATCGGTAAAAAACCTTTCAAGACAGTAACCTTTCATCAGTTAACATTCAGATCTGGGATTGCAGTTGAACTATGAAAAAAAATTTCTATGAGTGATTGATGTTTTTAAAATTGATATTTTAAAAAAAAATTCTTCATTTCAAAACATATTTCTAATTTATATTTGAAATTTTAAAATATGTAGAATATTTTTTTTGTTTTTTTTTGTGATCCCAGTTTTCAAAGTTCGTGGTTTTGAAAGATGTTTTGTACATATAAAAATATATATTTAATCTTCAGTTCCAATAATAATATATGCGAAATTTTTTGTTTGGATGGTTTCGCTTCATCATAGCTCAGATAATGAATAATTTTCATATCAGTTTTCTGCGTATTATTCAAATTACATTGATGCTTTTTAAAATGGATCTTTAAATGCACTTAGAACTTTTTTTTCTAAAATTAATTTTATCTTACATTAAAAAATATACCTGTACCTTCATAACGGTAGAAATCGAAAATTTAACGCCTTGTAAAAAATAACCTCCGATAAATTTAAAATTTTAAAAACTACACGTATTCTTCAAATAAACGTCTTCATGGGTAAAAACCACGATATTTATCAAGAATATGAAATTAACTACCACGATTAGGTAAATGCTGAAATACTTTTTTTAATGCAGATTCACTTCGTGAGACTTGTCGTGAGACTCTCTCCTTTGCTATTCACCGCGAAGTATTGCTGGCTATAGTATTATGGGAGCACCACTTAGATGAGCAATAAAATGGAAGGGATGGTGATGAAGATAATTTAATAACAATGGCGATGGACATTAGATTGAAGCTTCGCTTTTGAGAAGGGGCTTCTTCGTTTGTAGGCGAGATGTGCCCTATTATACAAAATTACAACCATGGCTTCTGCAGGAATTGAACCCGAAACCCCGAAGTGTCAATCATTTATAGAGTTCGATATCAAGTTACTATAAAACATATTGGAGGGTTTCAAGCAAAGTAGCATAGTTTTGCTTTCAAAAGATTATTTTCCTAACTATTAAACCACTTAAATTACATTTCCCAATGTTTACTGGATACACAAAGAAAAAACTGATTTAAACGACAATGAAAACGCAAATTGTTATCGTTTATTCTTAAAAATAAATGTTAAAGTGCCTTGATATATATATATATATATATATATATATATATATATATATATATATATATATATATCTATACAATGCTGGCTACCCAAATTGCAACACTAAGAAAGACAAGAGATATCACAACAAAATTTATTTTGTAGATAACATGTTGACCAAATATCAAATGATTAAATTTATAGACTTCTGTGAAGTGTGGTTCCTGCCAAAATCAGTAGCCAGAGTAGCCGTCATTGTTGGAGATCACCGCTGCCACACGCCTCGGCATTGATTCAAAGAGACTTTGGATGAGATCTTGGGGTACAGCAGACCAAACAGCTTCCACACGTTGACAAAGTTGATCTGCTGTGGCAGCTGGGGATGGAATCTGGGTCCATCGTAAAGTAACCATGGACCACATGTTTTCTATCAGCGAAAGATCCGGACAGCGAGGCGGCCAGGGAAGCAATTCAATCTGGCGATTGACGAAGAACCGTTGGGCAATGCGTGCCACGTGTGGTCACGCATTATCCTTTTGAAATATGGCTGTGGGAAAGCCCTGAAGGTAAGGAAGGACAACTGGCTCCAACACCTCGGAGATGTAGCGCTGGCTGTTTAAAGTACCGGCAATGCGTACTAGAGGTGTGCAAGAGTGATATCCAATTCCGCCCCATACCATAATACCCGGTGCAGGACCAGTGTGGCGGTGCATAACGCAGCTGTTCAGTATCCTCTCTTCACGGTGTCTCCAGACTCGAATGCGACCATCGTGGTGTTGCAGACAGAAGCGTGACTTGTCAGTAAAGACAATTTCATTCCATTCTGCCGTCCACATCCTTCTGTCATCGCACGATTGGCGGCGGAGACGTCTTTGGTTCTGCGTCAAGAGTAGACAAAGCAATGGACGTCTTGCGGACAGACCACTCTGCTGTAAACGGCGTCGAATGGTACGCGCAGACACTGGATGATGCGTTAAAGACTGCATGTGCTGTTTTATGGATCGTGATGTGACTGAGCGATCCGTCACTGCAATGCGCACAATTTGCCTGTTATCACGTGAAGTGGTGCGCTGAGGAGGATGCGATCGGACACGCCGGTCCGTCGTACCCTCTTGCATCCAACGATCACATATCCGCATTACAGTTGTTTGGTTTCGTCCAACACGGCTACGGTTTTCCCTAAAAGATAATTCACAATCTCGGTAGGCCACTATCCTTCCTCTGTCGAACTCGGATACTTGATCAAAAGATGATCGCTGTTTTCGAGGAAGCATAATTGATCGTTTTTTTAAAAAAAACACGAGAAAAACACAATTGCCGAACTTGAAATCATCGAAATCTCCAAGCCTTAAATAGCTCTTTGAAGTGGCGCCACAGGCGCGCGTGATGTGCGTCTGCGCTGAAATTCTAATCATTTGCATATCTCACCTCCGCTAATGCATGTTGTACATTTGATGTTATTTGCATGTTTCCTTCAGGGTGTTGCATTTACAGTGGCCATCAGTGTATATATATATATATATATATATATATATATATATATATATATATATATATATATATATATATATATATATATATATATATATATATATGGTTCCCGGTTTAAAGGGCTTAAGTGAAAAATACTGATTTTTAGATATTTCTTAGAGTTCATAAAAAAAAAATTGACTTGTAAAAAAGGCTTAAGTCTATCAATTTTGTATGCAATAGTACAATTCTTTGTACAAAAGACTCAAGTCAAAACTATATTTCTGTGATTGGTATAAAAGCCAATAACTTGCTACATTTAAATCACTGTTTTTGACTTAATCCCTTTATACCGGGTGCCATATATATATATATATATATATATATCAGTGTGGTATATATATACATATATATATATATATATATATATATATATATATATATATATATATATATATATATCACATTGTCCTGAATTTAAAAATTACAAGGTCAGCAACAGTTAATTTAAAATGTTACATTTTCCCATTTTTACAGGATGAACAAAAATAAACTGATTTAATCGACAATGGAAACGCAAACTATTATCGTTCATTCTTAGAAATAAATGTTTAACTGTCCTGACATGTAGGAAGAAAGATATTTAAGAGAAATGATGACGATATATATATATATATATATATATATATATATATATATATATATATAAATATATATATATATATATATATATATATATATATATATATATATATATATATATATATACGCCACATTGCTGTGTAATTAAACATTAGAAGGCTAGCAACTGTTAAGTTATTGAGTTACGTAGTATGTGTTGTTTTTCACTTATTTTGGCGGAATAAAATCTTTTGGAGTTATGAGGTTTAACAGAGTTGTACTTGGACCGTTATCAAATGTAATGGCATGATAAATCCTAAAATCATATTTTTTGGATTGACGTGGTTTCTTAGTTATGGCAACGGAATGTTAGGGCCTTTTCTGATAGTAAAGAAAATAATGCCACCGTACGACTTTGTGACTCTAGGGGTAACTTTGTGACACTTAGTAATTTTTTTTCGTATTTCGAATTTTGCGCCGCGCCAGTGGTACAGGGAAGGTAAAGAACAGCGCGTATACCTTGTCCGACATACAGAGGCACCTAGCGGCCAGTGACCGAAGTTTTTATGCGCTATTTGTCTTCGCTGGCTATTGTACTGTTCAAACTTTCTGTCAATCTATTGACTCAAACTTCGGAAACTTTGAGTGCTGAATGCTAACATCTTATAACAACAAGCTACCACAGGTAATTATTTTTTATTGTCAATATGTTGGTTAGATTGTGGAGCAATATAACTTTTGTGTAGTAATATTTCCGAGAGATATGAAAACAAATCCTATATATCGATAGGTGACGGGTTTACTTTGTGACACATTGGCACTGTCATAAAATAACCCACAAATTCGACCCACCTCCTCCAGCCGCTCGATGTTGTATTTTTCTGTCCTCTAAAATACAACTTGAGAGAAAGATGAATTTATTCCCTGGATAAATAAATCTACCCGAAGGAGCAGAATGTGCCGAAAGTCGAATTTCTCATCTTCTCAAAGAACTGATGGCTGATCAGGACACCAGGGGTCTCTTTGATGTCAAAGATATATTTAAAGTTATCCAATATTTGTAATAGGTATATATAATTGTGTATCAAGCTTCTGATAAACGCTTTGCTGTCTAAATTAGTGTAAAGTAATTTTTCCTCTTGGATTTCAAGGCAAAAACACAGATGTCAGAAAGTAGCCCCACTCGGAGGGGCAACTTTGTGACACGTTTTATCTTTAATTTCTCAAATGCAATTAAAGGTCCGGGTTAGCAGAATACACTACTACGTAAGGAAAACATGTACCAATGTTTTGCAGTTGTTCGTTTTAGGCTGCTTTTAAAACTGATTGGTTAGCACAGGAAAAATCTTAAAATCCTTTACAAAGTAATCCCATCTTACGGTATCTAAATAGTAATTTAAATGTAAGTTTAGGGACAGAAACAAATACAAGAAAATCCATTGGTGTTTTCTACAAACTTCAAATTTACATAACAGTTTCTTAGAATATATCTCCCCTACTTGTCAGCAAATTTATCCAGTTTATTATCAATATTCATCAGTTTGGCTCTGAAATTTCTTAATGAAAGTTTTGCATTCATTATGGAAATTAATTATACACTAATGATTCTAAATATATGTCAGATAATCTGTTTTATAATAAATATTTCTCAAAGGAACTATTTAATTTTATATCAAATTTCTGCACATAATACCTGAAATATTCTTTACGTAAGTCTATAAATATTCTATAAAGTTATTTACAGCAAGGTATGAATGTTGGAAATGCAAATTCGATATAAAATTTAAGGAATAACATTTCAGAGACCTTAATAACATAACACATTAATAATGTAGTGCAGGGGAAGGTATCATAAGGGTTTTGACGCTGTCTGCACGATTAAATGAAAATGTAATGGGACAAATGTTTGAAGACGTGTAATTATAAAATATGAAAAACAAAAAATGTTAAGTTGAAAAGATTAGATGAATATTTTTTTATGAAAAACCCTAACTATATTTTAAATACACTTTATGTATGTGTAATAAGTCTTGATAATGTCTTTTCAGCTATATCTGTTAGAAAATAAAATTTATTGTTATTTTTATTTCTTTTACAAAAGTACTTTGCGCTTTGAAAACTACTTTTTTTAAAACTTTAGCTTTCGTTTTGGGATTTCATTTCATTGTTCAGTGTTTCAAAGGATTTTTTAATCAATAGTTCTCGTTGAAACTAATTATATTGAAATGAAATTTCTGCTTGAGTTACCAGATATATCAACACTTTAGAGGTAAATATTGATTGAAAAATTTCACTGTTTCAAATTCTAATTATTCAAAGTAGTGCTAAAGTTTTTTTGTGATAGTTGATAAACTGAAGAGGTGGAAAAGCTAGTTTACATATAATTTCTATTATAAAATGTTTCAACAAAAATATTTTGTTTCTTTAACAGATTTTAAACTCAAATTATAACTTTTTGAGATTATTTTTCACACCGTGAATTTAGAGATTGTAGATAAACTTAAGTAAAGTGAAACATTTTCTGTTAGAGGAAATTTCTGTAAAACATTTTTCGGTCGTTTGAAATACATTTTCCATGAGAAAAAGAGCTTTTGTGATTCTTTTGCACACGTTGTATTTCCCACAGGGACTATAAGATCATTAGGTTTATTGTAAGTTTCGATATAACAATAAAAATCGGGTATAATATCCCATCATTAAAATTTTAATGCATTGTAGGATGTAAGTATATAATTTTGTTTAAGTTTATTGTAAATTTTGATGTGACTTAATTCTTTGTAGCTACAATATACCATCATTTTCGATTGGAATAAATTATGGGATGTGCGTTTATGTATTAAGTCAAGTCTCTTGAAATTTATTGTAGGTTTGGATGTGAATAAATGCTTTTTAGTAATAATAAAAACATCATTTAAATTTTGATTACTTTATGGGATGTGCGGATATATATATATATATATATATATATATATATATATATATATATATATATATATATATATATATATATATATATATATATATATATATACATATATATACATATATATATATATATACATATACATATATATATATATATATATATATACATATACATTTATATACATATACATATACATACATATACATATACATACATATATATATATACATATATATATATATATATATATACATATACATACATATATATATATATATATATATATATATATACATATACATATATATATATATATATATATATATATATATATATATATATATATATATATATATATATATTAGAATAATTCTGTTTAAATTTAGTGTAAGTTTTGATGTGACTGAATTATTTGCTATAATATCGAATCAATTTAGTGTTGAATATGGTATGGAATATGCATCTATATACTTGCAGGTTTACAAGAAGACCTGCTGTTTGCGTCCCGCTCACTTCTACGAACAAGAGAATCCGTTTATCATGGTGCAGAGAGCATAGAAATTGGAGTATGGATCAATGGGCGACCGTTCTCTTCACTGATGAGTTCCGGTTCAGCCTAAACACCGATTCTCGCCGTACGTTCATATGGAGAGAACCAGGGACCCGCTACCTACCCTCCAATGTCCGCGAAATCAACCATTATAAAGGAGGAGGTTTAACGGTCTGGGCAGGCATCATGTTGGATGGCCGCACACCTCTCCATGTCTTTGAAAGAGGTACTGTGACCGGTGTGAGGTATAGGGATGAGGTCTTGGAGTCCTACGTTCGCCTTTTCAGGGGTTTAGTTGGCACTGAGTTCATTTTAATGGACGATAACGCGAGGCCATATAGAGCTCTTCTGGTCGACAAATTCTAGAGAGTGAGGATATTCGCCGGATGGATTGGCCAGCCAGATCTCCAGACATTAACCCTGTAGAGCATGTCTGGGACGCCCTGGGGAGGGCAATTGCATCTCGCAACCCCCCTCCGAGAACCATCCAGGGAATGAAAACAGCGTTGCTGATCGAGTGGGACCAATTTCCACAGGAAATGATAAACTGCCTTATTTCAAGTATGAAATCACGCTGCGAGACCTGTATATTAGGGTGGGTCGAAAAAAATAATTTTTTTTGTCGGAACGTTTTAGTGAGGAAAAGTTGTCTACTGTAAGAAGAAGAAAAACGACATAAAAAATAAAAATCGGTTAACATCTTTCTTTCGCGCATCGTACTTGAAATTTATGAAAAATTGCAAAAATCACGACTTTTTTGCAATTTTATTCTGTTTGTTAAAACTGTATAATAAACATGCTTTAGTTTTTATGCTTGTTTTATGGGTTAAATAACCTAAATAAATTAAATTCTGATCAATAATTTATTTTTTTCCGTTTGCACAATGTCTTAGAAAAAACAGAAATGTATCAATATTTTGCAATTTTCACTGTGCTGCTCTTCGTTTGTTTTGCTAGAACAAAACGCACCAGAACTCACTTGAAATAGGTTGAACTGGTTTAAACTCAATTCAAGTCAATTCATACCTACTGAGGACACTTGGTGTTTTTTCTTTAACGGACAAAAATATAATACTTTGTTCGTTGAAAAATAGAATGCCAAGTAATTTCGCAGGAATGGGAGAGAACACTACTGTCTTATTCAGGAACCTGGATCAACTTATATTGAACACGTATCTCCTTCCTTGAGTCTATAAAATGATATAACTCATAGCATTATTTCTCGTTTGTCCGAACTATCCATATCACTAGAAAAACTACAAGTAGTAGGGTGTAATGGCAATGTAACCAACTCTGGATGGAAGAACGGTGTCATCCACCAACTAGAAAATCATGTAGGACGCCCGAAAATCGTGTAGTGGTTCATATGCCTCCTGCATTTAAATGAGTTTCCTTTTCGCCACATTTTCAAACATATTGACGTTCAAACTGCAGGACCTAATTCTTTAGTGGGCCGATCGGGCAACAGCTCACTTGCTATGAAAAACTCCCTGTGGTTCATTATGTACCCATAGATTGTTCGATTCCTGATATAGACAGGAATTTGTTGAGCAAAGACCAACAGTATTTGTTTGACATTTCAAATGCATTCACCTTGGGACAATGTCCAGAAGTGTTGGCAAGAAGACGTGAAACTCGACGTGCAACCATCTCCGCGTGGTGAGTTCTGGGTCGTTTTGTTGTATCAAATCGAGTGAAGAGTTGCACAGTGAAAATTGCGAAAAATTGCTAAATTTCTGTTTTTTCAAAGACGTTGCGCGAGCCGAAAAAATTAGATTTATGATCAGAATTTAATTTTTTAGGTCATTTAAACCATACAACAAGCATAAAAAGCCAAAGCATTTTTATTTTCAAAGTTTTAACAAACAGAAAAAAATTGCAAAAATATCTTGATTTTTGCAATTTTTCATAAACTTCAAGTATGATTCGCGAATGGAAGATGTTAACCGATTTTAATTTTTTGTATGCCGTTTTTCTTATTATTACACTAGACAACTTTTCTGCCCTAAAGCGTTTCAAAAAAAAATATTTATTTTTTTCGACCCACCCTACTGTATATCTGTAAGAGGGGACCATACCCCCTATTAACCCATCTATTAACCCATTTTTTTGTTTATTCTGCAACCACTGTTTCATACCTTCCGACACCAACGACTGTTACGAACGATCATGTGTGTGTATTACAATTATTGAATGGTTATTTGTTTTGTATTATATCAATGTATGTCCATATCAAATTTCATTAAAAGCGGTACAGTAGTTCTAGAGATAATCGATCAAGTCTGCAAATTCTCTTAATTTCTTACACCAGTGTAGAAAATAATAATAATATTTTGCTTCCTAGACTTTTTTAACCCATTAATGCCCAACATCGAATTCTTTAATTTTCTTTACCTAATTATGTTCGTACAGGTGCAAAATGAACTGAAAAAATAATAAAAAAATTCCTGCATTAAAATTTTAATTTTTATTCAAAATAATGTTACCGTCCTATAAAAAGGACGCTAGGCACGGGAGGGTACAGGTCTTACACAAACACTTCAACCCTTAGATTTTCTAAAACTATTCCTTTTAATGTCGTTTTTAGATAAATAAACGCATGAAACCAATGGAACTCTGCGAAAAAACGCATAATAAAATAAACACAAGGTTTTTAAATTGTATTTTAATCATTTAAAAGAAATCAAAACAATTTAAAAAGCTTAAAATGTCAAAAATAATAGCTTAAAAGGCACAAATTTAATAAATTATGTTTTATGATAAATTTTACACACTTTTATATTTAAATTTACATATAAAAGGGGCTTATTAAAATACAAAATAATGAAAAAAGCTATTCGTAATTTTATTTTACACAATTTATATACAAGCTATTTTGTGCGAAAGATTTCGAAGCATTTATCATGCAATCCAACTAAACATTTATTGCATTTTATTGTGGATTTGTTGCCATCTTATCTGTTTTGTATTCACAACGATTAAATGATCTTTTCCGCCATACCAGACATCACCAGACACTCTTTTTGAATTTTTTTTTTGTTTCCCTGCAGCCAGACTGTTATTTGGTCTCTTACTGTACTTAGAAAAATATGTCTGACAGATTTCTCTTCTAAAGTGGAGAAGATCCTTTCTGTTACTGTCATTAGAAGGGCATAATCTGTACAATAGCCACGCATTTTGGATTGATGCTTATAAGCTAAACAAAAACAGATGCCACTACCATTTTTAGACCGTATGGAACACTGGTATTGTGCCAGATTTTGATCCATTTGATCGGTACCTCCCATAAATTTATTATATTAAGACACAATATACGGTTGGTCAATCTCTATAAATCTTTTATCAATATTCGACCAGCGTTTGATCTGAGCTTCAGGTTCAATACCATAATGGTTAGACGCCAAAGTAACGACACTATTGTCATTCCACCGAACCATTTTAAAATTTTTGCTGTTCTGAAAATCAAAACTTCCCCTACTCTTATTTTTAACAGATTTAACATCTCCAAGTGGACATTTTTTAGTTCTATTAACCCGTGCAGTGCCAGTCATCGGTAACTTCATTAGATGGTGGGTCCAAATAAATATCTGCTTCATGGAATGTATCATTATCAGATAACTCTGCCATTAAAGCTAATGCCTCTCCACAGTCAAACTTAAAATAAAAACAAAAATATAAATAAGAGCTTTAAAACTTATCGATTGCTCATTTCAGTATATTTAGATCAAATATAATTTGGATTAAAAGACAAAATTCTTAAAATTTATTAAATTATAGACATTTAAAATACACATATTTTTAAAAAATTCAGACAATTACTTATGTACTCCGTAATTTTTCTTTATTTTTTAAAATCACTAAATACAGAACACATCCTTTGATTAAAATTTTTGTATTTAAGAGGCTAATTTCTTAATACGTTCATTTTATTATCAAGAGGGTAATATTTCTCTTAAATAAGAAATTTTTTTAATCATTCCTTAATCAACAGAACATTTATTTTTAAATTATTTTCATAAATAAGGAATACTCAATAATCTTTATTTATAAAAATAATTTATAACATCATTTTTCTGAAAATAAATAGCATTTCCTTTTCTCTATGGTAATAAAACATCATAAATTGAGAAAAAAAGACGCATTCGTATAGCGGAACAGGTCAGAAAAACATGTACCCATTCGTGCCTAGCGTCCTATATATAGAACGCTGCACAAAAGAAAATATAACAGTGTTAAAAAATAATTTTAACAATTTTGAAAAATACATATTTAAGAAAAGAGTATTGACTGTGATAACAGCATAAAATATTTTCGTAACATTGAAAAACAATAAAATAAACTTACTTTTTGTGTGACGCTCTTTTGAAAACATAAAAAACGACTAACTCTGTCTTTAGACCCTCAAAGCAGAAATAGACATTAATGTAGTGCTACCAACTGATGGATAATAATAAATACAACACTTTATCATGATATTCTGCTATTTGGATCGAAAAAAAATAATAAATTCAGTGATTTAGAGCTTATTATGTAAGCGTCCTTTTAAAAGGACACTAGACACTAATGGGTTAATGATTAACCAGTTTTATTTGCAAGTAGCACTATAGTAAAATATATAAAATAATAGTAATATTTTGCTTCCTGGAATTTTTAATGATTAATCTGTTTTCTTTGGAAGCGGCAGCATGGCAAACAATAGAAAATAATAATAATAATATTTTGCTTCTTGGAACTTTTTAATGATGAACCGTTCTTTTTAAGCAGAAGCATAGTAAAATATAGAAAATAATAAACATATTTTGCTTTCTGGACATTTTTTAATGATTATCCAGTTTTCTTTTCAAGCTTCAGCATAGCAAAATTTAGAAAATAATAATAATAATTTGTTTCCTGGACCTTTTTAATGATTAACCAGTTTCTTTTTTCAAGAAGGTGCACAGTAAAATAAAGAAAACAGCAAAAATATTTTATTTCCTAGAATTTTCAATGATTAACCAGTCTTATTTGCAAGCGGCAGGATGGAACAATATAGAAAATAATAATATTTTACTTCTGGAATTTTTAATGAATAACCAGTTTTCTTTGCTAGCGTCAGTATGGCAAATTTTAGAAAAATAATAATAATATTTTCTTCTTGGACCTTTTTAAGGATTCACCGTTCTTTGTAAGCATCAGCATAGCGAAATATAGAAAATAATGAACATATTTTGTTTTCTGGACATTTTTTTAATGTTTAACCAGTTTTCTTTGCAAGCAGCAGCATGGAAAAATATAGAGAATAATAATAATATTTTACATCATGGACCTTTTTAATGATTAACCAGTTTTCTTTGAAAGTGGCAGCATAGTAAAATCTAGAAAAAAATTAATATTTTGCTTTCTGTACATTTTTAGTGATTAACCAGTCTTCATTTTAAGCCGCAGCATAGTAACCTTCGACCTTTTACAGAAGTTCTTCTGTGGTTTAAAAACCACTATAATATCCGCCAGATACAAGGAAATATCTGACTGACAACACTAATCCTAACAAGGCAAATTGCACAAATGTAGCTAAATTATTGAATCTTTAGGCCGTCTGCACACGGAACAACTGAAAAGAAACTGATAACTGACTCCAATCACAAACCAGTCTGTGATGAGTCGCAACCTATGTAATTGAATGGAGCCACGCACACGACGCAACTGGTTACAAACCCGTCCGACGGGTTTGTAACCAGTTGCGTCGTGTGCGTGGCTCCATTCAATTACATAGGTTGCGACTCATCACAGACTGGTTTGTGATTG
>OU015502.1:61424342-61456842 GCA_907164885.2 Dolomedes plantarius
CAAGTTATTCTTAAAATGATAAATAATGTAATAACTTTCCATTTGTATTGCATGTGCGTTAACAACGAAGAAACTGCATTTTCCTTTAAAACAAACTTAATTAACAACTTCTGTAAGCTATGACCATTAAGTAGCATAATCTTAAATTCCAGCAAAATATACTTGAATTCACTCCAGAAGAAAACTAATTATATCCAACGAAGTCTTCAAGAATACTTTTTATTTTGAAAAATCTTTCTAAAAAACACCAGCAATGCACATTTTTTCTCATCAAAAATTTAGAATTGAAGGTTTTTTAAGTAAACTAAATGAATGTGAGGGGTAAGATTTTAAGAAATTTCAAGATGGAGCACGAAATATATACAAGAACTTTGTTACTACCGACATAAGAATAAATTATAAACTAAGCCCTATATGCGGAGATTTTATAAAGAAGACTGCAGTCTATTGTGGAAATTTTACCAAGCTGATTTTAGAAACAACATAGATACATAAAAGCATACGTAAATTATTTTGCTAACGAAAGTTTATTATATATATATATATATATATATATATATATATATATATATATATATATATATATATATATATATATATATATATATATACAGAGTGGTCCAAAGTTATTGAATGAATTTCATGTTTGGTAAAAAAGAACAAAATTAGGTACGAATATGTTTATTGTTCTCAAGGAAAGACAATTTAAAACGGTTTTACACAGCAAAATTTTAAACATTAAGTAACTTCCACATGAGCCGGTAGATGGCGCTTCAACATTTCGCAAGAAAAATTTACTAATTGCGTTAGTCTGCAAATGGTTACCGTACAGGAAAAAGTAATGTGCGTTTTGTGGTTCCATGAAAGCAAATCCGTAGTAACTGTTCAGACATGTTTTAATTTACAATACTCAAATCGTCGTCCTCCAAGTAAGGACTCTATTAAATGTTGGTACCAAGGAAATTTAAGACGTGGGAAATGTGGAAGTGGAAGGACACGGGAAGTGTGTTCTGTTTATGGCCTTCAAGCGTCTTACCTATGTTCCACATTTTCCGTGTCCTTAAATTGTTGGTACCAACGTTTAATAGAGTCCTTACTTGGCTACGATTTGAGTATTCTAATCGAAAACGTCTCTGAATATTTACAACGGATTTGCTTTCAGGAAACCACAAAACGCACATTGTTTTTTCCTCTACGGTAGCCATTTGCAGACTCTCTCAATTAGTAAATTTTCTTGCGAAATGATGTCGCGCCATCTACCGGCTTATGTGGAAGTTATAAAATGTTTAAAATTTTGTATTTATCTATCTATCTATCTATCTATCTATCTATCTATCTATCTATCTATATATATATATATATATATATATATATATATATATATATATATATATATATATATATATATATAACAAATTCCTAGCAAAAGCAAATACTTCTCTAAGGACTTGAGAAGAATACACAAACTTTTTCCGTTAAAGATTAATATGACTGGAAGGTGATAATATGATAAAAATATACATCTCCCCGTACAGATAGCCTTTGACCTAGATTTCACACTAACTAGGGACTCCTCAACAAGGCTTAAGCGATGGAATCTTTGGATAGATACAGAGTGCGGCAGGATAGAATCCCTCATTTTAAATGGTATCTAACTGATGACCTTCAAAACATAACGGCTGTATAGTAAATAAATATACTGATACACAAATTATACTCAACACATCATTGCCAAATGTTGAAAATCATAATATTAATAATAGAGAAATATACTTTAAAAAATTACTATTGAACCCAGCAAAAAAGGAATATGGTTACTCAACAGCGCGAAATAAACAATTTCTATCAGGCTTAATTTAATATCTCATAAACATAATTAAAAATAAAAATGGCCGAGAGAGATATAGAGAGATTCTTTGGGTTAAAGAAATCAATGTGTTTAGGCCGGTTTGTGCTTATTAAGTATCCAAAGCCAGATATAAACATGTCACTGAGCATGCACAGAAACGAAATGTGTTTATGCGGTTACGTGCTAAGTGAGTATATAAAGCCAGAAATAAACATGTCACTCAGCATGCGCAGAAACAAAATGTGTTTATGCGGTTACGCGCTAAGTGAGTATATAAAGCCAGATTTAAACATGTCACTGAGCATGCGCAGAAACATAATGTGTTTATGCGGTTACGTGCTAAGTGAGTATATAAAGCCATATTTAAACATGTCACTGAGCATGCGCAGAAAAAAATGTGTTTATGCGGTCACGTGCTAAGTGAGTATATAAAGGCATATTTAAACATGTCACTGAGCATGCGCAGAGAGCAAATTTTCATTGTAAATTATCGCTAATTTATAGAGTTTGCTGTTACAAAAAGCAAATTTGACAAATCTACAGATTACAAACTTTCGTTTAATACCAAAATGAAGTAAATTGATGCATTAGTTTTCTCTCATAGACTGCCTAAAAAATCGGCTGAGGAACTTAAATGTATAGATAAACAACGAATGAAACAGTTTAGAGGTATAAAAAAACTTTTTAGTTTCCAAATGTATTAACAAACAATTTTTTATTTACACTGGGTATTGAAAATAACATCCCTCAGGCAGCGCCCGTTTTTTGCAATGCACTGCCGAAGCCGTTCTCTAAAGTTTTCGATCAATCTGTTGGTTATCTCTGGGGAATGGCGGAACTTCCTCACGAATAGCGGACTTACGGACTTGTTGCACATTTACAGAGATTCTGATGTTTCAAAGACGACCACTTGGTTTCCGCGGAAATGCAGACCCACTTGCTTTCACTTTTCAGTCTCTTCTCAGACTTGTTTTTTCTGTTAGTAACAGCTTCGTTTCCATAGAGTGTCATAAATGCCCTCTGTGCAGCGATTACGGAATCGTTGATTTCAAAGAACGCCTCGATAACGAAACCGCGATGTTCACCGGACCAACACATGGTGTTTACTGACAAGTAGAAAATCCGCCATAACTTTTCCCACCATCCGAGACACCTTATCGCCACCACTCCTTTACCAGTGACATTCAGAAATATGGGAGTCTATTCTCCCGCACCCTGTAGATAGATAAACTGAGGACGAGCCCGTTTCGGCCTAACAAAAGACATACACTGGGAAATCACCAATACACCAATGTCAACCACTGGACAAAAGCCCGAAAAAGCCATGAGGTACTCAACACGAGACGAAAAAGGTACCTCACTCTCGTGCCAATAAGTCACTAAAGGGAGGTTGCGATACTCTAGGACAGGGGGGGGGCAACAAGTCGATCGCGAAGCCAATTTTGTTCGATCGCATAAACCAAATAGACTACAAGATAAATATTAGAAACCAAATAGACTACAAGATAAATAGAGCACTAATTTAGGATCCTAGTTAGGTTTTGTTTATATACCCATAGCTCGCGAGAGTGCACCTCGTAGTGAAACATAGAGTATAAACATAGCATGTATTTCACACCTCCCCTCCCCTCTTAGACTACGCCTATGACAACAAGTCGATCGCGACACATTTTTAAGATAAAAAGTACATCTTATGTACACAAAAGTTGGCCACCCCTGCTCTAGGAAACATCTAAAAGAGAAAACATTTAAAAGCGAACTAAATGCTAAAGTATCTAAAAACAGAAAATCTCTGCAACAATTTTTGAACTAGTGCAATTCAAATCTGCCCGGTAAACAAAAGGGAACTCACCAAATAGTAAAGTTATGCTGGAGAGAAGGAAATAAAACCCGGTGAGCATAAAAAAAAAGGTAACGCAGTAACCCCCTAGCCAAAATACGTTCTAAAATGCGCCTGACAACCGACTACAAAATGTATGATTTTGCCTACAATTTATACACAATTCTGAAAGCGGAGTTTATTTATTGTTTCACCCCTCTAATCTTTCAACTCATTTAAAAAAATCTCATTCTAAAAGATGAATTAAAATATTTACCAACAGCATAAATGTAAATACGCTAATGAAAAAGATTCCTGAATTTCGATCTCAAAAGTTATTCTTTAACTATAATTTTCATAACTCTTAAATTCCGGCATTGTAAAAATATGTTACATTTCCCTTAATTTAAAAAAGATATATTTTCGTAATATTAAAATAAAAAGAAATTATGCAATGTCTAAAAAGCCTAAACACCAATAAAACACTTCATCTTTAAAAGTATTTTTATGCTACAATCTTTACACTAATTACTAGAAGGAGTTTCTTTTTTTAACACCATTTGCGATTTGCCTTATTTAAAAAGATTCTATTTTCTCGGAAAAAGAAATTTATGAAAAATGAACGATGTCCTGAAAACCCGTATAAAAGTATAAAGGCAACCCAGAATTTCCATCATAGAAATTATTTCGAAATCGTAATTTTTACAGTATTTTTTTTATATTGCACCGCAGATCAACTGCGTAATTTATTTTTTTATTTATTTTTTTATGCACATAAAATATAAAATAAGCAATAAATCAGAATCGCATGTAGAAATAAAAAAATATATATTTGCACTTCGGTCGTAAATTATTCTTTTGCCCTATAATTTCACACTTCTTTCAAAACCGCATTTTCTTTCATACGCCGCTAATGTTTAGTACTAATTCCAGACATAATAAATTAACAAAAACAAGATTAGCTTTAAATAAGCAAAACCTCAAAAAAGTCCAGAATTCCGGCCGTTAAAAATTTCTTTCAACACTTCAATTTCACAGCATTTTCGAAACAGCATTTTTTTCTTTAAATATTTCTTTAAATTGCTAATGTTTCACCAAAAACTTTATTTTCCTAACTCTGTGAATTTTTGAATCAACAGAATCTTGATTAAATTATTTGAAGCAAGTGTATTGCTCTTCACAGTTTATTTAACGTTGATGATCTTGCATTATTGTGTCCTAAGGCGTCCGACGAAGCAGAGGTAAAGTCAATTCGTTTCGCAATAATGTTAGCATACCAGTGAAATGTAATTAGCAAAATAATGATAGTACACCTCGGAAAGTCCTAACATAATATTTGCTGTACTTTGTCGTTTGAGGACATTCATGTGTATTTTAATTTGCAGAATTCGGAACAATTATTAAAACAATGCAAATGTAAATTAATGGTGGTGTTTAAGGAACGGCAAAACTGTATTTATTAAAATTTTTTTTTGTCTCCTTACATGATGTATTTGATTTTCTGAAACCAGGGTCTACTGAGTAGAAGGTTTATTGATATTTCTGTGCTTGGTGTGTAAAAGGTGATAAGTTCAAAATGTGTAAAATGAGTTATCAAACCAGATATGTTTGAAAAATCAAGGGCTACTGCAGGGTACAGAAATATATCTTCAATTCCACCCCTAAATATATTTATTCATCTATGAAAATTTGCGATATGTGAAACAAAACTCAAACATGTTAGTTTTCAATCCTGTTTTTCTCAAAACTACGATTTTGGACTTTACACCCTTTACACAGCAAACAAAGATTTATAAAATCTTGGTTTGGTTTGAAGCGGTTTGGTACGGTTAACTTTTCGCTACATGAGGGTTTATTAAACCGGGACCTATCGTTTAAAGCCGATCCTGGACAGCTACAAACATGTATACTGACAGTGGGACTTGAACCCAAAGGATCTGAACCAAATACCGGCGAACTAGCCATTCGGCAATAATCCTGGCAATTTATAAATGCAAATCCAGATAGTTTGGTATATATTTTCTTTATTTACTTTTTCTGTGGTGCTAAAATATTTACACGTTAAGGGGACTCAGTACATTTGAAGGAATATTTTTGCTAAAGTATATTTATCTATAGTATACACATATTATTATAGGTAATACTTATACAAACTAATCTTAACAAGAAAAAAAATCCTTTTGCGGGTAAAAATTGAGAAATTTGAATTAAAAAAAAATAAAGAATTTTAAAAATTGTTTTTCTCCTTTAGTTTTAAAATTTCTAGCATGATTTTTTATTGGATATTTATGACATTATAATTTTATCCATCGATTATGCAATCAATGAATTAGTTTATGAGAAAAAAATAAAATGTAAAAATGTAGGCAAAAAAAGCAGTAAAAAACATGGTTTCCTCAACATTTCGATTTTTCTTTTTTTTTTCCTTTCCATTATATTGTAAAATCCGTCCATAGTTTTGTTAAAAACATAATATTTAACATACAAAAAATAATGGAGTTGCTTTACATATATTTGTTGACCTAATCATGTTTTAAACACAGTAATACGTCCAAAATAGTTAAACCATATATCCTGACCCACGTAAAATATGGCATAATTAAAAAAAAACCTTACTCTATTTAGCACTCTGTAACAGTTCGAATTAATTTGATGGATATTTTCTTTCTTTATTTGTGAGGTATTGAATCAAAATTAACCCCACTCTGGTTTAAATAAATCGCCGTTTGAAGAAGAAACAAGCGAATGCAAATGAGCGGCGCTTTTCTACTAGATGGGAATCCCCGTGGATAGCGTACCTCCACGACAGTGAGAGCGTAAACGCCACGTGGCGAAGTCGGACGGAGGGGAGCATCGAACGAAAAACAACGTTTTCTTTAACCGTAACGGTATGTTATTTATTTGAGATTGGGATACAGTATAAAAGATATTTGAATAAGGAACATCCTTACATTGTAGCAATATATAGGTATGTGAGAAACACAGTAGGTTGGTTATAATTTTACATGAATATAATAGATGAAATTTACACAATGTGTTTAAATGGGTTTTATGAGATTTGATGTTTTAAATGTTGTTTTGATTATTGATTTACTTTTTTATAATATTTGACGAAAGTCTAGGTCGCACTGGGGTTTCGGGCTTCCGGGAGTGTTGCCGCGGCACAAAACTAGTTTAACCGGAGTAGGGGGGTCACAACTCCCCCCAGCCATTCGAAACTTCAGTTTCAGGATTTGGATGTAGTTTCCCTGGATTAGCATTCCACTAGTTTTTTCTGATTCACACTTTTTTTAATGATATATATATATATATATATATATATATATATATATATATATATATATATATATATATATATATATATATATATATATATATATATATATATATATATGTATATATATATGTATATGTATATATATATATATATATATATATATATATATATATATATATATATATATATATATGTATATGTATATATATATATATATATATATATATATATATATATATATATATATATATATATATATATATATATATATATATATATATATATATATATGTATATATATATATATATATATATATATATATATATGTATATATATATATATATGTATATATATATGTATATATATATATATATATATATATATATATATATATATATGTATATATATATATGTATATATATGTATGTATATATATATATATATATATATATATATATATATATATATATATATGTATATATATGTATGTATATATATATATATATATATATATATATATATATATATATATGTATATATATATATATATATATATATATATATATATATATATATATATATATATATATATATATATATATATATATATATATATATATATATATATATATATATATATATATATACATACAGTATGCCCACTAAAGTCCCTTCCCACCCTCTTAACTTTCGGAACGTCTGCTGCTATATTCATAAAAGTGGTCTCTAGGTATAGTAAAGTAGTCATGCGCTACTGAATGAAACCACCTACCGCGCCACCGGG
Organism: Dolomedes plantarius; assembly: GCA_907164885.2. Classification (NCBI taxonomy): domain Eukaryota; kingdom Metazoa; phylum Arthropoda; class Arachnida; order Araneae; family Dolomedidae; genus Dolomedes; species Dolomedes plantarius. The sequence continues at coordinate 61,432,073 of OU015502.1, forward strand.
TGGAAAACTGCGGAGTTAGCATTCCTATCTTGAAAACGGAACGACATCATAATCCATCTAATATATGACAAATTTCAAAAGACAGGTAATATAGGTAGAATACATTATTAGCCCAAGTTATGCATGATTTGATTATGATACGGAAGCCTTTTCTATATAAGAAGGTTAATTTTTCTAGATCATGGGTTGGTGTTAATTTGGTATATATTTTCATGATTTAGTAATGGTGAAATTTTTTTCACTCTAAACATACCACAGTCACCACAGTCATTAGTGATGTGGGAAGAGCCTGAAATTAATAACCATCTCACTTCTCAATTTCATATGTTTTTATGGAGCACGCCTAACACCATTAGAAGCAAATAATTATACGTAAAGGTATAGAATAGAGATAGTAGGATCATCGAATTTCTGCGACCAGAGAGAGATAAGGAGATAATTTTAGGAAATAAAGTAAAAAACACAAACGTATTTTTTTTCCTGTAGAATATGTATCCATAGCCTACGTATTATCTTATAGAATTTTTTATATTATTTTTTTCCGTAAATAAACTACACATTAGGTTTTTATTGTATGCATACACACGCAGATATATATATATATATATATATATATATATATATATATATATATATATATATATATATATATATATATATATATATATGTATATATATATGTATATATGTATATATATATATGTATATATATATGTATATATATATATATATATATATATATATATATATATATATATATATATATATGTATATATGTATATATATATATGTATATATATATATGTATATATATATATGTATATATATATATATGTATGTATATATATGTATATATATATATGTATATATATGTATATATATAAATATATATATATGTATATATATGTATATATATATATATATATGTATATATATATGTATATATATATATATGTATATATATATATATATATATATATATATATATATATATATATATATATATATATATATATATATTTATATGTATATATATGTATATATATGTATATATATATATGTATATATATGTATGTATATATATGTATATATATGTATATATATATATGTATATATATATATATATATAGATATACATATATATATATATATATATATATATATATATATATATATATATATATATATATATATATATATATATATATATATATATATATATATATATACATACAGTATGCCCACTAAAGTCCCTTCCCACCCTCTTAACTTTCGGAACGTCTGCTGCTATATTCATAAAAGTGGTCTCTAGGTATAGTAAAGTAGTCATGCGCTACTGAATGAAACCACCTACCGCGCCACCTGGTGGAAAACTGCGGAGTTAGCATTCCTATCTTGAAAACGGAACGAGATAGGGAAAAAAGTAGATTTACAAAGTTGTAGAAAATCATCGATTTAGTACGAAAAGATACCTTGTGGACATTAAAGCAAAGAATAGAACGTTTAAAACACGCATTTGTTTTGTCGTGATTTCCTACACTGTGACGTCACGAAACTTGAACGAAAAGATAAATGATTATCTTTCGGGCAAAAAACGACACCGCAATGTGCACAGTGGTATATCGCTTTTGATCCCCAATCAAAAGGACCACGGTTCAAACCTCGAGGGATTCATCCTTGTACTGATTGTCTTTATAAACAGAGTAGACAATACGTAGATCGTGTAAAATATTGTCTCATCAACTCAACGCAACTTGCGCTTGGTGTTAAAAATTTTTGCAAATACGTAAGAAACGTATGCAAATACGTAAGAAATGTATGCAAATACGTAAGAAACGTCACGCCTGTTCACCTGAGACAGCTATAAAAGAGACATCTGCATAGGGTTGTAGTATGTTGATGAACGTGGTCATGGCTGAGTATTTCATTGCTGAGATATTCAGTGAAGCAGTACCTCGTCAAGGAATTCGGGGACCAAATAATTGGGTATGGCGGTTTCGAAGAGTGGCCTCCACGTTCGCCTGATCTGACTCCACTGGACTTTTTCCTGTGGTGATACCTGAAACAGCAGGTGTATGCAACACCTCCACAAACTTTGCAGGACCTTAAACGACGCATTGCGGACGCTTGTGCCAACGTGTCGAGCTTTCTGCTCCAGCGTGTGCATCGTGAGATTCAAACGAGGAGTCAAATGTGTATTGCAACTGAAGGAGAGAAGTTTGAACATCTCAAACTAAAGTATATTGCGGACGCTTGTGCCAATGTGTCGCGCTTTCTGCTCCAGCGTGTGCATCGTGAGATTCAAACGAGGATTCAAATGTGTATTGCAACTGAAGGAGAGAAGTTTGAACATCTCAAACTAAAGTATGTTGTTAAAATTCGTTTTTTTCTTTCTTAGATTCTTTTGTCACGTTACAGTACAGGAAATCACGAAAAAAAATGCTCGTTTTAACCGTTGTAGTCTTCTCTTTAATGTCCACAAGGTATCTTTTCGTACTAAATCGATGATTTTCTACAACTTTGTGCATCACTTTTTTTACCTATCTCGTTCCGTTTTTGAGATAGGAATGCTAACTCTGCAGTTTTCCACCAGGTGGCGCGGCAGGTGGTTCCATTTAGTAGCGCATGGCTACTTTACTATACCTAGACACCACTTTTATGAATATAGTAGCAGCCGTTCCGAAGTTAAGAAGGTGGGAAGGGACTTTAGTGGGCATACTGTATATATATATATATATATATATATATATGAGTGTTTGTGTGTATGTGTGTGTGTGTTAGTTAATATCAAAATTTTTCAAACAAATATCAATATTTCTCATTATTTTGAAGAATTAATAACAAATATGCAAAACACAAAATCAGATTTTTGTACCAAAGAACATATACTCAACTTTACAAAATTAAAAAAATAATCAATGATACTTCTGTACTAAGCTTATTGAAATTTGATACAATTATTTTTAAAAATATACTCTGAGTTGCACCCAATACTTGCTTAATTCCCTCTCAAGATAAGAGAAACATTTCAAATATGTTACAAGTTTTTCCCTATCGATATAGATTAAATATTTTACTTATCTATACAATTTTCCCAATAAAGATAAATAGTTAGGGATAATTTACAAAGAAACTAGCTTTAACTCTGCTTTTTAATTAAACATATTCTTTAAAATTTGTTCCGTATAGAAAATGTTAAATGTGAGAACCTTTGATGTCTAGACTTTGATGAAATTTTTAATGCACGACAGCACATCAAAAGGCAGAAAACAGAATAGATAAAGCACACGTCTGTAGAGAATAAAAATAAATGAACTATGCAGAAATGTAAAACAAATTGCAGACAGAAATAGGTATGTAATGTTTCATTAAAATAAATAATAAACAAACGCATTTCCATTTTGCTTATTTAGAAAAGTTTTTGACATAAATGTATGCTCGAGACATGTTCGCAGTCGTTCTATCTACCTTATATGAAATGTTATTATTTTTATAATCCACGGATAATCCAAAACACCGATAGTCGGCGAACATCGTGATTTTGATCAATGGTGTTGTTTTAATCATTTTATATATTGACCGGCAACATTTTTGAACTGAGATTAGCGTATACAATTCGCTCTATATTATCTTTCTGTAGATAGATATAGGAGAGATAGGAGAGAGAGAGAGAGAAAGATTTATAAATAAAGAATTTCTCTAATCGCCAGATGTTGGTATGTTGGTAGAAATTTTAACTGGATATTATATGATCTAAATTTTATTCCTACTTCGGGCAAAAAATTGACACTCTAGCTATAAAAATAAGGATAATGACTCATTATTGAAAACAAATACATAATAGCCCGAGCCAGCTATTTCCGGCAAACAATAGGCACTCTAACTATACAGGGATCCCGCCTATATCCGTTACACCTTGTGGTGTCCAATAGCAGTGATCTAAAACAGAAGCCGCATCTCCCGTGAATACCTCTAAAATAATAAAAAAAATAGTTATTATCTTTCTGTTACTTATGTTTCAAAACGATTGTAAAGTTTTGCTTCTTTACCATCGAAGTGTAAATCACGAAGCGCAGTTAGAATTTTGAACGTTTAGTGGGATTGTCTTCCTTCCCCTCCTTTGTTGCATCATGTTTCATCACATTTGGAAACAAATCGAGGGTTCTTAAAATTGATTTCACTCCTAAAGATATTAAAACGGATCGTAAAATACTACCGAGACCTACAAGATAATATATCCACTGTATGGCCAAGTCCTTCTTTCCTGAAAATAAATCCGATAGATATTAATTTTGGATTTTCACATACATTACTTGAGGAATGGTAATCATTGGTAATTACAGGCGTCAAGGGTGAAACAAATATCAGTATATCTATATATATAAAACAGTTCCGTAACTGACTCACTAACTGACATACAACGCACAGACCAAACCGCTGGACCTAGAGGGCAGAAATTTTTCATGGTGATTCTTCTTATAGTGTAGGGGTGCACTAAGAAATATTTTTGAAAAATTCTTCTTAGATTTTTTTAAATTAAATTTTTAAGCTATTTTTGAAACATTCTTTAAAGTTTGCATTTAAAATATTAATTTGAGGGTTATAAAATTTATATCACGAGAAAGAACCTAAAAATTCCTTTAAAATGAAATCTTTTTCGAACCTTTACCTCGATTTTCTGATTTTTGGTGAATTTTTAAATATTAATTTTTAGAATTTAATTTATTAAAAGCTTATCACGGGATTTCTTTTTCTGGTACTTTAAATAAATTTATCGTCACGTGCATAAAAACTAAATAGACAAAAAAAATTCTTTCTAATGCTTCAGACGATTGGATATTATCAAAAAAAAAATAAATATCCCTTATGATTTTATATATATACATGTATATATTTACATCAATTGTATACATTGATCGTCGCATTTATTATAAATATATATATTTATTATTTTTGACATTAATTGCATATATTGACCGTTGCATTTATTTAGAATGTAGTCCGTAGCGAAGCGCGGGTTTTCAGCTAGTTTCAACTAATTTTCCACTTTCAAGTTTCAAGAACACAGCTATCCACCTCTGCAAAAGAGAAGATGAACGCCAAAACACACCTACACACAAAAAAGGACTCCTAGCAGTGCTGCCATTCCTCAAGAAAGAAAGTGACGAGGTTTCGTTTGCAGACACTGAAAGCGGAAGGTCGTAAAGGCCATAGAGGGCTGAAAAATCCCGAATACATAAAAAGGAACCAATATTAAAAATTAAATATTAAAATGATGGGTGAAATTAGCTCATAATAAGGCTGCAACCTGTATTTAGGGACATACCTGTTGATATAAGCTAGTTTTATTGTGTTACAGTTTATGTGGTTCTTCCTTTCTTTTTATATATCTCTAACGGTCCAGGCACATTATAAAGTACGAGGGATAACTCTAGAATAACTCCTTTATTCTCTACGTAGAGGCAGACTAACATATACAGACTTGGGGCTTCCAAAATAATACACAACAGTACCGCAACCCGCGGTACTAAGAAACTAAAGGTCGCAATGAATCCCTCAGGCAGAGTAGGCATTTACTAACAATACACGTACACCTCGATTCTGAGCTAATTCTCAAAGTCGTGCAGCCACCTCGGCTAAATACCAATACACGCTCTATCAGTTAAACACCGCTATCACCTTCCATCAAGCTTGCCTTGCTCTCTCCCGTATCGCTACTAAAGTCTTGGGCTTTTGCCAACTCAGAGTGTGCCCTTTAAATAGATCAAACATCTGCGCCGAACTCACTTTGGCTGGCATGTACAGCGCTGCTTCCAGAAATTTGCATCTGAGCAACACGCGAACCCTACAAGTTCAGAAGGATTTCAAAAGAACTGAGTTTTAATAAGAAATTGAATTGCATGTGCAGAGTATACTTTCCTCTGAAACGTGGACCAAATCCCAAGAAGGGGAAGGGGGGGGGGAATCAATTGGTATTTGTTAGATTTTTGTTGTTGCTGCTGATGATGTTTTCACATACCGCATGCTTTTGAAGGGGATGCGTGGCCAATGTAGCTAAGACTGCAATTGCACGAATAAACGTGTTGCAATGTATATTCTTCTACCATCAGTGTTTTAATTTGACTATTACGTTTTTCTTTCAAAAGATAACTGGAAACCATTTAAAAAATAGCCGTTTTTGAGTAAATTAGATTGAGCTTAATTTTAGATTTTCTATGCAATTATCTTCTCATTTTTCTTAAGCTCCTTTTTATATATGATCAGTTATACAATTAAAAATATCAAAGAGAGCTTATCCCGATCTTCTACAAAAAGCAGGATTCGGAATGTCGTACCATACTAATTTCACTTTCGGTAAATTATGTCACTGAATGTTGGCATAAATTTGTATACGCATTTTTTCATTACGATGCTGATAATTTTCCTTTAGAGGTCCCTGACCAAAACAGTCTGCTCTGGCTAGTCTTCCGAGAGACCACACAAAAAAATATATGCTTCGAGAAGTCTACTAAGGTTTTTCCCAATTATTGCTCCTGTTCTGGTGTTCCCACGAATCCTTCCTACATTGTGGACAGTTTAGGTATCCCCACCAGCATGCTTGCAAAAGATCAAGCATGATCAAGCAAGACCACCAACTTAATCTATAATCACGAACCTTTTTAAACTTCTAAATAAATTAAAAAAATATATTTAAAAAAAACTTAGATTTTCAATTCTGAATCATTGTCTTCTATATCTTATAGTCAGTAAGTCAAGTGTTGTAAGTCCAAAGCATTTTACTACAAAAACTACAAAAAATTCCACTATAAATTTAACAAATTATAATTCATAATAATTATCATAATATTGCAAATAATAATTATTTCCAATTCCACTATAAACTGAACATGGAGATTGAATTTTTGGCCTCAAATAAAAAAAGTTGAAAATGTGACTTACACTACTTTGTCTTTCATCGCCTCATATTTCGACGCCAATAGTAAGCTAGTGCTGCCTTCTTTTTTCTCACACGACAGAGCCCCATGGACATGGTCTAGCGTTTTCTAGTCCAATGGACTTAGCCACAACAACAGCAACACAATTTGCTTACTCCTTACATCAATGAATTTATTATGCTGCACAATTCAGATGATGTGAGGAACCACAATTTTTAAAATTGTATAATCATGAACCTTTATAAATTTCTAAATAAAAAAACTAATATATTTAAAAAAAACTTAGAATTTCAATTCTGAATCATTATTCTCTTTATCTTACAGTCATAGACATGTCTAGACTTAACATAGACTGTTCTAGAAAATAATACGGGCAATAAATAGAAACCAATGTTGGCATGATTTAAAAGGATAATGATATTAAAAAATATATATCTTCAGTTATCAGCATATGCGTAAAAAAATATTTTACCACAAAAATATATGCATATAGAAATTGCCATTTTTTCCGTGTTTTATGTAATCACATTTACTGAGGTTTTGGAAAAACGAAACAAAATTAGTTGATAAAATAGAATTTTAGTGACTTCAACAATAAAACGAGATAAAGAACTGCAACAAGTAAAAATTCATTTGATAAATCGCTGATTTTAAAATCAAATCACACGAAATTTATAGCTTTTAACATTAGTCTGGGAAAATTTTTCTTAACTATGACAAAAAATATGGATCAGTCTAAACAGGTCTAAGATACAGATGAAATGTTTTTTTTCCTCATTAAAAATTAATCTGCGTAATTATCCCACAAACAGTGATTAAAACACTTCATTTTATTACACACATGACGGGATATGTACTTTGCATCTTTAACTGAAATCTAATCTTAAATTAAGGGCTTTAACTTTATAATTGATAAAAAAACAAGCAATTTTCAAGCTCTTTATCACATAATTAGCTTAATTTAGTTTTTATTATAATTGAGTTTTAGAATATTAATATTAATTATTTAAAAGCAAATATTGTTGCATTATAACAATGCTCACTCTGACCTGTTCAGTCTGAACTATTCATTGATAAAATAAATTCGTAAAAAAATCTTTTATTCACCAGAATATAATAAACTTAATTATAATTGTATACATATTTTATATAATTCTCACAAACAATCTGAAATCGATAACTAACCACTCCGATTTTAGAAAATAAATTCCGTTAAATAATTTCTCTTATTTATCAATAAACTAATTCAATAAATATACTTATTTGAGATACACTGCACAATGAAAGCTCTTCTTTCGGTTGGTCTACGAAAACAGAAATCATTACATACTGTTCAGGAGTACATAAGCATAACACTTTTGTGCTGTCGTTTTTTGTTATAATGCCCGCTGGACAGTCCAGGTTCGAGTTCAGGTGTATATAAGCTTTGCTGGCTGATAGTACGGCTCCACTTTACATTAGCACTAAAAGGGTCGAAGTCCGTACCAACTAGGTGCCAGGTCAATTTTGACTGCTCCCCCCCCCCATGGGTGACATTGGGGGGGGGTCATACCCTCTCCCACAGTCTCTGACCTCATAGAGAGACTTTCCGGTCTGCGGATTTAACTTGTTCATATCCCGCTCACACGCGAAGGTATTTAATAACGCTTGTTGGGATTCAAACCGAGCAACCTCGGGGCCGAAAGCCTACACTCTAATACTATGCAACCTAAGGTCCAAGGAAAACACTCTTTTATCATAAAAATAAACGTACCTTTGAAATCAGCAAAAGAATTTATTAACACTAGAAAGACGGGAATTTTTTTTCTTATTAAAAAGACTGAACGCCGTCATTTTGGTGGTTAAAAATAAAATCAAGAATTTAAAATATTTAATGATTTTTTAATGGATAAATACTTTAAATTTTGAACTATTTCATACCAATACATAATAAATTAGTATATATTTAGATATATTTTTATGCATATATGCCAAGATGACAACCTAGTATGGTTTATCCGTAAACATATATGCATGGTTTGTGCAGTCCTTATATGGAAAGTGAAACGCAAAGTGGTGTAAGTCAGTAAGTCAAGTGGTGTAAGTCCAAAGCGTTTTACTGCAAAAACTACAAACAATTCCACTATGAACTGAACAAATTATAATTCATAATAATTATTATAATATTGGAAACAAAAATTATTTGCAATTGCACTATAAACTGAACATGGAGATTGCATTTTTGTCCTCAAATAAAAAAAGGTGAAAATGTGACTTACACCACTTTGCTCATATTTCGACACCAATATTTCCGAAGCACAAATATTTCTGTTATTTGTAAAAGGGGGGGGGGGGGGAGGCGAAAAGTAACTAACATTTTTATGGCATTATTTTAAAGATTTCTGCCTGTTTTCAATAATGCGACAAATTTTCAAATTGACGACTTTAAGTCTTATTAGGTATAGAACACATTTTCTCCCTCTCTTTACTACCGAATATAATTTTGTAAATGTATGTACATATTTCGCGTAAAATTAGAAAAAGTCATAATATTTCAGAAGCCTGAAGTCATAAACACAGACATAGCTCTCAATAGTATATCTTGAACTGTCAAAATGACGGCAGCCATCTTTGTAGTGTTAAAGAATGACACCAAATATAATAGAGGACTAAAATACAGGAACTCATAAGCTCGTAATGGCATTGTTTAGACAGGTAAACGGCTCAGTCTGATGGCTGAGTTCTTCCTAGCACGTTATAGGATTGACAAAAATGATGCGTATGCCCCGAGTGTTGTTCTCGGCATATATGCAAACAAGTTGTTTATCGGAGAATGATTCTCCCCAAGATTTAAACTATTACACAAGGTTACACAATTTTTTTTGTTTCTGGTGCCTAGGATTTTAGAACTGATATTAGCTATATTTGGGGCGCTGAATCTAAATATGAAATCGATTTGTCTCTATCAGCTCTACTTTTTTTAGATACACTAAAACCTCGTTTATCCGGACTAACTGGTGCATAAGCAATCCGGACAATCGAAAATCCAGATAATCCGGGTAATATGGGTAATAAGCAATACACAATCCTTAACTAAGGAGACTGAATTTCTTTTGTAAAAAAATTACATAGTGTTTATTGTTTACAAGACATTGAAAAATATAAAAATAATTTTTCACATCATTTCTTAACAAAGAATTGGTAAGTCTAGTAAAGCTTTCTTAAACTCAACAAAACGTATTTTGCCAATACCATAATTTATTGTACAATCTATGCAGGAACTGTACATTGAAGCAAACTAAACAGCGAATATTTGGCCTACTTGTAGTTACGTTCTTGCTATCATAGTGAAAAATCATTATCAGATGTGAACATTAAATAAAAATAATGTCTATAAATCTGATCCGGATCAACGAGAGCAGGATAAACGAGGTTTTACTATACATCCACTTATCTATTAATGTTTTTTTTTCTATTCAATACATTCAAGTATGGTCAAGTATGGGTGATTTGTCCTCCTGGAAAAGTGGACTCCTGTATAAGATGGGTCTTCCTGAATATGTTCCATATTATTGTCACCTATTTATTGACAGCTAAAAGAGAAGTTTGAAATGTGTCCTTCTACTCAATGGGAACAAATATGGTTCAATGCCAATTACTTACTCAACGAAAATGAAAGAAGAATATGACACTATAGCTTTGGTCTTGGAGAAGATCAATGGGTGATTTGTGTGGATTTAAAAATGGTAAACTTTCTCCTTGGACAGCAAAGTGGTTACACCAAATATCCTTGCAACGTGTGCGTCTAGGATAGCAGACATAAAGCACACCATTGGGTTAGAAAAGGGTGGCCTAAGAGAGAAAACATTGACGTTGGTGAAAAGAATGTCATTAACTACCCCTTAGTTGGACGAGAGAAAATCCTCTTTTTTTCACTCCATATGAAGCTAGGCCTAATCAAACAGTTTGTAAAGGCTCTATGATATGAAAGGATCATGCTTTGCATATATAGGGGAAAATGCCTAAGTTGAGTCCGGAAAAAAATTAAAGCAGGAATATTTGACTCACACAAATAATGACACAAATAAGACAATTCATTAAGGATCCTGCCTTCGTAAATTTCATGAATGATGCTGAGCGAAAAGCATGGATTTCATTTGTAGCAGTTGTCGAAAATTTTCTGGGCAAATGCAAAGCTGAAAACTGTGTTGAACTGGTAAACGAGATGCTAAACAGTCTCAGATCCGTTGGGTGTAACATGAACATTAAGGTACACTATTTTCCCAACCACTTAGACCATTTTCCCTGAAAATTCAGGAGACACCAGTGAGGAACAAGGTGAAGATTTCACCAGGATATTAAAACTATGGAAGACCGATACCAACAACTATGGTATACACACATGATGGTAGATTACTGCTGGAGTTTAAAAAGGGACCCTTCTAAAATATTCAAGAATTTCACGGAAAATTCCGAAGTGTTCAGTGACTAGTTGGTTTCATTGATGACTATTTCCTCTTTCATTCTCTTTGTAATTAGATAAGTACTGTACTACTTCAATATTCTCTGTGATTTTATATTCCTTGACTATTTCCTATTCTAATGCCATATTTAAAAAAACTATAATAAAAAACTCCGTGTTTAGTTTTTAATTTGATCCATGGATTTAACTTAAAATAGTGTAAAGTATTTTCATTAAATTTCATTAAAATATTATATCTTGGAAATTTGAGCACTTAGAAAAAATCTAATGCCATATTTAAATTCAGGGCATCAAATTCATATGAAATCAGCTGCAAATGCACCAAAACCACTGTTGACCTGTGTTATAAATGTTTATCAATTTCTCATTTCTATTTCTATATATCTCGTTATTGTGTTTTCTAAATAATTAGGTAATTTTGCTGAAAAACAAAAGATTTCGCTTTAAGCCAACAGATGGCACTAATGAAGGCAAAAATGACCATAGCAATCATAATGGTAATTTAACCTCTTTGATAAAATATAAATGGAATTATGTTAAATAGCATTTAGCTTCATAACCCGAAACCATATTATTACTTTATTATGTTTCTATAAACGTCAGTATATGTGTGTGTGCGCGTGCGTGTGAGGGTGGGGGACATCATTTTCTCAGAACTAGTTATTGTTTAACATTTTGGTTGTATGAAGTTATAAAAAACACAGTGCATTACATGTATTCAAACCATAATGCAGTTTGGAGTTATTCACATCCTAAGAGAGCCCGTCCATAACATATTAGTTTCACTGACCGTAAAATCAAGGTGAAAGAAATAACAAAATAACGTGTAATTATAAGTACAAAATGTTAAAATATGTTAGCCAAGATAAAATGGGAAAAAATAAATAGTCTTACTTAAACTCGATGAACACATTCCATTGTCTTAAACATATACTTGAATCAATATTTATTTTCTTAAATAAAGAGGAAAGATTCGAGGTAGTAAATACCGGAATTCGATTTAAAATTAATTAGATTTCGAGGAAGGAGACACTGATTAAAACTACAGACGACAGACAAAGTACCAACAGACAAAAATCTAGGCCAGACTTGAATTTAACTTAATATTGATCCAAACACGTTACTTTCTAATAGTCAACTAATAAAAAAAGCAATACCATATATATAGATTTAAAAAAAAGTAATTTTTAAGTGGTATATATATATATATATATATATATATATATATATATTACAAAAGATCAAAATATGTTAATGAATAAAGAATAAAGAAAAAAGGGAACAATGTCCAAAAATGGCCAGACAGGGGTTGCGACCTGTCTTACCCCGGTAGAACTAGTCTTAAATGCCAGGCAAACACTCCCGGTAGCCAGGACATCGCACAAACATACATACTACTCAATTGGAATACAAATGAAACAAAATAGAGAAAGAACACTGGAAATACAGAGGCTGTTCGCACATTTTTTAGACGATTTTGGTAAGCGGTAATAAAAAATCGTTTGCTGCAAAAGAAATAATTGCAATTGTACTATGTTTTTAAAAGTCTAAATTATCGTCTGCGGCTTGAAAGTTTTGTTTTTATTCAAAATGGCGTTTTTAACAAAGCAGTGGTTCGAAGGCTACTTTTATGCTCTTCCGAAGAGAAATATGCATACTCCGTTATCCAAAAACGATGTGAGAGTCATGGTTTTGTGATATCTAAAGCGTCGATAGGTAATATCGTCAACAAGAAGGAAAAAAAACGTCAAATTGGAGCCTCAAGTGGGACAAAAATTCCAAACAAGTATCCAAGGAAAAAACGGACATCTTCGACTATTGCAAAGGTACGTTGCTTAATGTTAAAAGAAAATCCCCCTAGTAAAAGGACAGTTGCAAAATCATTAAAATGCTCGGTGTCCACTGTAAACAAAATGATAATCGTTGATTTAAATCTTAAGAAAGCGAAAAAACGCAATGTGCAACGTCTTCTTCCAAATCATATCGTTGAACGCAGGACACGCTGCAGAATTCTATATGAGAAACATTTATCCAAAGAAAAATGGAAAACAATTGTCACAATAGATGAATCATGGGTGTATTTAAATGATTGCAACAAAAAAGAGCCATTTATTATCATAAAAGGGGAGAAAAAAATTTAAGTACATGGTTCAAAGAATCGAAAGAAAGTTTTTCTAAGGGATTCATGGTTGTTGCTGGTTTTTCTTATAATGGCAAGTTAAAAATAAAGAGAGTGGAAACAAATGTCAAGATTAATTCCAAATACTATCAGGAAGATACTTTATCGCCAATTTTTCTGAATGAAATACCATCACTTTACCCACAGTGCCATCAATCTGTGAGACTTCATCAGGACAAAGCTAGCAGTCACACATCAAAATCCACTGTAAATTTCTAATGAAATGGAACAAAAAACTGGTATCAAGGCCATACCCTTCACTGATATCCCTACTAAATCTCCCGATATATCACCTATGGAATTTTGTGCTTTCGGACTTTTAAAATCTGCATTATCCAAACGTCGTCCCAAAACCCTTACAGGACTCTGGAAAGCTGTTCAGGAGGAATGGGATAGAATACCTCTTCTGACACTTCAAAGGCATTATTATCCTGGAAATTGCGGTGTCGAGAGATAGTTCAGAATGAGGGATGTCAAATAGAACATTTAAAACACAAGAATTTTATGTAATTTAGTTTTGTGAATACAATATAGATCGTCTAAAATATTTGTGAACAGCCTCTGTATAATATAATACAGCTATTTTTTTAAAATATTAATCAACACAACTAAAACATACAATATTACAAACCTCTTTTACAATCCACAATAGACACCAATCACATTACCAAAAACGATACATCATCCTCCCTGATGCTAGTAATGTTATATTACTATTAGGTTTTAAATCGAAATAAGAGTAGATAGAAAACAAATTTCGCCAGAACTCTTTCAAGAAACAAGTGGGCAAACCGATTTCACTTGCTCAAGGGAGCTGAATATGTAGCTACGCCACTGGTAATATACAATAGATCTTAAAACCCATTAACCGCCAAAACTATAATGGGTGAATTTTTTATACAAATAATATTGGCTATTCATTTGAACATATACAACATTAATTTATGGGTAAAATCACAAAACTGGTCTTAACTTTCGAAATATCGAGTGTTGCGTTGCGTTTGCGCAACGTCAGCGGAATAAGAGTATTGGCATTAAGTGAGTTCAACTGAACTTCTGCAGGGTTTTCTTTGATTTGAGCACTGGGAATTTTTTTTAAACTTTGTTACACTTTCGAAAGATAATGATCACTTTACAGGTAATTTATTTATTATAAATATTTAACTTATTTTTACTTTACAACATTACTTATTATATCCAGAAAACAGTTTCTATCACGAAAAGCTTCACTACAATCACGATGTAGAGTAACGTGACAAACTTTGCATGGATAAATTGTCTGGCTATGGCATTGTTTACTACGCAGTCTTCTGCTGTCTTCGGACTTGACAATAAAATGTCCACGTTCTCCACGTAATGGCTTTTGCATGCTGAATGTCCTTATCAAGAGATCAGTAAATTTCTTCCCGAGGTAAAGAATAATATCCCGTCGTCAACAATATTAAAATGAACCGTCTCATGTAGGCTTCAGATGTTAAAAAATGGGGGCGATTCTTTTCTTCGGCACATGAGTTTGTTTATACGACGAGAAGGGGAAAAACATCTGAGCTAAAGAGAAGATCAAAAATCTCTGCTCTAGTTTTATCTTGTATTATACTTTTCATAGTTCCTATTTGATCTTTTTCTTCATTTTTCGGCTGAGACATATTCAATGTTCCCTTCTTTATCCATTTCAAATCTTCAGTTTTTGTATTTTTAAATTTTTCGAAAAACTTGTACTGCTTTTAGGAGGCAAAAACTTCTTTTTTACTCACACTTCAATTTCGACAGCAGTATCGCATGGTAAATCATCATTGTCACTATTCAAAATATTATCATTTCCTTCTTCTTCATCACTAGCCTCTGCTGTCTCTGGTAGAATAACAACAATATCAGTTTAATTCTCGTCATCATTATCTGAATCTTCGTCGAAAATTCTTTGAAGAACTTCTTTAAAAGTAAAGTATCTCGTTTTAGGCATTTCTATAACCACAGAACGGGGGAAAGTTCTACGGAGTCGAGCGACACATGTGAATACCCTTTTCCCGCTGACGTTGCGCCAACGCAACACCTGTTTTTTCTTCCTCCCCCGCCCAAACAAAATCAACCGATTGATGGAATGTTCTGATAAACTTTGACCTTAACTAAAAATAAATCAACCCTAAATCTCACGTTTGTCTCACTATATTTCTTTTGTGAAAAAGACCAGGAGAAAGTTCTCGTTCAAAAATGCTTAACTATCTGTCTAAGTTTGGAACTCGTTAATTAATTAAAAGAACAGTTGAAGGCAAATATTTTTCAATTCGATTATTAATCCTACTCAAAAACTACTGTTAACATAAAATTCCTTTGATAGCTAAGTTTTTATACGCATTTATTTTGACCGTTGCGTCAACGCAACACCAGCGGTTAATTGGTTAAATCGCAGTAACTCTAAGTCTGTTAAATTCGATTGATGTCATATAGAAGTACCTTCGAGTTATCCGTTTTATAAAATTCATTGGGTACCCGTAGGAATTAGCCAGTATTATAAATCTAGACAACTGTTCCGTTAAATATACTTCCCTTGAGAAAAGGTATATAAATCGATTAAATTGATTTATTATTATATTTCGAAATATAGAAACGTGTACAAATGAGTTCCAATTCGTCATCTTGTGCGTTTGGAAACCAAAATCATCGCGTTTGTAGTGTAAATAGTGTACAATGCCTCCATTAACTAACTTAAGATTTAAATCAAGGAAGTCAAAGCTTCCATCATTACTTGTCTGATTTTTAATTAAAGATAGTTCACTATGATAAAAACTGAAAATTTTTAAATTATGTGCTTCGAATTTATAAATATATTGAAATATCTTAATATATATATATATATATATATACATACACACTCATGGACAAAAAAATTAGCGCACCAAGAAATAATTGCGGGATCGTAACGAAACTTGCAATGAAGGTACATGTCGGGGAGATATGCAAATGATTAAAAATGCAGCGTGATTGCGCATTACGTATAGCCGGTAGAGGGCGTTGAACATCGTACTCTGTGGAGTATAAAACAGGTAACCCAAGCTTGTTTGAGTGTGCTGAATCATTTACAAAGGAAGAGCTGAGATAGACATGCCATTACGCCGTGTTCGAAGACAATATAAGCAGTTGTCGCAGTTTGAGAGGGGGAGAATCGTCGGGATGATGGAAGCTGGGTGGTCAGCCAGGCGCGTAGCTCGTCAATTAGGCCGCTCTGATTGTGTTGTGAGGAGGTGTTGGGACCAGTGGACCCGAGAGATGTCATGTACACGAAGACCAGGCTCAGGACGCCCTCGACAGACCAGTCGTCGAGAAGACCGCCACATCGTAAGAAATGCACGCGTACAGCCAACTGCTTCATCGGCCGCCATCCAGTCACAGGTAGCACCTTCACTAGGGGCCTTTGTGTCTTCTCGAACCATACGAAGGCGCCTGGCTGAAGGACAGTTGGTATCGCAGAGCCCATTACGTGTGCTGCCCTTGACGCCCACCCATCGACGCCTCCGTTTGGAGTTTTGCCGCGCACGAGGAATCTGGACTGCAGCGGAATGGAACCAGGTCGTCTTTAGCGACGAATCCAGATTCAATCTCGGCAGTGATGACAATCGTGTTCGTGTGTGGAGAGCCCGTGGTGAACGCTTCAATCCTGCCTTTGCTGTACAGCGACACATCGCTCCCACAGCTGGTGTGATGGTATGGGGTGCCATTGCTTACAATACACGGTCACCCCTAGTATTGTTCCGTGGCATCATGACAGCCCAGCGGTATGTTTATGAAATCCTGCAACCACATGTGTTGCCACTCATGCAACGGCTCCCAGGAGCCATTTTTCAACAAGACAATGCTCGGCCTCATACGGCAAGGGTGTCACAAGACTGTATCCGCACTGTTACTACCCTTCCTTGGCCTGCCCGATCCCCAGATTTGTCTCCAATCGAGCATATCTGGGATCATTTGGGACGACGAGTTGGGCATCCCACGAGTTTGAACGAACTAGAGGCACGGTTACAGCAAATATGGAACGAAATGTCTCTAAATAACATACAGAACTGGTATGACTCAATGCCCGATCGTATCGCATCGTGCATTCGCGCTAGAGGGGGTCCAACGGAGTATTAACTCCTCCGTTCTTTTGCCTTTTTCCCTGAAATAAATTATCCTTTTTCTTTGATTTTCTTATCATTTACTTATATCAAAGTAGTCATTACGTATGTAAAATTTCGTTTCATTTTGACGACTCCTTCTTGGTGCGCTAATTGTTTTGTCCATGAGTGTATATATATATATATATATATATATATATATATATATATATATATATATATATATATAAACTTGTGTTTGAGGGATAAAAATTTTCAATATTTTTACTCTTAATGAAATTATAGTGTATAAAGAGGAATAAAATACCCCTTTAGAAACTTTCAGTGATATACTTTGAATATCCTAATAAATGCTTATCCTAATAAATATAGCAAACTAAGAAATATGCCATTTCAAAATTTAGAACAAAAATGCCTTCAGTACAGAAGTACAGAAGGGTACATGTACATAATACAACATTAAAATTACTGATAGCGTTGCAAGGAATTGATAGCTACCCCAAGGCAAAACCATACAGCGGCGTCTGTCTTCATAGAGCTATGATGATATTGGCGGTTCATTGGATTAATTCGGTTGCTTTAATAGACACGACAACAACCTATCAACAAGCAACATTAAGACATTATTGACCGTCACGTGTAATAACGTGTTCCCATGCTCAAACACACAGGACCAGTAAGGAGTTAACTCGTGTTTAACCTGAGAGCTCATAAGCGTGTCCGGTCAACAAGGTGTTAAGACGTATCTGGGTATGTAAGAATTGTAGAAACATGCGTTTTGTTGCAACTTTTATTCTAAACAATCTGTTCTATGTTTTAAGTCCTTTGAATGTTTGCTTTGAGACTTGCTTACTGCGATAATTTTACTTGCCGAATGCCCCTTTCAAATAGTTTGGCAGGCTAAATCCCACAATTTAACAGTTTTTAACTAGCCACTGTCTAACAATGGCTAACAACTCAACGTACTAGATATACGTTTTAATTATTTATAGGGTGCGTAGTTTCTCTAGTGATTTACAATATTTATTTTCAAAGAATTTCCCCAAAATTCACTTTGGCAAGATTTTAAATTTACTTGTATCCACCTTTGCGTTCGGCGTTACTTCGTGGGATGCGATTACAAGAAGTGTGTTGTCTGGTATTTCATATTGTGACGATATTTTTCCAGTTTGTTGCCTCCAAACACGGAAGGAAAAGCAAAGTGAACCCTGGATGTGAAGTTATTTTTTTTAAACTATAAATCTCAAACGATGAAGAAACTGAAGTACAAAAGTGGTTAGCACACTACCAAGTGCAGATGCACAGAACACATTGAATGTCCGATATCACTAATCCTGCCCCCTATTATTGGTTACAAATTGAAGACCTTCGCTACGCAACGAATGTCAGTAGTAGTTAATCTGAGGCCAGAGCAAGCCTACTGGTAGCGTGTTGGCTTCCTTTACTGAGGGAGCTGGGATCGAATCACCGCCATTCATTGAACCGCCAATATAATCATAGCTATATGAAGACAGACGCCGCTGTATGGTTTTGCCTTGGCTTAACTATAAATTCCTTACAACGCTGTCAGCAATTTTAATGTTGTATTATGTATATGTACCCTTCTGTACATCTGTACTGAAGGCATTTTTTAAAAATCTTCGATTGGCATATTTCTTAGTTTGCTATAATTATTAGGATATATCTAAATTCCCTTTCAAAGTATCTCACTGAAAGTTTCTAAAGAGGTATTTTATTCCTTTTTACACTATACTGTCACTAAAATATTTCATTAAGAGTAAAAATTCTGAAAATTTTTATCCCTGAAGCAAAAGTTTCAGCGAAAAAAATACTTTTGCTTTCTAAGGCGATATATATATATATACTAGCTGAAGTACCCGACGATGCCCGGGATTTTAAGAATGTTTGTTGTTAACCAAAATCAATTTAAAAATTAACACAGTATAAATAACATAAAAAATATATGTGAAATGTTATACACGTCTCAGAAATTCAGCCTTTCATCATTTTAATACTAAAATCTGAAAAGTAAAAATGTCAAATTCTCTAATGTTTGTTAACCAAAATTAATTTAAAACTAAGCACAGTATAAATAACATAGAAAAAAAACCTTGTGAAATCTATAAATATATAAATTTATAATAAACTCCTCAGAATTCAGCTAGAATTAGCCTTTCATCATTGGGGTAAAAAAAAGCTGCAATTACAGGTTCAGCAGAAATTTCCAATAGAACAATGATATGACTGCAGCGTTGCCTCTTAAAAAAATGAAGTGTTTGATTGAGGGCTGCAAACCATTCAACTCCTCTCCACATTTAACTCCTATAAACATCATCTACATATTAAATTCCTTTTCTCTCCATAATAAACTCCTCAGAATTTTGGTATATTCAGCCTTTCATCATAGTACCACTAAAATCTGAAACATCCTCTCCAGAAATATAAATTTATTAATTTCAATAATTAAACACACACAAATATATAAATTGCGCAAAAGTTTTTTAACCAACATTTGAATAATTCGTAAATGAAAAAGCATATGAAAATAAAGATAAGAACTTCCGGAATCGAAATTAATTACCCTTAATTTTTAATTAATAAAAAACCAACATAATATGAATAAAAACGATAGTTGCTTAAAACCATATGAAAATAAAGCTATTATAAAGATGATAATAATAAAAAAAGCATAAGAAAATAATGCTCGCGCATGAAGTTAACGTTACGATATAAAGATAGTAATAATAATATAAACCGCGTGCATAAAATATTAAGCTTTTCAAGCGAAATAAATTGATTTTTAGAAAAAAAACTACTTTTAATCGAGAAATTAAAATACATTGCACAAAATTTTAATTTTACCAACTTTCCACACTACAATTAACACCCTACTTCTTTTAAATAGGATGTAAATATAAAGTTTTAACAGCCAATTGAATGCCAGTTAAAAATAATGTGTGCACATGAAGTTAACGTTACGATATAGAGATAGTAATAAAAATCTATATATATATATAAAACAGTTCCGTAACTGACTAACTGACTGATTGACTGACTGACATACAAAGTACAGACCAAACCGTTGAACCTAAAGGACTGAAATTTTGCATGGCGATTCTTCTTATAATGTAGGGGTGCACTAAGAAAGATTTTTTAAAAATTCTTCTTAGATTTTTTTAAATTAAATTTTTAATCTGTTTTTGTAACTTTTTTCAAGTTTGCATTTAAAATAATAATTTGAGGGTTGTAAAATTTATATCACGAAAAACATTCAAAAAATATTACATTCAAAAAATATCATCTGTAGATAGAAAGGGGAGAGAAAATTTAAAGAAATGTAAATTTATAATGTACTCAGGGAATGTATTATTGTGGTTCTATATCAGAAAAATAATAAAATACATAAATCATAAAATAAAAAATATACATTAGCATATTGGGCACGAAGTTGCGTATCTTTCATGTAACAGCAAACTCCCTTATTTTAATTCAAATGTTTAAAAAAATTTAAAAATAATAACATTTGAAAATTTCGCATAAGTTCATTTTGAAAAATTCATGTATTTCATATATATCTTATTTATTCTGCACTTTGTAAAAAAATAGAAATATGCCTGTCAAAAAACAGTAGTCAACTGCCCCAGAGCGCGCGTTGCAACGCTCTCATGTGTACGGTCTAATTCAACACAAAGGAACTCGAGGCGCGCTGCAGTCGCGCGATCTGCGTGGAACTCTCCAAACTCGCGTTGCAACGCGCGTTCTAGTAGAAGAGAGCGTTGCATGTGTACGCAATCGTTTGATCAGTTGTATTTTTCAACGCGCGATGCAACGCTCTCATGTGTACATCGCCTAAAGGACTGAAATTTTGCATGGCGATTCTTCTTATAATGTAGGGGTGCACTAAGAAAGATTTTTTTAAAATTCTTCTTAGATTTTTTTAAATTAAATTTTTAATCTGTTTTTGTAACTTTTTTCAAGTTTGCATTTAAAATAATAATTTGAGGGTTGTAAAATTTATATCACGAAAAACATTCAAAAAATATTACATTCAAAAAATATCATCTGTAGATAGAAAGGGGAGAGAAAATTTAAAGAAATGTAAATTTATAATGTACTCAGGGAATGTATTATTGTGGTTCTATATCAGAAAAATAATAAAATACATAAATCATAAAATAAAAAATATACATTAGCATATTGGGCACGAAGTTGCGTATCTTTCATGTAACAGCAAACTCCCTTATTTTAATTCAAATGTTTAAAAAAATTTAAAAATAATAACATTTGAAAATTTCGCATAAGTTCATTTTGAAAAATTCATGTATTTCATATATATCTTATTTATTCTGCACTTTGTAAAAAAATAGAAATATGCCTGTCAAAAAACAGTAGTCAACTGCCCCAGAGCGCGCGTTGCAACGCTCTCATGTGTACGGTCTAATTCAACACAAAGGAACTCGAGGCGCGCTGCAGTCGCGCGATCTGCGTGGAACTCTCCAAACTCGCGTTGCAACGCGCGTTCTAGTAGAAGAGAGCGTTGCATGTGTACGCAATCGTTTGATCAGTTGTATTTTTCAACGCGCGATGCAACGCTCTCATGTGTACATAGCCTAAAGGACTGAAATTTTGCATGGCGATTCTTCTTATAATGTAGGGGTGCACTAAGAAAGATTTTTTAAAAATTCTTCTTAGATTTTTTTAAATTAAATTTTTAATCTGTTTTTGTAACTTTTTTCAAGTTTGCATTTAAAATAATAATTTGAGGGTTGTAAAATTTATATCACGAAAAAGATCATAAAAATTCCTTTAAAATGAAATTCTTTTCGCATCTTTACCTCCATTTTCTAATTTTTGGTGAATTTTTAAAGATTAATTTTTACAATTTAATTTATTAAACGCTGATCATGTGATTTCTTTATCTGGTACTTTAAATAAATTTATCGTCACATAACAACGAAATAGACACAAAAAAATTAAAATAGTGGCGCCATCTACTGTACGCTTGTGAATCGAGAGTTGTTGGTTATTTATTAATTAAAAATATTGGAAAGTTCTTGTGGATCTGTAAATATACATGTGGTAACAGTTTTAAAATTTATAAATTATCAACCTACACAGGTGATAATTTATCCGGCGTTGCCCGGGATTTTAAGAATGTTTGTTAACCAAAATCAATTTAAAAACTAAACACAGTATAAATATCATAGAATAAAAAGCATGTGAAATGTTATACACATGAATAAAAAGAAAACCCAACATAAAAAACCATAAATTTACAATAATTTCTTCAGAATTCAGCTAGATTTAGCGTTTCATCATTGGAGCAAAAAAACCCTGAAAAGTAAAGCATAAAATATATACATTTATAATAAACCACTAAAAGCTGAAAAGGAAAAATGTCAAATTGTCTTTAGGAAAGTAAAGCTGAAAAGTAAAAATGTCAAATTGTCGAATGTTTGTTAACCAAAATCAATTTAAAAACTAAATACAGTATAAATAACAGAAAAGATTTAGCCTTTATCATTGGAGCAAAAATTCCTGAAAAGTAAAACATAAAATACATAAATTTATAATAAACCTACCAAAATCCATTAAAAAAATAAACACAGTATAAATAACATAGAAAAAAAAGTATACGAAATGTTATACACATTAATAATATGAAAAATAAAATAAAATAAAAATAATAATTTTTAAAAATAATAAAATAAAAAAAAAATAATTTTAAAAAATAATAAATAAAAATAATAATAATAATAATTTAAAAAATAATAAAATAAAAGCTGAAACAAAAAAGCCTCCATAAAAAAGCTGAAAATACAGGTTTAGCAAAATCTGTACTATCCGTATTCGAACCCGCGTCATGTAGTATAGTAAATGAACGCTCTTACCGAATGCGCCACAATAACATGCTGGTGATTGTGTAAATAGGAGAATATTTGCACTAAAATTACTGTAAAGTTGCTATGGGTTGGTGAATATACATGTATTTATGGAGTAAGAGGAGTTTTAAGTTAGAAATAAGTTAGCAGGATAGAAGCTTAGTCTTTAACTCTTCAATAGACACAAAGACATAAGCGAGGAGATTGCAGTAGCGATTAAAAATGATCTTGTGACACTTAGCGTGGTTGATTCGAATTTTCCTTCGCGTGTGATAGTGTCAATATGCCGTTGGATCCGATTTATTTTAGAGTATAAAATCTGACTTGAAAGATTATTATTTTCATTTATTATTCTGGTTTAATATATAACTTGAAACTTTTTGATTTTATTTATTTTTATATTTTCTCTCGCTGTTTGCCAGCTAAGCCTAACGTGGACGCCATATTCAGAGTGGTGATTCCACAAAGTGTAACATCTTACATTTAGTTTCAAAATTTTTGGTTTTTTGATTAATTAAAAATCAACGGTAATTAATTTCGATTTTTTAAGTTCTTCAGACCCTCGGCTGTTTTTAAAGACGCCTGTATGTAAAATTTCACGATCGTTGCTCCTAAACTGTGGATTTCTATACAATTACAGAGATACAAACATTCATTTTTATATATTATATATATATATATATATATATATATATATATATATATATATATATATATATATATATATATAATAAGATTTTTATAAATCCGGACACATTTTAAAAATTTTACTATGCACTAAGAGCTTTTGGTTAAGGATATATAATGGCAACTATGTTAGCCTTAAATTTTGTATTTTATTACTTTTAAATCAAATATATAGATTTTAAATCATATTTTTCCAATTATACTCTGTATACAGTGACACATTCAGGGATAGAAAAAGGTACGTAAAAAATTATAAAGGTACAAAGCAGATGGAAAAGCCGTAGACCGGAAAGTCCTTCTTTGAGATCAAAGGATGGGGAAGGTACTATTCTCCCAGATTTCACCCCTGGGGATGCTCGGTCAAAATTGAGGTGGCACCTGGCTAAGTTGGACTCCGACCGTTTTGGTGCCATTATAAACTGGACAAGCACCCCTCCGCCCACAAGCTTATATGGACCTGATCTGGAATACATTCCGGAAAGGATGTGTAAACAACAACAACGACAACAACAATTG
>OU015502.1:61461842-61501954 GCA_907164885.2 Dolomedes plantarius
TATATATATGTATATATATATATATATATATATATATATATATATATGTATATATATGTGTATATATATATATATATATATATATATATATATATATATATATATATATATATATATATATATATATATATATATATATATATATATACAGAGAGAAAGAGAGAGGGTGTTGTCAAATTCGACTGACATATTTATAAGGGTGATAATAGGCATAAAGGCGAGCAATAATCACACAGGAATGTATGACCGGAAAAGAATACCTGACACTGGAAGGCGCTGTTTAGTTAATCCAACCATACACCTTACCAACCCCACTGGATGGCCGGAAGTATTGCATTTTACTGGAAGATGTAGAAAACTGAAAAGCAAAACGAAATCACATAGGAATGTTTGACCGAAAAATCAAACTTGATTAGATAGAGCATAAACAACGATGCAGAAATGTGATTACGCTTCGTTTTTGAGTTTCTACCTCCTCTAGAAAAATAAGATATTTCCGGCCATCCAGTGGGATTGGTAAGAGGTATGGTCTGATTATGTAAACAGCACACTCCAGCATCAATTTTGCGTTTCCGGTCGTGCATTCCTATGCGATTATTCCTCGTCTCGATGCCTACTATCACCGCTGTGAATTTGTCTGTAATAAAGATATGTATGTGTTTGTATGATCGCACTCGCAAAACTGTGAAAAGGTAACTTTGGAGTAATTGAAGGTTTATAAGCTCCCAATATGCGTAATACAATTGACAACGCTAAAATATTGTACTTTAGAATTTAGCACTTTAGTATTTTGCACTTTAAAACCGCATTGTTACTACTAAAAAATACAAATGGGAGTTGAAGGAGATTAATGCCATTGGAAATTACATTTTATTTAAGAATTTCAGTGTAAAAGATAAACCATTTGCACCAAAATTAAGGGGTGTCCCTGTACACGATTCTTCTTTAACAACTTCTTTAACGACTTCTTTCAAATAACGACTTATTTACACATTTTAAAACACAAAAAATCCCTCTTAAATGATTTCGCAGTCAGTAATTTCTAACCTTTGGATTTTAAAAAGAGATTGACTGATTTATATATATTTGTATGTGCTTTAAAAACTCCTGATAATTATAATTTAATAGATTTAACTAAAGTATTAACAAATGGAAACATTTTAATAGATTTGACTCTTTGTACAGCCGTGGTATTTATTTCTCTATAAGGCTTGTTAAAATTCGTGAAATTAGGATGAATCTGATCGAGAAAAATTATGTGCAACCCAGTAATTTTTCATGATAGTAGTTTCTTAGAAATTGCAATGAGATTATGTTAATGTTTTTTCTCTGCTTAAGGCTGCTGCGTACTAACCCTATTGGATCCACTCACCTCAGTGTTAAACTATGGAGAAAATATGTCTACTATTTACATTTACATAAATGATGATAATCCAATAAAAATGGTATTTTCAGATAGCCTGAACTTTTCTGCACCTTGCAGCAGGATTTTTTTTAAATGTATTTTTATAAATACTAATTTTTTAGAGTAGACCTCACATTATTTAAGTTTAAGTTAGAAACGCCGATATAAACATCTTTCGTAAGATTCTAGAATAGGTAAATATCAATCATTCATCGTCGATTGCAACCATATGTCATTTACGCTTGCAGATTACGAAGACGTAACTGATATCGAAAAAACAAACTTATCATAACCTAATGCACTCTTCATTCATGACAGCGAGAGTGATGTAATTTGACACGACATTATGATGAAATATGTGTGTAGGAAAGAGTTAACGTTAAAGAGTGTTACTGAGTCTTTTTAATACCTATATCTATATTCAAGAAGGTTCCAAAGAGTTCGAATGAGTCCGTACGGTAACTGGAGAGAAGTTATCAATATTAGTCCATAGGGACCAAAGGTAAATGTAGGTTACAATTAGTCATAGATAAAATATCCCTGTTTCTAATTACATATTCAGTGTTGCTTGTCTAATCGTTGATCTTGTGAAGATCCCGCCCGCGACGAAGCTTTCGTGAAAGGTCACGAGAGGGCGTGGACATTTCTCTGTTAAGGGGGTAATGGCGGATCGCTACCTCTTGGTGTTGTATGCGCAGAAAATGCATAGATTACACTAATCAACAAAATTTAACCCTTTTTCTGTAACATTGATGAAAACAGTTCATCTTTATGTTTTCAAGGGTTCTGGACACGGAAATGATAATGAAAATGCAAGTTTAGCTCTCGTTTTTTAGTTATTGATGCTTTTCAGAATTGCCCTTAAAAGCCTATGCATGTATTTACCTTGTAATTCTCCCTCGGAGGAAGGTCACTGATGGTGCAATCTCTTTGCTTGCCTTTTGTATTATGTTGCTGGTGATTACTTGATGAGCGTCCAGCAGTAATCTGCTAACATTGATTGACTCCACTTTCCCTGGTACCTTTCTTCCATGCCTGAAATTTCTCAGTGGAAGCTTTTGCCATGTTCGTCGCTAACAGCAACACAGTTTTCGGGGAAGAAGTCCAAGTGTGAATGTAAGAAGTATAACTTTAAAGACATGTTACACCCCAGTCTATTGTAGCACTGCAGAAGATTTTATACAGGATCCTTATAGTTTTCTGCCTTATGCTCTCCAAGGAAGTTTTTGCACACTTGAACAAAGGAATCCCAGGCAAACTTCTCATCACCTTTGAGAATACTATTGAAATGTTCATCCTTAAACAGTTTGCGTATCTAGGGACGAATGAAAACCCCCTCTTTAATTTTGGCTTCACTGAGACGTGGAAATTTTGTAGACAAATACAAAAATGCTTCCCCAGTCTTATCCATCGCTTTTACGAAGTTCATAAGGCCCATTTTTACATGAAGAGCAAGCAGGGGGTATAATTTTGCTTGATTCGACGAGTGGTTCATATAAAACATTGTGTGTTCCAGGTTTAACTGATTGACGCACAGGCCAATCCTTCTGTCTGTAGTGATGTGCCCTTGCACGGCTGTTCCATGCACACAAAAAGCAACATACTTTTGGTATAACCTTGTTGCAGACCAAGTAATATGGC
The DNA here is from genome assembly GCA_907164885.2 of Dolomedes plantarius. Classification (NCBI taxonomy): domain Eukaryota; kingdom Metazoa; phylum Arthropoda; class Arachnida; order Araneae; family Dolomedidae; genus Dolomedes; species Dolomedes plantarius. The sequence goes on from OU015502.1 coordinate 61,464,889, forward strand.
AATGACTTTCAGATCACCGGAAATTTGCCACTTAAACTTGTCATACTTTACTGTGCATAACAGTTGCTTCATGTTCTCATACGTTTCTTTCCTGTAAGCTGCCTAACCAATCGGAAAAGCATTTGCATTATGCAGAAGGACAGCTTTTAGACTTAACTTTGATGAATCGATAAAAATTCTCTATTCATCAATTTTGTAGTCAATTTTTATAGCTGTCATGAGACCGTCTATGTTACTACAAAATACCAAATTATTTTCACCATTGAAAAACTGAAGGAAGGTTTTATGTCGGTCACGGAACACAGTCACATTTACCGTCTGCTCAAGATACACTGCTGCAGTCTAGATGCCAACAGTTCAGCTTTAACTTTAGGTAATTGTAGATCTTTTACCAGATCATTCAACTCACATTGTGTGATTTTATGTTGCTGTGTTGACTCCTCGTTGCTCCAGAAATCATGATCTTTCGGTGTACTCTGTTTTGAAGGTGTGTAAATAGCACCAGAATCACTACCGCTGTCGTCACTTATTGTATAAGACTCAGGTGGGATTGGAAGAGGCAGTCCGACTTCGTGAGACACTGGTCGCATAGCCGACGGTATGCTAGGATATGTCAAGGCTAACCTTTTCTTCTTTGAAATACCATGTGCGACTGCAGTTGTCATACAAAAATAAGTCATTTACGTGGTTTGAGGCCTCTTTCCAGATCATTGGGATAGCAAAGCCCATTGATGATCTTTTATGCTTCAACCAGTAACTAAGACTATCGAAACAAGAAATGCAACATATATGCGGTGCCGGGGACTTGTCCTGGTCTCCGATTTCACAACCAAAGTACAGGCTGTAGGCCAGGGGTTCCCAAAGTGGGCGATATCGCCCCCTGGGGGGCGCTGGAACGATCCAGGGGGGCGGTAGCGTCCCTGGTGACATTTGGGGGGCGGTGAACGAAAAAAAGGGGGCGAAAGCATAAAGAAATAAGACAATTCTAAAACATTCCGAGGACACTGGACACAGAGTGTACGGGAAAGACCTAGGTGGGAAACAATCATGTATTGTGAGACTTGTTAAGTATCTAGTGACTTAGTTTCTATATTTGGTCTTATTTACAGCCCTGAGCATCTTGGGTAGTACCCCTAAATCTATTTTTTGCACGAAGAGGCCTCCCATTCCACGGAGTTTAACCACTTCCGGTCACTGATGATACCGCCTAATAAATCTTCTTTAAAGTTTAAACTGGACCGCCTTAACTATATCCGGACCATATGGGCTTTGAGTACCACTGATGCAAAAATAAAAAGTACTCTCGTAGGTCGACGGCTCCCGAAACCCATACGGTGAAGCGAGCGTTGCACAGTCCGTTTACTGACTGTACGACTGGCACCGTCATTAAACTGGGTGGTAATTTGAGCTAATGTTTTGCTTCGCTGGCTACGTACAATACGCCTGAGCCGTCTCTCACCACGCACTGTCAAGGCTAATTGTCCTTTGCAGTTTGCCCGACCGGTAGTTTTTTTTTCCACCATCCATGCATTCTTGGTATACTCTTGACACTGTCGACCTTGAAAATCCTAGCTGCGTGACGGTTTCGGAAATTGAATTGCCCATGCGTCGCGCACCTACGATTTGTCCGCGATCGAAGGTGTCTAAATCAGGCAGTTTACCCATACTGGCAATTCCAACAACTAATTCAGAACAACCACAGTACGCGCTATATATGCAGTTACCACAGCGCCCTCAAATGGGCATACATGATGCGCAGCGCTACACAATTTGCATAGGCTTTGCTATCCCTCATTCAGTGTATATAAATATATATATATATATATATATATAGATAGATAGATAGATAGATAGATAGATAGATGTATAATCCTTTACCGATATCGAAGGAGAGGCAAGTGAAATCTTAAAGTACTTTTTCGCTGAGTATTTTCTGTATGGATCACATATAAACTAGTCTCCAATTAAGTTTTTGTGGATTTTCTTAATTTGTTTTTAAAATACCCAGGGTTGTCCCAATTGGTCGGCAGACCTGTACTGTTCGTCCGGTGCCCAGGCCTATAAAAATGACCTGCTCCGAACTTGGGAAATCAACCCTCGACTGTGTGTACAGGTTTTGCTACGTAGTGACCGGTCTTTAGTTTGACAGGGCATATAGGCGAGAGCCGTGGTCACCGTAATAATTTCGAATTATTTGTTTTTAATTTTATTTTTCCTTTTTGTAATTTTTTTTCTATATCTAAGTGCAGAGTTAGAAGTGGAGAATACTGACATTTCGTGCAACTGCCGAAAATTTATAGTTACGCTATTCTATTTATATCTATCAAATCATCTGTGATAATTGTAAACTAAATTGTGCGCTAATAAGAAATAATTCTTTAAATAAGGGAAAATTTAATTAAGACTATTAACTCGTTTTAAAATTAATTAATCGCTTGAAATTGTAGTTTCATATTTTAGCGATGACGCCATCAAAATTAGTAGAATCTTTGAAAAAGTACATTCTGATAAGAAAGATAAAACCTTATCTTATATTTTAAAGCAATGAATTAAAATTTTTTGAAAAAGCCGACATTAGCAAAATTCTTCTCAGTAGAATCCAAAGGTTTTAACGATGGGTTGCGTACTTCATATAATATTTCTGAAATGATTTTTAAATTGCGAAAACCGCATACTATTGTGGACGAACTTATTCTACCGGCTATAACTGAAGTAATACGCACTATGTTACACAAGCTAGCTTCTGAAATTACAAAGAAAATTCGATTGAGCAGTAATACAGTCCAAAGAAGAATTGATAAAATGGATCAAGATGTTGACGACTCATTATGTGATCATTTAAAAACATCCAAGTCCTGTATTCAGCTTGGTGAGTCAACTTTGCCAAGAAATGAGGCCTTAATTTTAGCATAAGTGCAATTCATACAAGAAAAAATATGCTAAGAATTATTATTTAAAAAAAATTGCAAACTGATACCAAGGGGGAATCAATATTTCATGCATTGGAAGAGTTTTTCAAAGAAAAAGAAATCCCCCTCAGAAATGTCTTATCAGTAGCTGCTGATGGTGCTCCAGCGATGATAGGATGCTACAGGTTTTTTTTTGCATATTTAAAAAGAGCGGTTCCGAATGTATTAACTGTGCATTGCGTCATTCATTGGAAACATTTAGTTTCCAAAAATCTGAATGAACGCCTTCATAGGTCATTACAGAATGTCGTTCAAGCAGTCAACAAAATCAGATGCAACGCATTGAATGACATATTGTTTGGACAACTTTGCATTGAAAACTGTGAAGAATTCAACTGCTTGCTGCTTCTTACAGAAGTTCGTTGGCTGTCAAAAGGTGCCTGTTTGGATCGATTTTATAAACTATTTGACTCTGCTAGAGTTCTTAGAAAACAAAGATGATAATTTACGAATCAACTTATCGATTCCAAAAATGACATAGCCAATTTGACAGACTTGTTTAATAAATTCAATGACGCAAATCAAAAACACCAAGGCGATGAGCTGAATTTAATAAAATCAAAAACTGTGATTTCCGCTTTTATGTCAAAACTTCCACTGTACAAAACAGTTTTAGGAAGACGGGAATTCAGCCAGTTTTCACATTTATCAGCAATAGAAAAACATGATGAAGACATGCTTATCTATTATCAGCACTTGAAGGCTCTCCATTCTGACTTCAACCAACGGTTTGAAGATATCATCAAAATGAACATACCCGATTGGGTTTTGGATCCTTTTTCATGATCAAACTCAAAGGAATCTGTAAAATTACAAGAAGAACTAATAGAAGTATCAAAAAATGAAGAATTAAAATTAAAATTTAAACATAGCTTTCAACAGTCCTGGCTGCAAAAAGAGATACTAACACTTCACCCTGGATTATGAGCTGTGGTCTACAAAAATTCTTAATAGCGTTTCCTTCATCATATTTAGTGGAATGTGGGTTCAGTGCGGTCATAAATCTGTGAACTAAAAACAGAAACCGACTGCAAATTACTGATCGAGGTTATTTAAGAATGCTTCTGACTAAAATAGATCCGAATATAAATAAATTGATTGCTATGCACAAACCTTCATTTTACTGTTATTTGTAATTTTTATCAAATGGTTATTATCCTGCGCCATCTTAATTTTTGGTGTGTAATGCGAATATAACTATTGTTGATTTTAAGGACTAATTTTACAGTTTCAAGCTTCAAGGTGTCTTATTTACAACAACATATTTCTTTACTATGTTCTATATAGGTAGAAAAACAGATACATAAAAGGCCGAAAATTTGTCATTGTATCACTGTTTACTCGCATAGAATGAAAAATTTCCAGGGGGGCGGTTAATAATTTTTTCTCTGAAAAGGGGGCGGTAGGTCAAAACAGTTTGGGAACCACTGCTGTAGGCCTTCTTAATTATTGGTGTTATTGTTCGCTTTTGTGATATTAACGTCACCTGTCCACAAATATAGCAAAAATTATCAGCAGAGTTTAGACATACAGATATTTTGAATCACACACACGAATTTAAACTGAAATTAATCACTATTATGGCACTGTTGTATCTTGTCTTTACATGCAAAGAACGCAACCGGTACGAACGGAAATTGGACTGAAACTGCGCTTCAACGCATGAAGGTCATCTGAAACCACACGCTTCGCCCATCCATTCCCCTCCCCACTTAGGCTATAAATAGACTACACTCAACAATACACCAGCATGTTTTTGAAAGTTGATAACGTCATGTTTTTTACCATCCGCGGAATTTCGAAGGCAATATTGGGAAGGCACAGAGGAAATGCCTATTGTGGCGTCGAAATTTGTATTGGGGTGGTTATTTTAAATCTTTATAATATTATATTAATTACTAATTAACTAATTAATGGTAGGAATAAATCTTACTAATTAAGGTAGGCTTCAGTTAAATTTAAGTACAATAATATATACCATTAGCCATTTGTGGTTAGCACATTTTAATTTAGATGGTAAATCTGCGTTGTGTTTTTTTTTTAACAATAACCCATAAAAATTAATATTATAATCAACACTGGTTCGATACTGTCGCATCACTGTGGTGATTAATGAGCCATAAAGAAAAGGAAAAATTAAATCTAATAAATTTACTTATCTAACCTTGGAGAACACCTAGAAATAAAATTACTTCACCTAAAAGAAAAAGCTTCATATCTGCTGAAATAAAAAAATAATACCTAAGCTGAAAGTCAGACAATTAATTAAAAAGGCAAGGACCGACATGACACAACTTTACAAACTAATAATAACAATTTATTAACATTATAACCATCAATCTGGTAATCAATTCCAATCAACATATTTCCAACATACCAAATTCAATTATCAAAAATGCAATTGCTGTAAAACCAACATCTATATCCTCACAAACAATCAAATAGATACAATGAAAATTCCATTAACTCAAAAATAAATTGGCTGGCGAAAAAAAAAACTAAATTATTCTATAAGTAATTACTAATCATTAATTAAATTTTAAATTTAAATTGATTCTTAATGATTCTGCTGCAGCTTCAAAAAGGAGAGAGTTTAAAGATAGAATTTACAGAAAGGAAAGGAAAGGAAATAGGGAAATTCACCCGTGGCCATCGTCCCTTGGGCCGGGAGGCCCCCAGCTTGGGTCTCAAGCTCTCCTCGCCACCAGTTCAGGATCCCCGAATAATATGTTTTCAAACCCCCGCTCTCCCGAGTCAGCTCCATTATCCCCACTTCCATCAGTAAAATCATCTTCCACTCAAAGTAGTTCCTCGGCGCGCCGTGAATTCTGATGGTCGAAATGAGGGGGAAGGCTACAGGTAGCATTCTTGCACTCTGCAAATCGTATACAATTTATTTTTTCCACCCCTCATCTCGTTCTAGTTGATTAATTTAATGTCACGACGCCCTGGTCATCCACCTGACGATGTATCCTTGCGCGCCTTCCATCTCCTGATATTCTGAGATTTCTTCCCATTCGAAAAAGCGCGCAGCGGAAGTATCGGGTTACAGATAGCGGAGGTGGCTATGAGAACTTGTTGCTAGGCACAGGGTCATTCTTAGGGAAAGAAGGAAAACAATGAATATTTCTAAAACCTATACCATTTAACAAAATTCCTTCAACCTTTGAATTAAAATTCTTCCAGCCAAAAACCGTACCAGCCAACTCACAATGTTTATAATTAAGACTTATTAATGTATCAATATTTTTAACAATAAGGTGTAACATGTGATGACCTATTTCAACTTAATTCTTCTCAATGTCAAAACATTTAGAGAAATTTGCGCACACTTCTCCAAATGCGATGACATTAATCAAATCAATTATTATTTGTTCACTACAAGTTTAACCCTTACATATATTTAGCAGAGGCTTAATAAATTTATTAAAACAAAGCACAACCGTTACTAAAATTTACTTACTTACTTACTTACTTTATTATCTCAATCCCCGATATTAATATAAACGTTAATTATTTCTAAAACTATTAATTATCATCACAACAAATACCTCATTTTCCGCGAGAAAAAAAATTTGGCACAATTTTTATTTAAAAAGAACACAGAACACCGTGGAAAATTTTCACAAATTAAAGAGAATTGACTAAAGTATAGAATTCCATTACACACTGTGATATATTGTGACCATTCGATCCGGGTCAACCTAACGAAGCACATATACATGAAAGATTACTTATTAAACAAAAATATAAACCATGGAACATCCAGCATACTACCCGAAAAAAAATTTCATTACCACAATTGTATATAAAACAAGCAAAAATGAAACATTGAACACCTAACATATATCTAAAACAATTCATAACCACGACTGTATGCTCAACTTACAATTAAACCATATACACAAAACTGCATATCAAAATAATCATCCGCGGTTAAAACAATCATTTCAAAATCATTACACCCTGTCCACAGTTTACTTCTATAATTTGAAATTGACAGTGCGACCATAGCATACAATCCGAAACAAATTTAAAAAACGTATGCTTAACACAAATAAACAAAACCTCTTCGAACAAAACTCAATACAAAATTCTCTCTTACGAAATTCATTATCACTGTTCAAACAAAATTAACATGTTTACTGTACAACCTCAAAAATATGTATATGAAACATGTGAGACAGGTGTACAAAAATTATAACTTTAACCAAACATATAACAAAAAAAAAATTTAACCTCCCGTTTACCTTAGTATACATTACAAAACCAGGTAATTGATAGAAATTTGAGACCTATCGTTAACTACAACACTATTTACTTCTACTAAACCCAATGTAATTCCAGAATGCGAAGACAGACACTTCGTCCCTAGCGGCAATGAAATTCTAATATGCTTAGTAAAAATTAATGATTAACAGAAGAAGCCCTGTCTAACGTTCATTTGCATAAACCGAACTGAACAGACCAACGCAAGCATACCTACTAAAATAACTTAACCAAAACCTTTATTCATAAAAACTGTATGCCCTACTTAAATAAACAAAAAAAAAACGGTCGAATCGAATCACAGTCGATCCCCAAAAGTCATGCTGATCCGTTCAAAACAGAATATGCACATGAAATATTGTAGACAAGAGCACCAAAAAAATTGGCATTAACCCTATACATAAACAATAAAATTTTCGGACGCCTTAGTATGCCTTACAACCGAAATAAATCAATATTAAATTAAGCTAAAACTCACCAAAAAAACTAAAGTGGTATTAAATCCAACAAATCCCTGCCATGAGAAACTGAACTTATTAGGTACTGAAAGACCACAACATTCAAATTTCCCAGCCTGTGACATAGACGTTGAATATTAACCCCCATTTTAATTAAATTTCTAAACAAACCCAACTGGTATTAATTCCAAACACATGCCCGACATGAGAAACTGGATTTCTTAGGTACTGAATTGACCGCAGCATTCAAATTTCCCAGTCTGTGATATTGAAGTTTGAATCTTAAACCCAATTGTAACTAATTTCGTGTGAAAAAAATCCTTAACTATTATATGAAAATTTTTAATGTAATTTTCAATCTGTCCAAGAACGCAAACCAATTCTAAATCCCGTCTGACCACGAGACCAGCTCTAAATGGCAAGAGGAAAGTAGTAAAAACTTAGCGCCTGGCAAGACCGAAAAAAAAAACCGTGATATGAAGCCCCAAAAAAAAATTAACCTGACATGTAGAAATGCAATCAAAAACTTATCAATAATTAGCATGCAAATATACTATGGAAGACATTGTAAAACATACACAATTTAGCACCTCAAATCAAATATTATACTTAAAACCACTAGCATAGCAATAGAAAACGTTAGAACAACAAAATACCAATTAAAATATCAACTCAAAATATCTATCAATGTTTAAAGTTGTTAAACAAATATTCAATATTCAATATAAACACAAAATATATAGGAATGTAAAAAAATTCAAATCAAAAATGTATCCTTAAACGCACTAACAGAACAATACTCTTAAGTAAAACACCAAATAAAATACCAAATAAAACATTTATATTTTTCAATAATTAAAGATGTGAGAAAATTCAATATTCAAAATAAATGCACAACATATAGGTATGTAAGAAAAATTTAAACTTAAAAATCTACATCATTTAAAATATCAAAAATAATAATAACCATAAACACATACAAATCATATGAACCAAAAAAATCTGTGCCAAAATACGATTAAGCCTCCACTATAACAAAATGTAATATGTCATGCCGTCTTACCGAAAGAAAGGATAACAAAAAAAAATGGCTCATTTGCAAACAGTCTTCACGACTTGTACCATTTGAAGTAAAAAAAAAATGGCACAGCGTTGATAGGTCACAGGCGCCATTTGTTACGACGATTTTTTGTATTGGGGTGGTTATTTTAAATCGTTATAATATTATATTAATTACTAATTAACTAATTAATGGTAGGAAAAAATCTTACTAATTAAGGTAGGCTTCAGTTAAATTTAAGTACAATAATATATGCCATTAGCCATTTGTGGTTAGCACATTTTAATTTAGATGGTAAAGCTGCGTTGTGTTTTTTTTTTAACAATAACCCATAAAAATTAATATTATAATCAACACTGGTTCGATACTGTCGCATCACTGTGGTGATTAATGAGCCATAAAGAAAAGGAAAAATTAAATCTAATAAATTTACTTATCTAACCTTGGAGAACACCTAGAAATAAAATTACTTCACCTAAAAGAAAAAGCTTCATATCTGCTGAAATAAAAAAATAATACCTAAGCTGAAAGTCAGACAATTAATTAAAAAGGCAAGGACCGACATGACACAACTTTACAAACTAATAATAACAATTTATTAACATTATAACCATCAATCTGGTAATCAATTCTAATCAACATATTTCCAACATACCAAATTCAATTATCAAAAATGCAATTGCTGTAAAACCAACATCTATATCCTCACAACACAATCAAATAGATACAATGAAAATTCCATTAACTCAAAAATGAAGTGGCTGGCGAAAAAAAAAACTAAATTATTCTATATGTAATTACTAATCATTAATTAAATTTTAAATTTAAATTGATTCTTAATGATTCTGCTGGAGCTTCAAAAAGGAGAGAGTTTAAGGATAGAATTTACAGAAAGGAAAGGAAAGGAAAAAGGGAAATTCACCCGTGGCCATCGTCCCTTGGGCCGGGAGGCCCCCAGCTTGGGTCTCAAGCTCTCCTCGCCACCAGTTCAGGATCCCCGAATAATATGTTTTCAAACCCCCGCGCCCTCGAGTCAGCTCCATTATCCCCACTTCCATCAGTAAAATCATCTTCCACTCAAAGTAGGTCCTCGGCGCGCCGTGAATTCTGATGGTCGAAATGAGGGGGAAGGCTACAGGTAGCATTCTTGCACTCTGCAAATCGTATATAATTTATTTTTTCCACCCCTCATCTCGTTCTAGTTGATTATTTAATGTCACGGCGCCCTGGTCATCCACCTGACGATGTACACTTGCGCGCCTTCCATCTCCTGTTTTTCTGAGATTTCTTCCCATTCGAAAGGCGCGCAGCGGAAGTATCGGGTTACAGATAGCGGAGGTGGCTATGAGAACTTGTTGTTAGGCACAGGGTCATTTTTAGGGAAAGAAGGAAAACAATGAATATTTCTAAAACCTATACCATTTAACAAAATTCCTTCAACCTTTGAATTAAAATTCTGCCAGCCAAAAACCGTACCAGCCAACTCACAATGTTTATAATTAAGACTTATTAATGTATCAATATTTTTAACAATAAGGTGTAACATGTGATGACCTATTTCAACTTAATTCTTCTCAATGTCAAAACATTTAGAGAAATTTGCGCACACTTCTCCAAATGCGATGACATTAATCAAATCAATTAATATTTGATCACCACAAGTTTAACCTTCACATATATTTATCAGAGGCTTAATAAATTGATTAAAACAAAGCACAACCGTTACTAAAATTTACTTACTTACTTACTTTATTATCTCAATCCCCGATATTAATATAAACGTTAATTATTTCTAAAACTATTAATTATCATCAAAACACTATCATTAACTGATAAACACCCCCCCACTCATATATCGAAAACTAGAGCTAAACGGGGATTCGCATGGTCGTTTTCATGATCAGCGTGGTCGATTTAGTACAGAACAACTCACCTTGTTCTTGTTACATTTTCACTGTTGACTAGTGTTATTTGTAAATAGTCATGGGTTTGTATATGTTCGTCACTATGTGTAATAAAGTAGTGTATCGTCAAATATTGTAATCATTTTACAACCCAAATAGGAAAGAACCAGCCGTGTCCCGGAACGGACATGATAGATCTTTTCCAATCATTTCATTTAGATCACATGCAAAATTTTCGACCAGTATATAAAGCTCAGTTCATTTAGATGATCTATTTATCGCTTGGAACAGAATATATATATATATATATATATATATATATATATATATATATATATATATATATATATATATATATATATATATATATGTATATATATATATATATATATATATATATATATAAAGTAACGATTTTAACACGTCCACTGTGCAAGCAATTAAAGAAGACAAATTAATTAAGGCGAACCGTACTCCATGTTGAAATCATAGCTTTATCTAAGTTAGTTTATTCCCCTCGAACTAATTAGCCTCTTATTCTGATTGATATATATATATATATATATATATATATCCACATTTATATATGTCCCACATTTATATATATATATATATATACAATAAACCGTATGACGTCCCACATTTATATATCACGTCTTTACTTTCTTCATAAAAATGTACAATATCTAAACTATACCCCCCAAATAAAAATGGTGGTTAAAGTTATAGCTGCAGTCTCGGAGGTCTGAGTTTGAATCCTGGCTTCGGCTGAGCTGTTTGTGTGGTATCCCCTCGTACAAAAAAACTACTGGTTAATGAGCTGTGTGAACCCACTCTAAAGTAGCTTGCACAAATCTCACTGCGCATGCTTGAATGTCAGATTGATAGCTGCCTGTATCATAAAAATAGTATGACAGGATATGACATGTTAAAAAATATGACATGACATGTTTAAAAATTATGATATGTTACAAAATTTCATGATTCACAAAACTTGAGAGGGAAGAAAATATGAAACACGAACTTTTAGAATTTCAGCAGAAGTACACTAAAAGTTTACGATTTTCCGATCACTAAAAAATATAAAATAAAAAAAACCTCAATGTTATCACTGTAAAATTCTTAATGTTTCTACCAGGAAAAAATACTGTTAAAAAATCTCGCGAGTTAAAACTTTCAAGCCTCTATAAATAGTTTCAAATGGACCGTAAAATGCAAGGGAGAATCTCAAGTTCTTTGTTATCAGCTATTGACCACTCACTGCATCGCCGAAAATAAAATAACAGATGCTAGAGTTGGATTGTTTTATATTTGTTTACTCTGGAGACGTGTAAGTTTCAGCAGACACAAACGAAAAAACCATAGTTAGCAGTACATTTTTTCATCACTCTGTAACAAAAATCACGTATTTAAGGTTTTTTTTTCTAAATTACACCTAGTACAGCAACGTATTTCCAGGGCCTAATTATTTATTACCTTTTTATTCTTATTTATAATATCCTAGTGAAGACAATGTAATTTCAGAAATGTTAGATAACATATATTTATGAATTTAGCCTTAAATGTATGCCAGTTTCGAACTTCCGAAGAGTATAATTCTACCTATATCTCTTGAAAGGCGCAAATGCAAATTAGGAGAACTCGAGAGAATAAGGTTCATTGAGTTCAGAAAGCTATGGCTCGCGGACAGACAAAATAAAGAACGAACGTGTAGGGCAGGTCCTACTTTTGCGTATCTAAAGTTTATGAGTTAGCAATCGTTTATTTGCCCCAAAGCGAGGATTTAGATAAGAATTACATATATATATATATATATATATATATATATATATATATGTGTGTGTGTGTGTGTGTGTGTGTGTGTGTGTGTGTGTGTATGACAGGCGTTGGATTTACGCCTGCTATAAAAATATCAATTTGCAGTCATCACTTCCAGTAATGTCGTTGGCGAGTGGAAGGCACGTAGAACAAATAATCAATCCATTAGTTGAATCAGTTAGTTTATTTCTTCTTAAGAAAACCACGCTCGAAATCATTTTCCCTAGTTTGCTATTTTCAAATATCGGGGACGCCGAACAGAGCGGCCGCATGCAGTGCGCTCCCAATTTCATCTGCGTATTTCTATATTCTGTCAGCGCGTCCCGCTTTATCGCGCATGCAAAAAGCACCACATGGAAATTTCTGGAATAGTCTTCTGTTTATGTAAGCATTAATTTTTGCACCAAACAATGTACATCAAAAATAGATTTCCTCGGTGGACTTCGTATCGATCATATTCCGAAAGGGGGAAATACCCTTTTTTTCCCATCACGTTTTGCCAATGATTTTAATGTTAAATTTTATTATTCTGAGGCCCCCCTCGTACATTTAATTAATGTTTGACATATATATATATATATATAAAATTCCTCCAACTCATAGACCAAAATGTTTAGTTCTTAACTGGTTCGAAAAGGTTGTGTAAAACTCAAGTGGGCTGTAAATGCGTGTTTAATAAAAACACTCACTAAAACCATCGTAAATTTAATAACATTTAAAACTTTCTGCACTACAACAGAGAACAAAATAGAATTGGAACAACCAGCTTTTCACCTCTAGGTTAAAATCACAATCAACCTCTTTGAACATCAACTCCAAACACACCCAACATGACAGAAAGAACATACACTGATTTCTCAAAAATCCACACACCAGCTGAAACGAACACATACTCCCGTTCTGTGTCGCCATCTACATTAAGAAATATAAAACAATTGCATTATTACACAACCAACACATTCACACACACACACACACACAGATATATATATATATATATATATATATATATATATATATATATATATATATATCTGTTTAACGACGCTGTACTTAACAACGATCTCTATTTAAAGACGATATTTCCCAGTCCCGGTCCCTCCGATGTAAAAAATTCTATTTAAAGACGACGTTGTTTCTGTTTAACGACGATTTTTTTTTTCCTATGATAAACTTTTTCTTCAACATTTTATCTGAAGAAGAGGAACCTTCTGTGGGGGAAAACAAGTTTGTTTTCAATAACAGACCCATTTCCTTGATGTTTGCAACGTTGCAATCATAGACTTGTTGCAGTGGGAAAACGGGGGGGGGGAACACGGAAATTCGAATATTCATTCATGGAGCTCTTAGTGCGGGAGCTGAATCACTCTATTGTCCCTACCATCTGTTGTCATATGACTTACGTACTATCCAATAGTAGCTCTCTGTCACTCCTTCCTGGAAGAAGATGTTCACGTTTAGAGAATTCGTGGTTGTGCGTACGAGCTCATTCCAGTACAAATACTAGTTGAGTAGAGCAAAATGGCATCAAAGTGAAAGCATCTTACGCTACACGAAAAGGTAGAGATATTGAAGACTAGGAAGAAAGTGTTGGAATAACAAAAATCCAATTCGCAATACAATTTCAGCTACCAGAGTCTACTCTCAAAGGCATTTTAGTAAGCAAAGAGAAAATTCTTGAAGCAGCACGAAAATTTGGTTTGGGATCCAAATCCAAACGGTTTAAATTTCAATGTGGCCGATCAGAAGATTTTGATAAGGTAGTCCTGTAATGGTTTAATGAATCAAGAGCATCCTTTAATGAACAACGCGGCCGACAGTATGAAAATTAGAAAATTTACGATCTTGGAAGTAATGCACATGATAACATCAGCATGGAAAGAAGTTTATTCATCCACAATAAAAAACTGCTTTCGCGTTGCTGTAATTCACAAAGTACTTGTAGTGAAACTGCAAAGTACGGATGTAGAAATCAATGAAGACGACATTACCCCTGAAGAATGGAGAAGTCTTGTTGAAGATGAGGATGTTTCAATTCAAGATTTCTACAATTGTGATGAATGTGTTTTAACAACAGATTACAGAAATGTAGAACAAATTTATGAAGATATAGTAAACAAAAACACAGTGTCAGACGAAGAAGGTGAAGTTGAAGATACAGAAAACAAGACAATGCCACAGTCTTACAAAGATGCAACTTCTGCTCTAGATGTTCACCGACACTATATTACATCGAATATGGAAAATTACACATTTAACATTTTAGAAAATCGGGAAAAAAGAATAACGAAAACAAGGCGAAAAATGAAGCAATCAAAACATTTGACTTTTTTAAAACCCAATTTCTTGTATTGTTTGTACTTTTTTAAATGTAATTTAAAATAACTTTTTCTGAATAAATTAATAACGACAATAAAAATAACTTTTTTAAACATCCCAGTATATTAAGAAATATATTGGCAGTCCTAAGCCTGTAAAGAGTGAAAAAATGTTATTTTTTCACAAATTCTGTTTAAGAACAATCTCTACTTAAGGGCGATTTTTCCCGGTCCCTTGAAAGTCGTTAAACAGAGAGCCAACTGTATATATATATATATATATATATATAATTGATATATATATATAATTGATGTAAAATATATATCTATCTATCTATCTATCTATATATATATATATATATATATATATATATTTATAAAAAAATCATAAGGGATATACATTTTTTTGGGATAATATCCAATCGTCTGCTGCATTAGAAAGAGAAAAAAACATTTTTTTTGTCTATTTAGTTGTTACGCACGTGAAGATAAATTTATTGAAAGTACCAGAGAAAGAAATCACGTGATCAGCATTTAATAAATTAAATTCTAAAAATTAATCTTTAAAAATTCACCAAAAATCAGAAAATGGAGGTAAAAATTCGAAAAAAATTTCATTCTGAAGGAATTTTTATGATCTTTCTTGTGATATAATTTTTATAACCCTCAATGTATTATTTTAAATGCAAACGTAAAAAAAGTTTAAAAAACAGCTTAAAAAATTAATTTAAAAAAATCTAAGAAGAATTTTTGAAAAATCTTTCTTAGTGCACCCCTACACTATTAGAAGAATCGCCATGCAAAATTTCAGCCCTTTAGGTCCAGCGGTTTGGTCTGTGCGTTGTATGTCAGTCAGTCAGTGAATGAAAGAATCAGTTACGGAACTGTTTTATATATATATATATATATATATATATATATATATATATATATATATATATATATATATATATATATATATATATATATATATATATATATATATATATATATATATATATATATATATATATATATATATATATATATGAAATAAATTTCAAACCTTTCCGTTATCGTTAAAAACGTCAATACAAATTCTTTCACCCTTTTGCAATAAAGCATTATCCCTCAATTTAAACCGAAATAACCTAGTAGATTTTCTTCGGAGTCCACGTGCGGAAAGATATCTTACATAAGTCGAAATATTCTAGAAGCTGACGAAATGTGGCGTGACCTCGTCGTAGCGGTGTGATGGGGTCAGGTTTTACGTTTTAACCAATTAGAAGTTTAATGTACCGGTACTCGGGCGAGAGATTTAGCGTCTCTGTAGCTTTTGTGTGTCTGCTCCCAACCAGGAAACATGTAGAGTTTTCGCTGCTGTCAATTTGCACTGGTGGGGCCCCGTCCCCGGCTAGCCACGATGTGTCCGTCTAAATCTAATTGATATTCCCTGGAAAAACATGAAAAATAAATATTCATCAAGGGGAAAGCGCCTCTTCCTTGATCCGGTCCATTTATTCTTCTCTCCGTATTCCTTCCTACCTTTTGCTATGACTACCGTTTAAAGCAAGATGGCCTGGGACGCTGCGTTGGCTCGTCCCTGATGCTCCTTCGTGTCATCCAACATCCAGCGTATGAAATTATTATATACTATATATATCTTTACATGTTGTTTGTTCCTGGCTGCAAGTAACTTTAGAGCTATTACTGGTTTTCTCTTTCATCTTATTCTTATTTATCTATCTATCTATCTATATATATATATATATATATTTATATATATATATATATATATATATATATATATATATATATATATATATATATATATATATATATATATATATATATATATATATATATATATATATATAATTCTTATGTAACTCATACACTTAAGGATAATATATGATGCATATTTTTCTCGAATAATCATAAAACCCTACTAAGAATTTAAATAGCTGACATAATTTGAACAAATTAATACATCACTATCGCGTATATTCAAATATGTCATCACTTATTTTTTCCTAGTACAATCATAAAGCCCTACTGACATTATTTAAATAGCTAACATAATTTTAAAATTTAATAAATTATTATCGTATATACTTTAAAATGTATCATACGTATTTTTTCTTCGAGAATTCCAAGTCCAAATTTACATTCTAACGCTTATTTTTCAAGTACCAGAGTAGTTCAAGGAAACGCTTACACTGTTTAAACTTTCATACTCGGTCCGAAAGATATTTGCACGTTAGAATCCCTCTATTAGCTATTCGGATAAGGAATTCTCCAGTGTTTCTGTGAAAGGGATGGACAAAAAGTATTTCACCATAAATTCGGAGAAAAAAAATCCTTTGACTAAAATGTACCTAATTCAATATTTATCAACTCAAATAAGGTGGAGAGATATCTGGTCATTTATGCAGAAACTCGATTTAAAATTAATTAGTTTTCGAGAGAATTATTTATTGAAAGTTCTCTTAGAATCACTTGGTATGTATGCATTCCATGTTGCATGTACGAGTAACTTAAATACAGAAGTCTAAATGACAAAAAGCATCATGTTATATCAAAACTAATAAAAGTTACTTATCTTGCAAACGCAGTTAATAGGAGATATCATTAAAATGTGTTTACATAGTAAAATATATTTGAAAGAGAAAATTGGTTCATTTCAAGAAAAACAAGTTTATCGTAATTAAAATTACATTTAGAAAGATTTTTTTAAATTTTGTTTTGCATGTTTACTGCCGAAAAATAGTAGCAGTTTATTTAAGTTTCAGAAAAGTGTAGCCTTAAGTGATATGAACACAACTTCTTTTATACGGATGCTTCATTTTCTTTGGAATTCAATTTTTTCGTTCACGTTATGAAGCGGATATCTTAAATCAATATTTTTCTCTTGAATTGAAAAAATGTATTATTTCAGGTAATTATTACAGATTAACAGTTTAAATTATTCAATTACTATGTGAATTATTGAGTGAAAACTACTTTTATTTACTAGGTAAATCTACTCTTTTTAGAAGCATGACAAATTTAAATAAAGTCGTTTTGAAAACCGAAAGGAGTTTTGCACTATACTGTATTCAAATTTTAAATGGTGTACATTATAGTTAAATACCATTCAGACACATGAAAACTTACAACGAACTTTAAGAGAATTATCTTTAGTAAAATACGGACATCCAGTAATGTATTCCAAACATAAATGATGAGATATTACGACTAAAGAGAATTAAGTTAGAATAAAACTTACTATAAATTTAAATAGACTTAAAAAGTCTTAAATATAAATAGACATAAATATAAATTTAAATAGACTTAAATAGTCTTAAAAAGGAACTTTGGACGTAATTTTTTTTTAAACTTTTAACCATAGTGATACGAAATTTTCTACATATATGCATTTCACCAAAAGCGTATAGAACATCTTGAAATAAATTTCCAATCTTATTATAATTTTAAGATTTTTTTTAAAAATTTAAATTATAAACAAAATTTTAAAATGTTCCTTGCGACATAATTTTTCAGATATTTCCTCGATTTTACATTTTAATCAATTAATACTATATAACAAATAAATCTGGATATCAATTATTTTATCCCTTGAATAGTTAATATTTGAGAGTTTTTTCTGAATTCCAACCCGTTTGTCATCAA
Source organism: Dolomedes plantarius (assembly GCA_907164885.2). Classification (NCBI taxonomy): domain Eukaryota; kingdom Metazoa; phylum Arthropoda; class Arachnida; order Araneae; family Dolomedidae; genus Dolomedes; species Dolomedes plantarius. Next base: position 61,483,336 of record OU015502.1, read on the forward strand.
ACTTTTGCCTTTTAATAAGTCATAAATCAAATTTATTTACCTTAATAAAGCCGAATTGTAAAATGCATACCCGGTTTCTTTGTAAAGAGTATCAGAATTCTTCCTTATCAATTTCATGAATTTTGAACAAACATTAAGTCAAGTAGAGCATTTAAAACATCTAAAATCGTTGTAAAATCTGTTTTGAGGACAACAGATTTAAAGTTTATTACTACGCTTACCTTTATTACTTTCTTCATAGAAGCTTCAAAAATTATTTTTTACGTGAAAATCTATTTTGGTACTATTATTATACAGATATATATATATATATATATATATATATATATATATATATATATATATATATATATATATATATATATATATATATATATATATATATATATATATTATGAGGACGTGGCCCATAGCGACTTAAAACTTGATAAAACAAGTTAAAACACGAAACTGAAATAATTCGAAACAGACTTGCTTACAATATTTACAAAAAAAAAAGGTTTTATTAAACCTTGATATTTACAAGACAATATTCGATACATCAATGCCCTGGCTAACACAAGCCAAAAATCATATTACCGACGGTCTGTGTTTCAAACCAGAGCAATAGTAGGCCTTGCCAATATACAACGAACATAAATGATGAGTCTGTGACGAACATAAATGCCTTCACAGACCCGTCCGCACTCCAGCGATGTCGGTCTTGCAAGTCCCCCGAGACAAAAGGCAGCCAGCCTTTTATCATCCTCCACTCGAGAGCCTGGAATATTCCAATATTCCAGTGAATTCCTTAATCCTCCTTCGAGTTCTTAGGAGAGCACTTGTGGGGTAAATAATCAAGTTCATTACTTGTAAAGAAAAGGGGCTGCCGATATCACAATATATATATATATATATATATATATATATATATATATATATTTACAATAACACAATTGGTATTACTATAAAAAAGATTTCTAAAATAAAGGTCCATGGCCCCCTATATTAGGACATACCATAAAATATTCAAAACTTAAAGGGTTGGATAGTACAGCTAAAAAGCATTAAGTCACATCAAAACAGTTAAACAGAATTTTTCTAAAATACATATATATGAATCCCTTAATGTAATAAAAACCTAAATAATGGGATATTATAACTAAAAGGCATCAAGTTATATCAAAACTTACAATAAATTTAAACCGACTTATTTAACTTGATTTATAAATGCATATCCCATATCATTTTAGACACTAAATTGATTGGATATTATATCTAAATTGACTTAAGTCACATCAAAATTTAAATAAATTTAAACAGGATTATCGTAATATATTCACGCACATCCCATAACGTAATCAAACCTGAATATTGAATATTATAGCTGAAAGGCATTAAGTCACATCAAAACTTACAATAAATTTAAACAGACTTAACTGAATAGATAAACGTACATACACTAAAATTATGGGATATTATGACTATAAGGATACAGCAAAAATTACAATAAGATTAAACATAATTATACAAGCACGTCCCACGATGTATTTCAATTTAAATTATGGGGCATTATGGCCGCTTATTATTGCCACAGCAAAACTGAAAATAAAGTTAATCATCTTATAGACACAGTGTGGCCGTGGCGACCTTGTGGTACAGCTCGCTGGTTTTCGGTGCTGAGGGTGCTCGGATCAAATCCTGGCGAAGCGACACTTGAATGCCTCCGTTTGTGTCGTCCCTTCATAGAGGGCAATGCTGGTCCGCCTATATGGCGCCCCCATAATAAAGGGGCCAGCAAAACTGAAGTGAATTATAGGCGAATGTCTTCGCGACAAGTGCCTCCGTATTGGGGAAAAATAGACCCAGTGGGAAAATTAACGTACACTTAAGATTCTGAAAAAGCCATTTTTTTCGCATTGAAAATCTGTTCAAAACAACAAAATTGTTTTACTGAAATTTCCTTGTGTTAAAAATGTTTAAATTATTATCTATAAAGTCACTGTGAGAAGGAATATCAAAAGATATAAATCGTTTTCAAAATCTGTTAAAATCATCAAAATATTTATATTGAAATATTTTGTAATTGAAATTATATCTAACTGACTTTTACAGTACTTTAATTCATAAGCTATCTCAAAAAAAGAATGCACTCCTTTGAAGAATGAGACTTTAAAACAGTGAATTTTTTCAAATCAATATTTACTTAAGAATGGTGATACTTCTGGTAACTCATGCAAAAATTCCATTTCAATATAATTAGTTTCAACGAGAACTATTGATTAAAAAATCCTTTGAAATCACTTAACAATATAATCAAATCCCAAAACGAAATTAAAAGTTTTTAAAAATGTAGTTTTGAAAGCGCAAAATTTAATTTCGTAGCACAAAACTAACAATAAATTGTATTATCTGGCACAAATAGTTGAAAAGACATTATCAAAACTTATTGCACATGCGTAAAATGCATTTAAAATATAGTTAAGGTTTTTTCTAAAAGAATTATTCATCTAATCATTTCGTCTAACATTGTTTGCTTACAGAATTTTTATTTTCACATTTTTATATATTTTTAACCATTATATTTTTATTTAATCGTGCAGAAAGCGTCAAAACCCTTATAATACCTTACCCTGTACTATTTTACTGATGTGTTATATTATTAATGTCTCTGCAATGTTATCCCTTAAATTTTATATGGAATTTGCTTTTCCAATCGTTCTATATCTCGCTGTAAATAACTTTATATAATATTTATAGGCTTATGTAAAGAATATTTAGGAGGAAATCCAATATAAAATGAAATAGTTCGCATGAAAACTATTGATTATAAAACAGATTCTCTGAGATATATTTAGAATCATTAGTGTATAATTACTTCCCATAATGAATGCAAAACTTTCATTAAAAAATCTCAGAGTTAAACTGATGAATATTAAAAATAAACTGGATAAATTTATTGTCAGATTGGAATTGTTATTGATCTATTGTTATTGGAGGATATATTGTCAGAATCTGTTATGCAAATTTAAAGTTTGTTTAAATTGGTTTTTCTTGTATGGTTTTCTATCCCTAAAATTACATTTAAATTACTTTTTAGATAAAATTATTTCATTTACTATTAGAAAAAAACCTTACAATTTTCATTAAAGTTTAATTATTTTACTTAAAATATTGTTGCACTAAGCATATTTGTTGGTTCCTGCTATTGGACTTATTTTCAGTTTTTCAGTATAACAGTTACTGTAAACCACACTGACAATATATGGACTAGGTCAGACTCCATTTAGTCCAGATTATAGTCGTTCTACTGTAGTTGAAGTTCTTAATTTTGTGTTAATGAAATGGTTGAAAATTAAAAGAAAAATTCATGGTAATGTTAATCACTCTGTTAATCATTTTTGTTCAACAATAAATTAAATCTCAGATTCTAATGATATCTTCTATTCTACTTTCCATAATATGAGATCATGCATATGAGATTTTTATTTATATAACTATATAATGTTCTTACTTTGATTCAAATTCTCTTTTGTGTTCATCTCGAATCAATATTTATCGATTTAAATAACGAGGGAATATTTCCTGTAATTTTTGAAGAAATTAAATTTTTAAAGTAATTAGTTTCCAGGAATAAAATTCATTCAAATACTTAGATTAAAAGATAATCCCTAAGATTTATACTAAGTATGCTTTCATATTCCAAAATATATTAAACTGAGATGATTTGGAATGTTAAAAAAATTACATAATATACGATCTGATAATAATCAAAAATCTTTTACACTTTGAACAAAAGTTGTATTCCAAAAACTTGTGTATCTATTAAAAAATTATTAATTCTCTTTCATGAAATTTATTTAATAGATGTGTTTTATAACAATTTATTGTAGCTACTAAATGAAAATATCAGTTTTTTACTTAATACTGGGAAATAAGGAAATTAGAACAATACTCTCCACTGTATTTTTTATTTCATAATCCTTCATGTTGTGTTCTATTTTACTTCAAATTTAATTTGGTTATGTTGCTCAGTGAAGAAAAGTTTCGAGTAAATTACGGAAAAGTACGGTAATCCCAACCCCTACATTAAGTTAATGTAAAAACACTGAAAGCGAAAAATGGAGAAAATTAATAAATTCAGCTAAGGAAAACATATTTTGATGTGTCAAATTCTTTGAGATACCTTTGACGTGCCTATTAATTATATTTCCAAACTATGATAAAAACTTTTCAAAATCGATAATTAAGACTTATTTTAAAGACAATTTATATTTTAAAATACTAGGGAAACTTAGACCCTCTTTATGAAGTTAGAAAAGTTAATATGTAAACGTATGGTAATATGAACCTTCGGTCATTATGGGTGCTGTGTATTAACCTATGGCTTTCGCTCATTACAGTGTTAACACATGTAGTTAATTTGTGTACTATTTATTGCTACAAAAAATGCTGATAAATCAAATAAAAATTTTATTTTTCCATAGCCTGAACATTTTTGCATCACGTGATTATTTTTATAAATTTCGACTACCAAAGTAATTTAGGAGCGTTTAATGGGGAGAGATAACCTTTGAACCCTCAAAAATACACTGATTTTACTACCAAACTTAATGTGTTATCAGATAGTTAATTTTTAATTAATTTAAACCAATTTTTAGGGGGAATTGTACAGCTTTATCCATTAGAAAACAAAAGCAGCATTTTCGGAAATTATTACAGATTATTTTACGTAAAAAAAAGAGAAAAATCACGTTTTATGAATAATGAACCTTAGATCAATGCATTGCGTACAGAATTTTTAAAAACTATAACAGACATATATTAAGTTATTTATATATATTCTGTCCATAAGTTATTCTTTAATCTACACCTAAAATAATTACCATATTTCACATAAAAATATTTTTTCAGGCAAATATATTGTAATGTACAAGAAATATTATTATTTTTTTTTCACTAAAAATTACTGCAAACAAATTTATAATATGTACTAACCATCATTTAAGTGGAAATTGTATAAACATACAAGATATACATGAATGCAAAATTTTAGAAATTTGTGACCATTAGTTTTGAAGAAATAGTGCGCACAATTTTGAAAATAACTGTTCTTAGAAAAAGCCATTTAAAGTTTAGAGTTTCTATAAATTACTGTACTATTAGCCTCATACATTTGGTCATAAAATCATTTTTTATTGTAGTATCGACTTAATTTTTTTAAAAGATTTCTTACATTCCATTCTTCAAAATTAAATCATAATAAAAAAATGAATTTTTTGGACGTTTTGAGGTGAACTTTAAAGTCTACTTAACAGATTTTTTCACCGAATAATTTAAATCTTAAACTATTATTTGCACTATTTATTAATAAATGAAATATTTCCCAAGGTGTAAAATTTCTTTCTCTAATATGGAGTACAATAAAAAAAACTTTAAACCCAAGTTGGCAATCATTGGACAAATTTTCTTGATAGGTAAACATTGATGAGAACGAGTCTTTAGGGTTAGTACACAGAAGCCTAAAAAACGTGTGCAATTCATGGATCTAAATTTTATGTTAGCAAATATTTCAAAGCATTATTGATAGATAACAGACGAAAAATCTATATGCAAATAAAGTAAGTACAGGGGAAATTTGGATTCCAGATATGGAGAAATAAAGGAGTTCAAAATAAAAAAAGTTCGTGATATCAATAATGAATTGCATTTTTCTTTACTCTAACAATTTCTCCATACTTTGACTTATATAAGGTGAATTTGTTGAAGGAGCTATGTTGTTAATGGATCTACGTAGCTGTTTTATGTAAGCTATTTTATGGAAGACTTCAAAACACATATTGAGAGATAAGTATAGTAAAAACCAGTATACAATTGCCGTAAGTACAGGGAAAATTTTGAGTCTAGGTATGAAGAGATAAAAAAAAGTGAAAAAAGAAAATACTTGATATGAGACATGCCCATTTTTTTTCTTTATTCTAACTGCTTTTCTATAACTTTACATTATAGTAAGCACTTACGCTATATAGTTCTTCATACTTTGACTTATATAAGGTGAATTTGTTGATGGTGCTATGTCTCTCACGGATCTACGTAGCTATTTTATGTAAGATATTTAATGTAAGATTTCAAAAGATATATTGATAGATAAGTGTAGTAAAAACCAATATACAATTGCCGTAAGTACAGGAAAAAATTTTGAGTCTAGGCATGAAAAGATAAAAAAAAAGTGAAAATAGAAAAATACTTGATATGAGACATGACCAGTATTTTCTTTATTCTAACTGCTTTTCTATAATTTTACATTATAATAAGTAAAAAGTCACTAGTTTCCTATCGTAATTACTTAAAAACACTTTCCAGTGATTCATGCATAATACAGACAAGTAACGTCTCATTATAATCCCAAATCTCTCTTGGTTGAGGAAGGAAAAAAACGGTTTACATATTATTCTGCCGCAAACATAAAACTACCAGGGCAGAAATCCTCTCTGTAAATCAACCAAGTCTGCAAAGCAGAAACATCATAAGCAGCTACCATTATTCTGCATGGGCGTATAATTTTTGACAACTGAGGGTAAAACTCAACGATCCGTACACAACAAATGAATGCAGTTCCCCGCTTATCAGTTGACAAACATACTTTAATTTTAAGTAAATGGTGGTCACCTTGCCTGTCCCTTCGAGTACCTCTGTGAAACTGAGATAAGAGCTTTGCTCCTTCTTCAAAATTTTGCAGTCGCTTAAATATTTTCTGTTTACAAATGGGGGAAAAATGGTTACAATAATCACTAACGGTTCAAGTTAACCCTTTAGAAGTACCAATCATAACCAAATGGTAATGATGGTATTGCATTTATTCTAACGTCCGAAAATAACGAATGTGAACGACATATATTTTTTTGATTGATGACACGAATGGATGAAGGTCTTATGTTATAATTTTGTGGAGGAAGTGTTGATAACCTAATATTTTGGTGGTCTAGCGACCTTTCGTTTTTGTAAGTCACATGACAAATTAAATACTAGTTTAATTAACTAAACATCTCCCAACTATGGTGTCTTTCCCGTCGTATTTAAAATTTCCTTAGTGGTCAAATAATGGTCACTGACAGATCAGCGTAAATTTATATATATATATATATATATATATATATATATATATATATATATATATATATATATATATATATATATATATATATATATATATATAGTATATATATATCGTCTAAAATTGTGTCTCTTATATTTAAATTAAAAAAAGACTATTGTGCTGTCACGACCTTGCTTTCAGGATTGAACTATATATATAATTGCGTGTTTAAAGGCCAAGGCTTTAAAAGCTTTATGAATACACACTCGTACACATACATTATAAATATCTCAACTGAAACGAACAATTAGGCACGCTGGATGTTAATCACAGATGAATTACTTTAAATGTTAAAATGTGCGCATAGAAAAAAAATGCAATTATTTTTGCATTACGTAAAAACAGTGTATATGATAAACAAAAAATTAATCTTTTTTCCAAAGGAAATCGATAAAGGGTAAACAAAATATAGAAAACACCGAAACGTTGAACGCTTCTATTGATTATTGTACATAAAAACAAATAATGTATGATAGCAAAACAAACTGTTAATGGAAATGAAGTCAATCTCCACTGTGTTCATATTTCTGAAAAAGGGAATTGCTGCATTTATGAGGGGTTTTATTTGATTAAAATAATTGCGCGTAAAAGAGGTCAGGTGTTAGTGTTTCTTTTTATTAAAAAGTGTTACATAAAATAAAACAAATTTTTCTCGCAGTTTCACTTTTACTAAACATATTCTATTTATATTGTCTATATATTCTATTTTCTGAAATAAAATCATCTGGTCATGTGTAACGCAAATCCACATTAGATTGAATTCGTGTTACATGCGACCAATTTGAATTTAATTAATGTAGCATATATTTCCATGTATTCGTAGAATTTTGGTTCATCAGCTACTGGAAAACAAAGAATAAACTAAACTCAAAAACTAAAGTTTACTAAACTCAGCATGTTATTCAACTATTATATGATGCTAGTTTTATTAATATTTATTAATTTATTTATTTATTTATTATGTGGTGTATATGTCTGTAATTCAACAGTGTTATAAATCAAAGCACAATACTGATATATTGATAAAAAAACAACATCCTTTGAATAAACAAAATCAGAATAAAACGCCTCTTAAGTAGGACCAATGGTTATCAACTTATGTATGCCATTGAGTTCTACTTTAAAGAAGCTACATGTTCCCGGGCAACCTAGTGGTAAACTCTTCGAAATTCAACACTAAGGGTGATCGTTTCGAGTCCTAAAAAACGCCACTGAATGCTTTAGTTGCTAAGCATGATAAATACACGTCGCTTCTGTAGTACCGGGATGTCCCTCCGTGGGGTTTGGAGGGATGGATAGAGAGTACAAGAACATTAGATGTCGCCCTAAGGGATCCACAGTCGAAATTGTGGTGACACCGGGCAAAATGTCGGGTTCCGTATCTTGTGGTGCACAGATACAAATATATAAATTGAAGCCTCTCTCCCAAGGGGCATACGGAAAAGTGAGGGAACAGATAAAAATACAGTACCTATATTACGCTGCAGAACAAGTAGTATTTATTGCCCTTTCTGCGTAGTGAACAATGGGGGAGAAAATAAGGGTGTTTCAAAAAGAATCATCCTATTATGAAAAGTCATAGCTATTCATCTTTTAATCCGTTTTGATCCAATAATGTATAGGCAGAAAGAGGGATATATCGAGTTTCAAGCAGTTGCCGACAAGTAGTGCTAACGCTCTTCCTTCGTCCGTCACTTCAGTGTTTGTAAAGATGGAAACTGCATAACAGAAATCATTTTGTATTTTACGCTTTGCGAAGTGTGAGTCCGTAACAGCTGTTCAGCGTTATTTTCGTCGACAAAACCCTGGTAGATTGAAGTTCCTACCTCTCAAAACATTAGGCGATGGTATAAACAATTCCAAAACACGGGTGTCTCTGTACGCATTAAAGCAGTGGAATCAGTGTATTTGCAGACTAACTTTTGCAGACATTCCCGCAAAAGTTTGGGATGAATTTCATCGCTTAATGAATATGCATTAGGCGATGGTGTAAACTATTCCAAGACACGGTTTGTCTGTGTACGCATAACAGCTGTGGAAGCAGTGTATGCAGACATTCCTGCAAAAGTTTGGGACGAATTTCATCGCTTAATGAAGATACATTAGGCGATGGTATAAACAATTCCAAAACACGGGTTGTTTGTATACGCATTACAGCAGTGGAAGCAGTGTATTCAGACATTCTCGCAAAAGTTTGGGACGAATTTGCCTACCATATATAGATATATCATGCATCCAAAGGTGGACATATTGAGCCCATTTAATTTGGTTTGTAAGAAAACGTTATGATTAGTCATGTAATATAAAATTAATTTTAAGTTTCTATGTCTAATATTTTTCATAATATACTCATTTCAAATCGGGTGATTCTTTTTGAAACACCCTGTACATTGCCACAGTTTCTCAAAAAACTTTTGTACATTATTCCTTAGTAATTTTCTAGACCTTTCATTCATTCATTTACTTTTTACTCTACAAGTGTGAAAGATCATTTTACCCTTCAGTCGCTATTTATATATTTTTTACGTCAAAAAGCAAACTATTTACGGAATTCACTATGCTATCGTGATCTCATAAATTTTAAAGGAAAAAAAACACTGTTTATGAACGCAAAGAAATATTTCCCTTTTGTGTTCACACAATGCTTAGTTTCCTTTGAAGCACACCTTTGATGAAACTTTTGTATAACCGCTTTGATTGATGAATAAGCTTACCGTGATAATACACTCCACATAATGAAGATCAAGCGTTTTGAAACAAAAGATAAGAGATTCTGAACTTCGAGAAGAAGCTGCATTGATTATTTCCCCATTCAGAGGAGATATGAGAGAAATAATTCAAGATCTCTAGCACAAGAAGTGCTTATATGCTGTAAAAGCTCGTGCATTTTTACTGAATTTAAAGCATTCTGTATTAAAAAAAGTCTTTCCGCTTCAATTTATTTATTTTCTGTTGTAATCAACTACCATTCATTGTGTGATACTATTGGCTCAAGAAAAGGTACAAAACATTTTGTATTGTGTAAAAACAAACTCAATTTTCATTCCATCTAATTTTAAATTCCCTTGCATTTTTTTTACCTTCTAAACGAATGGAAAAACAGTGAATGAACCTTTTTTATTTACGGCATTAACACAAATATTGTTAGAAAAATGAAAACACCAATTAAAGAAAGTACGTAGAAAAAAATACTCTTTTCCCTTTCAAAAGTTTCAGTGCTTTCTGTAAATTTTCAAATGAACAATTGCAACGAAATAAGCAGATTAAAAAAGCATATATAAAACATTTGATTGGTTAGGATAAATGTAAAGACATATTCTGGATGCATATAGTAGGTGTGAACACGAAAAATAGCCATTTGGGAACGTCTATATGCTAAAAAAATCCCCAAAACAGCAAACGGTTATTCTTGACACTAAAGAAATTTTAAGATTGATATATTTAATAAAACAATATTAAAAACATTCTTAAAGTTGTTAGAATAATTAGTATTTCAAAATTTTCCAATAGTTTTAAAAGCTTTAAAATATTTTTAAAAATTATTTTGCTATAAGATTCATATTTGGAATATATTGACTTGTTACAGTTCATAGATATCAGATGAAGCCTGATTTGTCAAAAAATAGTAAAATAGTATATAAAAAAATTCTTTACTTTTTAGAAACCTTTGTCGTTGTTTTTGTTGTTTCTAATGTCCTCTTGCCGGAAGCATTCAAGTACAGGTCCATATAGGCCAGCGTGCTGAAAGGTGCGGTTCCGGTTTATATTACAAGGCTCAGAGTCCAATTTAGCCATGTGTCACCACAATTTTCACCGAGAACAACAAGGGGCAACTTCTGAGAAAATCGTACCCTCCCCCACCTTCTCTGACCTCATAGAGTGAATTTAAGTATAAGGAATTAACGTGCACTTACCCAGCCTACACACAGAGGTATTTAATGGTGCTCCTCGGGATTCGTTTCGAGCACCCTCAATACCGAAATTCGACGTGCTACCAGTAAGTGACTTCGGACCCTTTTAGTAATCTAAATATAGAAAACATGGATGCATAATTATAAGTTGTACAAAATGTAGGTCATTCGTTATGCCTCCAATATTGATTTGATTCTCAAGTTTCAGAAGCATATATGTGGGATTGTCACAATGTTTTGGTGTAAGCATTTGTAAAATGTTCTATATGACAATCACAGAAATGGTACCCGACCTGATGACCTGTTAACAAGTTCGAAAAATGTAGCCATCGGTTTTAATTTATTTTAGAATTGAAGGAGTGTTATTTATGTGTATTTTAAAGTAACTAAATATTCTTAATCAAACAGAAATAATTAAATAAATATATTTAAAACACAAAGTCATTTCTATAATATTTATGGTCCCTCTAGATAATTTTTTACACGTCAATATACTGCTTCTGTTAAATTCTCTGCTCCAAACTCCGCTCTGAATTCTGCTCTAATGTCTGCTCTGATCTAAAGAATTTTGATCAAATAATCAGTTCATCTATTACAGCTCTATTTAGTACAGCACTTACAAATTTATTTTCGTTCAATTTCAGTCACCGACAATTTCCTGTATCAAGATCGATTTTTTTACGTTTTAACTACAGGATACACGGATTCACTATATATAACAAGAGTTATCCCTTGTACTGATATTCCACAATATAAATATATATGAACAGGAAGAGACGGCTTTAGATTTTTCGGCATCAGAAGACACTAGGGTTATTCTTTTGTTACAAAAGAATTTTGTACAAAACTTAACATCCTTTGTGTTCGTCTATATTCTATATATAGTGTTTTCTGAGCAATTGAATTTTTAAGAGCGATTTAAATAAGCTTCAGTAACACTAAATTTTTATTGAAAAATCTCCTAGAAGCTTTCAAATAGACTTATAAACTTCCTTTATGAAAGTGCTACGTTGGATTCTGTTGCAGATATTACAGTCTTTGGAACAAAAGAGATTTACCCACACCCTTCGGGGAAAAATGGTTACGAAGCAGCTTTCTTTGTGGCGTAAGAAACTAACCTTATGCAATTCAGATATCTTAAGGCATCTGTGTATTAACACTACTGGTTTCTTTCACCTCAATGTCAACCCATGGATAAAATTTGTCAGCTATTTACTGCTACATAAATGATGATAATCCAATAAAAAATAATTTTTAGATATCCTGAACTTTTCCACACCTTGCAACAGGAATCATTTTATAAATCTCATCCACCAAAGGAATTTAGGAGCGTTTAAAACACACTGCACCACATTTACCCCCCCCCCCGAATAATTTATAAATTAGCCCTAGTATAGCAAAAAGTTGACCGTAGTTCTCCAAACGAAACCAAACCAAACCGAATAATTTATATTTTAAAGTTTAGGGTGTCCGGCATAAAAGTATTCAAAAGTTATGGCTTAATTTTTCGGAACTACCCATTAGACTTAAAAAAAAATATGTTTAAATAGAAAGAACATCTCACCAAGTTTTAATATAAATCATAGATTTCAATCATAGTATCATAGATTTTGATGTGTGCACCTTTTGCAGCCTGACAAACGTCTAAATAGTAATCCAGTTATCTCCAAGAGTTTCGTAGCATATCAGAAGTTATTACACGAACTGCTTGAATGATACGCTTTTTCATCTCATCCACAGTTTAAATTTTTTGTTTATACACAATGGATTCAATGAATCCCCAAGTAAAAAAGTCTAATATCTCCTGATATGCTCGAAACACATGGAGAGAACTGGATTACCATTTAGGCGTTAGTCGTGATACAAAAGGTGTACACATCGAAATCTATGATAATATGATCGAAATCTATGATTGATATTAAAACTCGGTGAGAGGTTCTTTCTATTTAAATAAATATTTTTATATTGGGTAATTCCATATTTTTATATTGGGTAATATATAATGGGTAATTCCACAAAAATAAGTCATAACTTTTGGATAACTTTAGCCCGGATGCCCTGTATTATTTGCCTTTTTTTAAAACGAAAAATGACCCAAGGTGTAACATTTCTCTATTTATTACGGGATACAACGTTAGAAAAAAATCTTTAAATCTAAGTCGACAATCCTTGGATACATTTGCTCCATAGGTTAATATTGAGGTGAGCAAATCCAATAGGGTTACTACACAGGAGCCTTTAACTCAAATATGAAGAAAACAACCGAAATATCATAAACGTCTTTTCAAAAAATTAGTTGAATAATGTTGAATACTGCGTTAAATAATTAAATTATTTCCTAATGGAATGAATACATTCAAGCACTTTTAATAACATCCTCCGAAAGACAAAAGATTATAAAATCTCATTTACGAGAAGTTTGTGCTTGTTTATCTAAGCTATAAATTAGCAGATATTTATCTTAAACATTTGGTCTTTATCGGAGAAGGAAAATAAGCTAACGTAATTATATAAATAAAGATATATCGTTTTTACTCAATTAAATTAAGGAAGAACTATTTTGGTCATTTTTTGTTAACTTAGCAATACGTTTTTAGTTATCAACTGCACTTAATGAAAGAAATGCAATAATGGCAAAATATATATATCACACATTCACAATTTTTCCTATGAAAGTGCTAATAAAACTATTTTATTTAATTAACAAATTAGTTTCTCTATCACCATGAATAAAAACACTGATTTTTAATTAGATACAAACTGCACTGTTGTTTATCATAAGTTTATTAAACGCTTGAAGATATTGTGTTATTATAAAATGATTTTGGAGAATTGTAGCAAAGTAAGTAAATTTCACTTTTAATGGGTCATTGAAAAGTATTCTAGATAATTTTTAATTTCCAAGATACATTAAAAATCAATAGTTAGATAAATGCAAGATATCGAATCACTCTCGGGAATATATTTCATGGGACGAAAATTGTTCATAGTTTTAACTCGTCTTGAATTATTTTTTCTAGAAAACTTTTCTTTCTATAATAATTCTTCTATTATAGACAATTCCATGTCTACGCTAACTGATCAATTATCTGGAAATATTTACTTGCTTTAACACGGCAGGTACTTTAGTCTCGAGATTTGTAGGTTTCTTATATGGGATGCACTGTATAAGGGAACTAACATAGCCAATATTCCCAGTAAAATTATTATCAATCAGCCCCAGGAGTGACAAGTTGCGGTCTAGTACCCTTTCCCACCCACATAGCACACGGAGAGACTCTCTGGTCTACGGCTTTAATGCACCCATGGCACTGCCTAGAAACATATTTGCTCTAAAAAACGTTAATATCCCAGTGTCTTCTCCATTTTTATAATATAATATATATTTTATATTTTAATAACATTCCTTTATTTATCTAATCCATTTCAACCTTACATCTCATTAAATCTATTTTCCCGAATTTCTCACAAATTTCCTACTTTATTTCTTAATATCTTTAACGGATGTGTATCATATGTGGGCTAGTGGTCACGATATTTCTCCTCTCACAAGCGCGTTCCCTTTCACTTGCTAGCTTCTTCTTATACCGCCTCCTACAACGGCCGTTTGCAATTCCCTGTTGACTCATCTAACACATCAAAGGATATATATATATATATATATATATATATATATATATATATATATATATATATATATATATATATATATATATATATATATAATATATATATATATATATATATATATATATATATATATATATATATATATATATATATATATATATATATATATATATATAAATGCCTTGAGCCGTTGCTCTTCACGCCCATGGTGTCTGATTCCTAGAACGTTTGTTGAGGAGTGTGTTGTCGCGCTGTGTGGTGACCAGGAAACAAGAGCCTCGGCCACCTGTCTCGGTTGGTTTCCTTCGGTTTGGACCGCTGCGGTCAACTTTTGCTACACTATGGCTAATCAGATCGAGACCTACTCCTTTAAACCTATTCCGAACGGCTACGATTGTCCATGCCAAGCGTTGGACTCAAACCCACGGACTTTGGTTCCGAATGCCAGCGCCCTAGCAATTCGGTCGTCGTCCGGCCTGCCACCTGTGTAGGACATCTGTTGCTGTCTTGGCTGGCTCGGATAACTGGCTGCTTTCTTGGCGAGGCAAACACTTCCGGCCATTGAGTCTCAATTACTCGGGGTGTGATGTTTTGGCCTACTATTTCGGCAAGTTTTAATTTTTGTTGGCGTTGCTCAGGAAAACCGTTTAGTGGTAACCCGTATTTAATAATGGCTGACTACAGTCGAATTTTTCAGGGAGTTTGATGCCTACTTTTACAGGCTAAGGAAGTCTCAGCGATGTATTAGGATGACCAAAAAAGTTTTCTTGAAAACGACATGAAGGTACATTTCTTGCTTTGGAGTCCTTTGAAGAGCAGATTATCTTCCAGATGAACACAAAACAATATCAAATGCAAATCGAAGAGTAATGTCGCAATAGCACGAATATCAAAGCATTTAATGAACTTCGCTTTTGTGATCACAGCTAGATCTTCAAGGCCTGATGATGAAATATTGATTAGTTTAAAAATACTTCCCATCCTTCCCTCTTTTATAATGGATATTAAGAAGCAGTGTCTTCCGGCCTTGCGTTTTCAACAAATATTCAGTTATAGAGCTAGTTTAATAAAATGGAAAGCAGTATAAGGAAAAGTAAAAAATCTGTATTTCGCTGACGGAAAAATGCTGTTTTTTTTACCACAAAAATCACAAGCTGAACATTTCTTAGCATTTTGGCAAAGAGTTCAATACATTTTTTTAGTTGAAAAATAAGTAAATAGAGGAAGAAAATTATTTGTCTGCCGAATAAAAAATTAATAGGGATTTGCATTAGTTTAATTAAGAATTTCCATGGTAGTTGTCCTTCTGTGCTGATGGCCTTGTTTAATGCTTGTTTAAATCTTGGTGTTTTTCCGAGGACCTGGAAGAGAGCAAAAGTTGTACTTATTCCTAAAAGTACTGAGCTATCGAGGACAAATATTGATAATATTCGATGCATCAGCTTACTTCCTTGTTTGGGTAAGTGTCTTGAAAAACTCTGCATAAATAGACTTAACTACCATCTACGACGATCCAGCCTCTTGAGTGAGGATCAATATGGATTTACTCCTCAAAGGTCAGCTGAGGATGCTTTGATCCGCCTATGCGATATTGTTAAGCAAGGAAAACGTAAGAATTATGTGACATTTCTTATTTTCTTGGATATTAAGGGTGCTTTTGATAATGCATGGTGGCCTGGTATTCTGCACTTGCTTAGATGTCTTAAAGTTCCTAAGAATGTTTTTTACGTAATAAAGAGTTTCTTGCAGGGTCGCTCAGCAGATCTTACATTGGGAAATATCACAAAAAATTTTGTGCTAGAAAAAGGCTGTCCACAGGGGTCCGTTACGGGACCTTTTGTTTGGAACATTATTATGAATGACTTGCTCTGTAATATCTCAAAATTCCAAAATAGTTATAAAATTGCTTTTGCAGACGATTTACTGATTATTGTTCAGTGTAAAAACTTTGATGATGCCTCTGTTATATCTCAAAATATCCTGGACTACATTTTTGAATGGTCGGAACTTTATAAGTTGGAGTTTAATTCTTCTAAATCTAAAGTTATGATGATACATAAAAAATCGAGGCCGGCTCATGGAATTCATTTAACTCTTGGGAGTGAACCTATTGAAGAAGTACAGCAGATAAGGTATTTGGGAGTTATTGTTGATAATAAACTGCAGTGGAAGCAACATATTTCTTACGTCTCCAGTAAAAGTGAAAAAATTCTTCTTGGTTTATTGCGAATTGCAAAAAACACTTATGGGGTTAAAACTGATGTTCTGAAATTGATTTATAATCAGGGTATTGTACCATTGATCTCTTATGCTTCAGGATCATGGGGACACTCCTTGAGAAAGAAAATAAATAGTAGACTTCTTAGAAGAATTCAAAGAAGATTTCTACTTCGTATTATTCGGGGTTATAGAACAGTTAGTTATGATGCAGTCTTTGTTATTTCTGGTCTTCCGCCTATTGATTTAATTATTTTAAATAATCTTGAAGTTAAGAGGAGCCATATAAAAGACAACGTTTGTAACACCCTGGATGGGAAGCTTCCTATTTCTTGCTTGCCGCACCCTGCAACTAGGAAATCTATTATAGTTATTAACTATGCAGAGGATGTTTTTCAGGAGTATAAAACTATATGTTTCACGGATGGTAGTAAGCTAGATGGAAGTGTTGGTCTTGCTTTTGTGATTTATGAAGATGGTATAGAGAAGGTTACAGCTCAGCATCGATTACTTGATGAATGTTCTGTTTTCCAGGCCGAACTTTTATCCTTAAACCTGGTTGTAAAATGGATTCAGGATTCTTTCCGTGAGAGTGAAACGCTTAAATATCTTATTTGCTCAGATTCTCTTTCTTCCCTCTTTCTTTTGCGTAATACAGCTTCTACAGAAAAGCTTGTAGTAGAAATTCACTCAATTTTGCACGAACTTGAAAATGTTGTTGAGATTCATTTTTCTTATATTCGGGGCCATACTGGCAATCTTGGCAATGAAAGAGCGGACCAGTTAGCGAAAGAAGCGACTCTTCAAGAGATAGATTTAGTGATGTCTGTCCCGGAGTCTCACTGGAAGCGTGTCGCTAGGGAAAAAACTGTCTTGGACTGGAATACTGAATTTCTTGCTTCGTCAAAGGCATTGTGGACAAAAAGATTTTTTCCAACTATTTTTCAGCGTTTAAAGTGTAAGCACTTTTCAACTGACTTTAACTTAACTCAAGTTTTAACTGGTCATGGAAATTTCAAGAGTTATTTGCTTCGTTTTAATTTGGTGACTAGTGGACTTTGTGCTTGTGGTGATGCTGATGAAGATGTTGAAAATTTTCTTTTTCACTGCAAATTACATGCGAATGCCCGAGATATATTAAAGGCGGACCTGAGACGTCTGTCCATTTGTTGGCCTCCTGTTCTTTCTGATCTCGTTAAGAGTGTGGAAAGTCTTGCTGTCTTACAAAATTTTGTTTGTAATTTAAATGTTTAATTTTTCTTGTTTTGTGTTTTTCACTTACTTCTGTAAGCCTCATGTTATACCTTGTGGTGCATTAGGAGATTTCAAATGAAAAAAAAAAAAAAAAAAAAAAAAAAAAAAAAAAAAAAAATTGCATTAGTTTTATGTATTATTTCTTTTATAAATGATTGAATGATCAGTGTTTTGCTGTTAATAAATTACAATTTTATAGTAGACTAAATAAAATATAAACGAAACATAATGTGACTATTTCAAGCTACATTGCCATCTCTCGGGGGGATTTTTATTTGTTTATTTTTTTCATAGATAACTTTTTGGCTACATATATATATATATATATATATATATATATATATATATAGATATATATATAGATATATATATATACATATATATATACATATAAATATACATATACATATACATATACATATATATACACTCATGGACAAAAAAATTAGCGCACCAGGAAGGAGTCGTCAAA